>BMAU01013788.1:0-600000 GCA_019973935.1 Trichonephila clavipes
ATTTTTCATCATATAGCTAAAGAGATCTACGATATTCTGGTTTGCCATCTACTTGAAATTCGTTTTTATCATTGAATGTGTAGTTAGCACCTTTGAGTGTTTCTAAAATAGGCAATATATATTTTTTTCGTGTCTTGGGTATAGCATATCCTATATATTTTGCCAGAATGTTGATTCTTAATGATACTTCGGGTATGTTTGTTAGTGGAAGCTCTGGTTCTGTCAATAATTCTGGAGGAATTTCAAATGGTTTCGGAGGTGGAGGAGGTTGCATCACTCTCTGATACTTTGGTATCAAATCCGATAACAGTTTAGCTTTTATGTCATCAGGTGTCTCTTTCTCATGCAACAAACTCGAAATATTATTTTCTATTCGAACTTCTGGTTGGGTTTCTGCAAAGTAACGTGATATTAACCCTTTCGGGACTAAACCCATCTCTTGAGCCATGTTTCTTATATGCGTTTGCCGATTGCTTTTCCAGCGATTCCCCTAAAGAGACAAAACACCTGGTAAAAATTAAAGGAAAGAAACCCCGACTTGTCTATTGGTAGTAAACAGCTTACGTTTGCGAGAAATAGGTACGCTCCTATTGGCTAATAATCGTATCACTCTTTTGTAACTACACAATTTTTTTATCTTTTTTGTTGGTATGTTACCGGATAATAAATTATCACAAATTTCACAGAGAGTTTTTATTTTATCATCTGTTGCACTCCTTAAAATCGCTTTTCGTTGAGCAGGACTTGCAGCAGCTAGCACATGCAACAAATGAACATTTAGTCTTACTGCGATTCATTTTTCTTTTGGAACAAATACCCAATTAATCATTCCATGATAGGGAAATAAAGACTTACGGAGACGTTGTACTTCTGGTGGTCTTGGATGAACATCGACAAGCAAATAACTAAATGGTTCTTCAGTTGCTTTTTTATATGAATCCATGAAACATTTACCGCGCCCCGGAAATGCTTGTCGACCAAAACACGCAGCTTGTGATACATCTCGATTATTACGAAATAAAATTATACAATGTGCGTTAAGGCTAATATCTCTCATAGATTTCACTCTCGGAAAAATATTTTGTTTTATAAATATTATGCTGTATTTCTTATGATGCGATCCCATAGTAAACATCTGGGAAATTTCGCTTGTTACATCATTCATCATATCATCCATTTCAATCAAATCGCAATTTTCTTCTTCTGCTTCTGAAGGCAGTCCTGAAACAAATTTAAAATTTTTCTCGTTCAGAAACCATTTTTGTGGGTATTTGAGACACCACACAATATTTTTCATGAGAACTTAGTACATTTGTTCAGATATGAGTTTCTGCACCAAACTCATTTTCCCACTTTGGGAAGGCCCCGAGATAATTAAATTTGAGGGGTGATGTAATTTTATCATTTTCAGCAGATTTCACAAACTTTTTTAAATTCTTTTTCTGTTAACTGTACGCCAATAGTTTTTGGTTTTAACTGTTCAGATGTATTTGCGGTGACCAGAAATAACGAATATCGAATACTTTTTCTCTGTTTTTATAACAGATATGGAGGAATATTTTCCTATCGATATGCTTTGAAAATACACACCGTGTTCCAGTTATATTCACTTCTACCGCTGTTGGTGTGTATACTTGCAAATAATTTATGAATACTACAAGCTGAATAACGATAACAAACCACAGGATAGCAAGGTGTAAATAGTTATGTTTTGTACGTCTGTCCATCTTTAGAAGGTTAAATGTTTACTCAACACATTGAACATCTGTTCAAGAATGAAAGTTTTTTTCTCGGGATTTCTATTTATAAGATGTCCTGAAAATGATAATAAAAATCCTACTTTAATCATAGTCATTCCATCGTGGAAGAGAGATTCTGAAATTTCCGTAAATAATTCTTCATTTATTTGAATATTTTGTGACAGGTGTGATAATGCAGTTCCATAACTTTTGTTTGTGCCATCCATTTTACGTTTTTGAGCTTTTTTGTATTACCAGATTCAAACACTGAGAAAGAATAAAAAAGGCTCGGATACACAGATGTGGTATAGCTTGTTTGACGTCTGTGCTACCGAGTCTCTGTTATTTAAGGGCTCTCTGGACTCAAGTTGTAAATTTTTAAAGTTTTTGAAAAAAAAAATAATAATGTTACGGCCTCAACATTTCCGAGCAATTTGATACCAAAAAATTTGTTGATGCTGTGAAAACTTCCGAGGCAAACTCTATCATGAAAAGTACTTCAAAGCAATTCATGTACGTTCTTTTAAGTTTTTTAAGAAGCATAATACTTTTCATAATACAACCCCCCTGCGCAAAAAGAAAAACATGTTTTTAAATCATTACCTTCAATTTTAAAATACTAACCAAGTGAAAAAAGTAATCACATCATTTAAATTCAGTGTGAACAATAAAATCGGATCAAAGAACAACGTGTGTTTACAATTTGGTCAACGCCACGAGGAAAAAAAACTTTTCTTGTTTCGAGAACCAGTCATAATTGTGAAGGTCATCGATTAACATTCAGTAAATTCCCTACGAAAGGTTTTTCTTCCCAGTTCGTCAGCATGAATTCAGGAAAAGACAGGATGAAAAAGGGGTAAGTTGGTTGTTTTCCCTTCTTCTATTGAAGCTTTTAATCGGCGAAGTGAAAATGCTCGCGTAACAAAGTCAACTTTTACTATCGTAGTGGTAAAATGTTTTCCCTTCTTCTATTGAACATTTTAATCAGCGAAGTGAAAATGTTCGCGTTTTTATATCGGCAAAGTGAAAGTGCTTGCGCTTTATGCAGGTACCATCAATTCCTACTACTTGTCACATATCTCCCTTTTTTTTGGGAGTGACAAACGTCTTTTTACAATCTTAAGGTACTTGTTTTGACTGAATTCCCGGTGCGATCACTTTTTTTCAAAATATTTTCTGTGTTCATGCTACATCCCCACCCCTATGAACAACTTATTGATTTTGGTTGCCTTATTGTACGACTTATTGTGGTTTGGTAAGTGAGCATGATGAACAGGTAAATGTTTGGTAAATGATCAATATATATATATATATATATATATATATATATATATATATATATATATATATATATATATATATATATATATATATATATTTATATATATATATATATATATATATATATATATATTATATATATATATATATATATATATATATATGTCATGATTTTGAAGACAGAATCAGATTAAAGTTTTTAAAAAGGAAGGTCTTTATTCGCTCGTTTCTACATCTATTCTGACGCTAAGAGCAGGGAGTAAAAAACACGCCATGGTGGGGGTTTCACGTGAATAACACGTGAAAAACATCTGGTAAGTGTCGCTGCTTTGAAGATGGTGCTTGCAAGTTAATGCTGACATATGTTGACTATTAAATCTAACGATCTAGAATTAGACATGTTTATTGGCTAGGCCATATGTTCCGAAGAAATAAATGGGCGATTAGTTTGATACTTGAATATGAGAACGGAGAAAGATGGAGTCAAGTGCTATATAGGGAATTTAATTTTTAATCTAATTTAATTATCATACATATATATATATATATATATGTATATATATGTATATATATATATATATATATATATATATATATATATTGTCACGGAGTTCGAAAGAAGCACACAGTTCAATTAAACAAACAATTAGATTTATTCTAACGCTGGGAGCTCGATACAACACTGGACTGAGAACATGCCCAACTGGCGATGAACTCTGCTTTTATACACTTCGGAATATTCGAGAAATACCCAGTATGCACTCTAAAGAATGATCTGGATTCATCTAGAACCTAGAGAAACAATACATTAAAAACGAGAACAAAATTCCAGTCTTTGGATAAATCTGCCGGGGCCGGGATTCGAACCCGAGACCTGAGGAAGTTCAGTCCAACGCTCTGCCAACTCGGCTATCGGGACTTGGTATCGGGACTTATGCGTGCGGCATTGCTCCCCTCAAAAAGAAGACAGCGCCCCGCTGTCATTTTGTTCAAGGGTCTTTATTCTGGAACGAGTGATGGGTCCTTTGTATGATTCTTTGGGAGGAATATCCTCGGTTTCGATTTGCTCGGCGGGATCATGGTACGGTTTCATACGCAGTACATGGACAACTTCTCTTAGTTTTCTTTTTCGTGAAGCAGGATCAAAATCTTGTACTTCGTAAGTCACGGCTGATAAACGGCGTAGCACCTGATACGGTCCGAAATACCTTCTTAAGAGTTTTCGGAGAGACCGACTTTTCTCACTGGAGTATAAACCCATACGAGATCTCCGGGAGCGTAGGATACCATTTGGTGTTTGGAATCGTAACGTCGACGATCTTTGTCTTGAGCTCTCAGAGTGTGCACTCGGGCTAGCTGTCGTGATTCTTCGGCTCTGGCTGCTATCTTGGTGATGTTATTGTCATCAAAATCGTTAGGACAGAATGGTAGCATTGTATCTAGTGTCGTTTCCGCTTCACGACCATGAAGTAAATAGAACGGCGTAAAACCTGTGGTCTCTTGTTTAGCGGTATTATAAGCGAAAGGTTACAAATGGTAGAATTTCATCCCAATTTTTCTGCTCTACATCCACATACATTGACAACATGTCGGCCAAGGTCTTATTGAAGCGCTCCGTCAGTCCATTTGTTTGGGGATGATACGCCGTTGTGAAACGATGATCAATGTTACACAAGTCGACGAGAGAGGAAACAAGTCTGGATCGAAAGACGGCTCCACGATCTGTGATAATTACTCGAGGAGCTCCATGCCTGAGGACAATTTCTTCAAGTAAGAACTTCGCTATTTCGTCGACTTCGGCTGTCGGCAAGGCTTTTGTTATTGCATATCGCGTTGAGTAATCCGTGCAGACTATTATCCATTTGTTTCCATGAGCAGACTTTGGAAATCTCCCAAGGAGATCAATTCCAATGCGATGGAAAGGAGCTATAGCTGGAGGGATGGGAACTAAACGTCCAGGTGGTCGTTGAGGAACGGATTTTCTCCTTTGGCACTCCCGACAATGCATGACATACCGAACGACATTTCGGTACATTCCCGGCCAGTAAAATCTCTTGCGAATCCTGTCATAAGTTTTCGCAAAACCAAGGTGTCCTGCGGTGGGGGCGTCATGAAAGTGCCTTAGTATGTCTGCTCGTAGATGTTTAGGAATGACTGGTAACCACAACTTTCCATCTGGATCAAAATTCTTCCTGCAAAGGATACCGTCGATGAATCTGAATTCTTCGTTTTGGATGAGTTGCTCAAAAGTTTTAATTTCTCAAGGTCTTGATCTTTTTTCTGTTCCACCGCAAGGTTCATACTCGTCGTGACTGCTAAAAATTTGTCTGATATTTCCGTTTCCTCTTCCACTGGATTTCTCGAAAGAGCGTCGGCGTCACTATGCTTCTTACCGGTTTTATATTTTACGTCAAAATGATGCTCTTGAAGTCGGAGGGCCCATCTGGCAAGCCTTCCTGAAGGATCCTTTAAATTCATGAGCCAGCACAAGGAATGATGGTCAGTTACAACAGTAAAGTGTTTTCCGAATATGTACGGCCGGAATTTGTTGGTAGCCCATACGATGGCAAGACATTCCCTTTCTGTGGTGGAATAATTCTTTTCGGCTTTTGTCAGAGTTCTAGAAGCGTATGCTATAACTTTCTCGACATTATTCTGAATTTGTACTAGGACAGCTCCGATACCGTACCGCTTGCATCAGTATGGATTTCTGTAGAAGCTCTTTCGTCGTACATCCCCAATACTGGATCCGAAGTAAGTGCTTTCTTAAGACTGTTAAATGCTTCCACCTCTTCAGGACCCCAATGAAACTCCACGCCACTTTTCAGCAACGACTGCAAAGGTTCGGCGAGATAACAGAAACCTTTAATAAATCTTCTAAAAGTATGAACAAAGGCCAAGAAAACTTCGTATGTCATGTATATTCTTTGGGTGGGAAAATTTCTTACGGCTTTTATTTTGTCGGGATCGGGACGAACGCCATTACTAGATACAAGATGGCCTAGAATCTTTACTTCTTGGGTAGCAAACAGACACTTCTTTGAATTTAATTTAAGACCAGCTTCCTGAAGACATTTTAGAACAAGTCTTAATCGTATAAGATGGTCTTCAAAAGTTTCTGAGAACACTATTATGTCATCTAGGTAACAAAGACACAAAGTCCATTTAAAATGGCGTAGCAAATTGTCCATCATTCTCTCGAAGGTCGCAGGTGCATTACAGAGACCAAACGGCATGACTTTAAACTCGTATAAGCCTTCGGGGTAATAAATGCCGTCTTTTCACGATCCGCTTCGTCTATTTCTATTTGCCAATAACCAGATCGGAGATCCATGGATGAAAAGAACTTGGCACCTTTCAGACAGTCGAGCGTATCGTCAATACGAGGCAGAGGATAAACGTCTTTTTCGTGACGCTATTCAACTTGCGATAATCGACGCAAAAACGCCAACTACCGTCTTTTTTCTTACGAGCACAACGGGTGATGACCAGGACTTTCAGAGGGTTGGACGATACCTTCATCAAGCATTTTCTGAACCTCTTCATGAATGATGCGTCTTTCAGTCGGCGAGACTCTGTAGGCTCGTTGGTTGATTGGAGCATGATCACCAGTAAAAATCCTGTGTTTCACATTCGTCTTCGCGGCTGTCGACTTGTCGGTCTTCGTGAAAAGCCCAGAAAATTTCCGGGTAGTTCGATAGCTTGTTTCTCTGTTCGTCACTTAACTCGGGTGACATCATTAACGAACAATTCATCTGTGACTCGAAGTTTCTTGCTGGTCATCCAGCAACCTGATGTCGGAAATAACACATAGATGCCCTTCATTTAGTGGTTCAGCTTGGCCTATGCACATTCCTCTAGGGATGATTTGGTTTCGGAACTGCAGGTTGGTAACCCAGACATCACTTTTTTCCGTTACGATATGTGGATACCATGGACGGTGTAGCAATATTTTTCTCGAAGAGCAAATGTTTGCTGCCGTCTAGAACTACATTTATGTCTCCTCGGATTTGATATCCTGATACTGTTATTCTAGTTAAAGAATGCGGCTTAAGTGTATAGTCTCTGGTGGCATACAAATTCCAGGCGTCAGGCGCTGTGGAGTCTCGACAGATGTCTTCTAGAACAAGTTCATTTTGTCCACAGTCTATAACGGCTTGAGACGCCTCTAAAAAGTCCCATCCTAGGATGACGTCATGGCTACAATGTGATAAAACAATAAATTCAAAAGGCAGTTCTCGATTGTTTATACGGACACGTAAAACACATTTCCCTATCGGCCGAACAAAATTTCCATCCGCAACTTTCAGCATAACGCTCTTGGCATCGGCAAACAGAACTTTCTTTAAAAATCGGCGATACTTATCGGATATGACAGAAAACGATGCCCCCAGAATCTACTAGAGCACGTATCGGCTTCTTATCTATTACGTCTAGTTGGTTACCAGTCATCTTGGCGGTCGACGGAGGATTTCCAGTACACGCGGCCTCACCTCCTTGGAAGGTCGCTCTCCTTAGTTTTCCTCGCTCCTACGGCCTGGCGACTGACTGGATCGGCGATATGGCGACGGGGATCTGTAACGACGTATTGGGGATCGGCCTCTCGTGGGACTTGGCGTAAAACGGCGAGAAGAGTTTGGTCGGCGTATTTCTTCTTCAGTGCCAACGTCGTCGAAGTTCCGTCGGCGGTTTCGAGAGTTGTCAAAGACAGCCTTTCTCTCTCGGCAGTAGCGCATTACATGTCAGGACGTCCGCAGTGGAAACAAACAGGTCTGTTGTCAGCCGTTCTCCACACATCTGTTTTTCTTGGTTGAGGTGGGAATTTCTGAACAGGAGCTCTGTATTTCCTGGTTACAGCGGCGTATGTTGGTCGTGGTCTAGTTTCTGTAGGTTTTGTCGACACTGGGGCCAAAACCCTTTCAACTTCGTCTTGAACGATCTCTTCTAAGGATTGGGGATCGGAGTCCAAAGATTCTTGCGTCTGGTTAACTAGTCGATGGACTTCTTCTCGTACGATTGTGCGAATAAGAGAGACCAAATCAGTCTCATCCGTCAGGATGCAAACCGGTACGACGTTTGGAAGCCTTTCAAATCTCGGTCGACCAACTCTCTTCTGCTTCATATCTTCGATATAGTTGCACCATTTGATAAAACTTGCTGTGTCGTTGATTTCTCTCGTCAACAGGGCCTGATAAATATCCTCAGCAACACCTTTCATTAGGTGTGACACTTTTTCGTCTTCTCTCATCAGAGGATTTACCTCTTGGCAAAGTCCTAATACACTTTGTATGTAGGACTGTGTACTCTCGCCTGAACGCTGGGCTCGGCATTTTAGTTGTTCTTCTGCCCTTCTGGTATATCTTTGACGGTCACCGAAAAGTCCACTTAGTCCATTTTTAAACGCTTCCCAGGAATCTAAGGCGTCTTCGTTGTTGACATACCACTGTCTCGCAGTACCGTCAAGAAAGAAATAAACGTTAGCCAGGCACATCATGTCATCCCACTTGTTAAAGTTGGCTACTCGATCGTACTCTTTAAGCCATTTGAGAGGGTCTTCCCCAGGCGCTCCTCGGAAGGTCGATGGGCTCCTCCATTGCTGTAAGGAAGGTGTTACTACAGCGGGCTTGGCTTCTTGCTCGGTCGGCATTTTTGCCCTCTTCCTACTATTTTCTTTTAACAGTCCGAATTCGGGGATAATCCTCTTAACCGGAGGCTCCTGCGAAGGTTGTCGCTATTATCCACGTTTGACGTAATTGTACCCGGCGCCTCCACCAAACTTGTCACGGAGTTCGAAAGAAGCACACAGTTCAATTAAACAAACAATTAGATTTATTCTAACGCTGGGAGCTCGATACAACACTGGACTGAGAACATGCCCAACTGGCGATGAACTCTGCTTTTATACACTTCGGAATATTCGAGAAATACCCAGTATGCACTCTAAAGAATGATCTGGATTCATCTAGAACCTAGAGAAACAATACATTAAAAACGAGAACAAAATTCCAGTCTTTGGATAAATCTGCCGGGGCCGGATTCGAACCCGAGACCTGAGGAAGATCAGTCCAACGCTCTGCCAACTCGGCTATCGGGACTTGGTATCGGGACTTATGCGTGCGGCATTATATATATATATATATATATATATATATATATATATATATATATATATATATATATATATATATATATATATATATATATATATATATATATATATATATATATATATATATATATATATATAAAGAAATGGGCTTTTTTTTATTATTGAAAGAAGTTAAGACTGATAAAAAAGGGATGAACATGCTAAAAATAATGCACATTAAAAAGTAAATTTGAGAAAAACGATGAACATGAAACGAAAGAAACATTTTCAAATGCTACCGAAAGAACTCCATCGAATGAAATATGAAGCCGTAAGTATCAGAAGACACACTTTGCTTTGTCAAAAACACACAAGCAAGCAAAAGTTCAACATGCTATTTGTCGAATATCAAAGGACAGTAAAATTACAATAACTTGAACAAAATATGACAGTTTGCCTGCAAATAACATTCCTGTAATGCTAGCGAAAAGTTCTGTGATTTGTGTCTTATTTTAAGGTCACGCACATTTGAAACATTTTAGTTCAGTTTTCTTGGATTTTTTCCTAAAATTATTAAAGAAAAATTGAAAAGTCCTTGGAAGCAGAAGTATATTTTCTCTTAATTAAATTATTCACTAGAATTGTAATTATTATTGTGTACTACACTCATGTCCACAAATTAAGGTTAATGAAGTTCAAGCAAAGAAAGAGACAGAAGCAAAACAAATTTGACTTATTTGTAAAGTCTATTTATTAAACAAAAGGTAAAGAGCAAAAAAGATGCTATAGGTTTGGCATAATTAATAAAAATTGCGACTTTTACTCCCTGCAGCAAATTTCAAAAAAGAACCTATTTACAAAAAACAGTACAACATGGTTAGTATAGAGTGTTTTTTTTCCAGGTATAGAAGTTTAAGTTGGCATTACTTTCCAAGATGGCGACCGATTTAACAGCTGTCAAGTGATTTATTCTCAGTTTGGTTTGGCAATTCATCATGAATAGACTCACGCCTGAACAACGCTTTCAAATTGTGCAATTTTATTTCGAAAAAAATGGTCGATTTTCATAAGCGAATTTTGTTTAGCGATGAAGCGCACTTCTGGTTGAATGGCTACGTCAACAAACAAAACTGCCGCATTTAGAGTGAAGCTAATCCACAAGTGTATGTCGAAACACCGTTACATCCAGAAAAACTGACTGTTTGGTGTGCTTTATGGGCTGGTGGAATCCTTCTTGAAAAACGATGAAGGCCACAACGTTACAGACAATGGTGATCGGTATAGAGCCATGATTACTAACTTTTTCATTCCTGAATTGAACAATCATGATGTCCAGGAGCTGTGGTTCCAACAAGACGGCGCAACATATCACACAGCTCGTGCCACAATCGATTTATTGAAAGACACGTTTGGTAACCGCCTAATTTCACGTTTTGGACCTGTGAACTGGCCTCCAAGATGTTGTGATTTACGGCCCGAAACAAACGTACACATGTTGTTCCAGAATGACATCCCGATAGATGTGGCCTGTCATCGTTACACTCTGAACATGCAGGTCAGTTCTGTAACCAAGAATAATTCCTCCCCAAACGCGAGCCATCCTGCACCACCGTAACGGTGTCGTTCAATGGTGTTCTCTTGGTGGTAACTGGTACCTGGCACTCTCCATATTAAAGTCCGGCGAGAATCAGACTGCAAACTAAACCTGGACTCGTCGGAAAAAATCACACACGATCACGGTTTTGGTGTCCACAATGCATGCTTTCTAATCCAGGTTAATCGCTTTCGACATTGGGTTGCTGTAAGTAAAACACATCTGACAGGCCTACGATCATATAAACCAATATGCCCTAAGCGTCTGTACACGGTCTGCCTTGAAACTGTCGTACCGGTAGCTGAAGAGAGCTGACGAGACAGGTCTGATGCTGTGCTCCGTCTGTTTCTTTTGGCAGTAACTGCCAAATACCGGTCCTCATTCGGCGTTGTAACTCGGGGCGACCTGTGCTGTACTATCTATTTACATTACCATCCTCTTGGAATCGTTGCCAAAGCCTGGAGATGACACTCAGGGCGAATCCAAGTTCCTCGGATACTTCCAGCTGGGTACGTCCACATTCCAGTCGTCCAATAATTCTACCACGTAAAAAATCATCCAAATGCTTCCTTTGTGCCATAACTATGCGGTTATTGCACTGAAAGACTTTTAAAGCGCTTGTGAACAATTTTACTTCTTTGCCACCATTCCTTCAATAAACCTCTCTTACACTCTCGTCATTGTGACGTACTATCCGCGCCATCTGGTGGTTTCTTGTAATTTGCATATTCTTCTTCAAGATGTGTGTGATAATTCTACAGATGAAATTTTTATTTTAGAGTTCAATTTCTGTGTGATTCTGAACTATCCTTAATTTATGGACATGAGTCTATAAAAATAATTATAAAAAAAAGGATTGGGGTGACTCACACACACAATAACCCTGCTCGACCATTATTATCAAGTGCGCGCCTGCTCCAAGGTTAAAACAAGTTGAAGTCTTTTCACATTAAATATTAAAAATAATACAATTATTCTTTATCAGAATTTTTTTTATTGTTCATTATTAAACATTATAATTCTAAATCCTAATTTTGTAAGGCTTAAAATTACAGTTCGCTTAAAACTAATTACAATGTGAAAAAATCATTTTACATTTTTGTAAACATTGTCGTGCGCTTGGCTTTACTCTCTTTATAATTCCGCAATTATATCAATAATGTTTCATTTTCTTATAAATGAACTCGTGCAAAGAGTGGGTACTTCAGCCAGTATACTTTTCATGTATCAGTGCTGCGTAGAGTATTTAATAACTAATTAATTAATACTAAATTAAGAACAAATTTAATACGTAAAAGTGACCTCCATGGGCTTGTCTTACATATCAAAGTTTTTCAAAGGAATGCTTACGATTAGAAATTGACCCTCTGAGTTCTTTTTCTATATTTAGTTGATATCTATATTTTGTGTTCTAAGCAGCTTCCGCATTTTGCAATATGTTCCAATTTAAAAATTAGAGAAAGGAAAAATAACATAATAATTATCCTATTACTTTTTTTTTTTTGCTTAAAAGTAGCATATACAAAATTTAATACTTATGTCATTAATGTGAACGGTTTATAATAAAGATTGTAGCTTTAGCGTCAAAGTGCATTATTATTGTATTCAGTACATTATTGTTGTATAAGGGGGGGCACGATAAAAAAAATTGTGATTGAAAAGGGGGGCGCCAGTATTGAGAGTTTGAGAAGCACTGCTATAGAGTCATTCACAGAATTCAAAGGTAATATTACACAGCAGCTTAATTAATATAACTTTGGTACAGATAATAAAATTTTTTTAATAATATTAAAAATCAGATTAAAAAATTGAAAAATAAATTTATTATAGTTTATGTTGATAAAGTGTCAGGAAATTTTGCCTTCATATGTAAATACTATTGTAATTTAATGATCAACAATTATTTTGATAATAATACAGCTTTTATTAAGTCATCTGTTTCTGATAGAGAAATAAATAATCGAATTTTGGCTTTTCATAAACAATTAGGAATTCAAATTAAAAATAATTTCAAATTTCCACATAAATTTCTTACTCCCAAATTTCATAAAGACCCAGTCAAATTTAGGACAGTTATAAATGGATTTAATACATATATTAGCAAAACAGGCAAAATTCTCCATGAGAGAGAGAGAAATATTACATGATACAATAAATAATCTTAAATCCACAGCCATTCTTAAAAATAGTAAGTCACTTATTGAACAAATGAAAGATAAAAAGATTTATTCAGTCTACAGTTTAGATTTTGAAGATCTTTTTAACTCTATTAATATTGATGATTTTATTAATATACTTGAAAATTTACATATAGATAATTTATTTAATAATGTTAATAATGATAAATTTGGTTCACTACTTAGGTTTGTACTGAAAGAGAACTCTATATATCATAAGGGTAACTATTATCTGCAGACTAAGGGTTTGCCACAAGGTGGCCCTGCGAGCAACTGTCTTGTCAATTTATACTTACATTGTTTTGAAAGTAGTTACATTAATAATTCTAAATATTATATTTATCGTTAAAATAGATGACATACTCATTTTTGGCAAACAAGTCAATTTTATATCTAACATTAATTTTTATCCACATATCTTAATTTAATACAGACAAGCAGTAACAACATTGAAGCAAATTTTCTTGACATACATATCAAAATAAAAGGTAATGTAATAGTTTCTAATATTTATGATAAAAGAGAAGATTTTAATTTCAATATTATAAAAGTTCCTCATTGGGAGAGTAATGTACATGTTTCTATATTCAGAAATATTGTTATTAATTATATACAACGCAATAAAGTTCTGGTGTCAAAAAATCAGAAATAATAAATAACTATAAACATTTTACTAAATGTTGCTTAAATCAGATATACCCAATTAATTTTATTAATAGTTATATGAATAAAGCCATTCAAAATAGTAAGGATTAAAAATTCTGAGATTGATAAAAGTTTATTACTATAAACTTACATATTTCATAGTTATAGTCACCTCCATATTCTAATATTAGATAAAATTACTTATTATTATTTTATTCACATATACTCTAGTGTTACTAAAGTTATGGTAATTTGAAACGCTCTTATTAATTTTTATTTCCATTCTTTTTACACCTTTGCTAAGTGCTACATTTCAGCCATTCACATGATTTAAATCTGCATTAGGGTCCAGAATCTGGCAATAACTTTTTTATTGTACTCGGATTTAGCGCGGGTTCTGCAATTTTGAATGCAATTTTTAGGTAAGTTACCTTTTTCTTGTAATGGATTTAGATAATCTATCCATTATTTTCAATAGGTTTTTGTTCAGTATTATTAACAGAAAGGGGGAAGGTTGGCTGGCCAAAAAACTTGCTCAAACGCACTTTTATATAAATTATTTTATATATTAGCTGTTCTAAGTCAGCAATGTTTATAATACTGCAGCATCCATTTTATAATTTTTAATCTCGGTTGCTCTTGTGTCCTTCATTGAGTGATTTTCCTACTGTCTATGTGTTTTTCGAATGTGATTGTTGGATGTTATCTCTTGTTTGTAGAGAATAAGATATATATATATATATATATATATATATATATATATATATATATGTGTGTGTATATGTGTGTGTGTGTGTGTGTGTGTGTGTGTGTGTGTGTCTCAACATTTTTTCCCCTCCAAAACTAATTAAGGTATTGTAAAATCGATCCGTAAAGGTGTTTAAAACATCCTCAGAAATATTACAAAATTTTATGACAAAAAATTAATCAACACAAAAAGAGTAGAATTTCAAAAATTTCCAAATTTTTTAAAAGAAATTAAATTTGTAAAATTGTATCAATAATATGTGCGAAATTTTATCTCGTATCATTTTCTTAAATAAACATTATATGAAATGTTAAAATGTAATTTTTAAATACTTAAATAAAAAAAAATTTCAAAGGGTGTTGAATCCTTTTAAACACTTCCTAATATCCTTTATTGTTTTCTGTACAATGTTATGTTTGACTGTATTTGTTTAATCTTTTTAACAATTATTAAATTTAATTTTTTTTAATTTGCCACTCTATTTCTTGTATTTATTCTCCCACGTGTAAATTACTGTTTCTGTTAATATCCTTTTAGATCGTTGTTCAAAAACTAGTTCCCCTCAGCAATCATTTATTCTTGATGAAATTCAAACTTTTGACATAAATTAGTTAAGACCCTATTAACGTTATTTGTTAGTAAAAAATAGAAAAGAATACCCAATTTATATTAATTACTATGATTTTAGATAATTATGAAAACTTTAAAGCCATAAAATAATTTCCGTGCGCCAAATTGGGAAAACTGCCCACTGTACGACGTAAACATTGTCTTGTAACCAATTTACACCTACTGATGGGTAGTTGTTCTACATACTTCTCCCAGACTCCCGATGTTCGATTGCATACAGAGTACAGCACATCTTGTAGGTTATTTAGCTTTCCTTTTTTTGAGATTGACTTATATAATCAAGGTTTAATTTAAATTAAGTTATTTTATTAGTTATATGTTTCATAAGCATCAATTGACAGTAGTGCTTAGATATGTGAGAGTATCTGATGGTGAAGTGGCCCTTAGAGCTCTTTCTAACTTTCATTCTCATATAAAGTCACACTGGAGAAACTCTTGCCAGCACTGTTAGGACCTTCCTAAAAATGCAGCAATGATATAAGAAACTTAAAGGGGCAATCGTATGACAATGCAGCAAATATGTCGGGATGCTACAATGGTTTTCAAGCTCATATTTTTTTAAAAAAAACCAGCTTGTACACTACATTCCATGCTCAGTACACTCGCTAAATTTAGTTGGAGTATGTGCAGTAGATAGCTGTGTTGGAGCAGTTTCATTTTTTGGGCTTCGACAAGCAATGCAGAACTTTTTTTCAGTATCGACACACCTTTGCAATATGTTACTGACAGAAAAGACTCTGAACTAGTTATAAAAAGAGTAAATGACACAAGAGGGTGTGCCAGAGCTGATGCTACTATGGCTTTATCCAAAGGTTATAGTCGCTTCCAGAAAGCTTTAAAGGTCATTGCTGAAGATATGACTCAAAAGCTACAAATAGTTATTAAAGCTAAATGCCTTCTAAAAGGCTTGTTAAGCAAAGAAAATATTATCATGGTAGGCTTTTGAGCTGTTGTCTTAAACCATTATGGAGTAAATAAATCTTTACAAATAAAATCAATAGAACTTGAAACAGCCGTCAATCTTCTGAAATCATAACTGGAAATTTTAAATTTTTCAAGGAGAAAGGCTTTATGAATACGAAAGAAAGTCAAATGTGTGAGAAAAAAAATCGCAATATACAGATTAAATGTAGACTTGTGTGCATATGAAAACGACATTACGATGAGGGTGATGCAAAAAACGTTGTGCTTCAAGGAAGTGAAAAATTCAAAGTTGAAACTTATCTACCCATATTAGACAATTTATAAAAAGAACTTCCCCGTCTTTTGTAAGTATATAGTAAAATATCTTTTCTATTTGAATTCCTCGTTGATTTTCCACTAAAGGAAGATTCAGAAATTAAAAATGCTGCCCAAATATTTAGGGAACATTATCCTGAAGACTTCGAATTCGCAAAGGAAATGGTTTATTTTAAAAATGCCATATTACAAATAGAAGATTTTAAAAATGAAGAAACGGTACCAGCATCGCGATCATGCGAACTTATATTCAAAGACTTGCTGCAATCAACGTGAACGAAGCTTTTCAAAATTAAAGATGCTAAGAAACTGTCATTGATCTTCAATAACACAAGAAAGACAGAACTCACTTAATATTATAGCCATTGAATACGACGTCTTGCAGAACATAGAATTCCAAGTTGTTATAAAATAATTCACGTCCAAAAGATTGAGAAAACCAAATATTTAGTTATTTTTATTACAAGAGTTAGTTTTTTTTATTACAGATTCCAATAAATAATTATTGTTATTTATATTATTTTAATTTGCTGATAATTTGTTATTTTATTTGTATGTTTAATCCGACACTGTCATGACTGTTGTTTAAAGAAGATGAAACCTCATTTATGGTAACTCACCTACGTGGTGTAATCCTCTCTCGAGCTTGCTGAATATTGTCTTCCGTGGTAGAGGTTGTCAGTCACTCAGCTTCCCTTTTTTGTGTTACGCTTGTTTGACCACTTTTAAACAGTTTAATTCACTTGGAATTAAGTTTCAAAAAATTCAGCATTGACGGCAAATTAGTTGGAATTATAGAAAATTCAACATTTTTGGTTCCGTGGAACGCATAATAGTTTGAGGGGGGAATGGGAATCCCAAAGAAAATGTCTCTGCAAGACGTCCATTGAATTTTGCCTGGAAATTCCTCTTCCAGACACAGCAGCAAGGTCACGAGCAAGCTGAAAAGCTGTTTTCTGCCTATGCCACCGTGCGCTTAATGCCAAGTAGCGATCTTGTATCGATGTCGATGCTCTGTGAGAAAACTTGGTTGACGTTCCTGGTGACAGTACCACTTGTTTGGAATTGATTCCATATCCAGAGGACCACTTTCAGACCACTAGGAACCATTGAACTACCATCACTTAAGACTTGAAATCTTCAAGCCTGCCAACGGCTCTCCATCTCTAGGAATCATCTAAACGATTATGAGAAGTCATTCTCATTGCAAACGGCTAACTTGCTTGTTTTAATGCAATATTAACAAAACTGAAGGCAAAATTCCCATATGCGTAAACAGTCTAAATCCAGTAGTTCTGCAAAAACTAACGCTAAATAGCATTTTCCCCTTAACTGACGGTTGATATTATACTATCCGTTCTTCAAAATATATAAAATACAAATTCTATCAATATTACTGGAGCCATTTTAAAATTATGACGAAAATATGTTTGTGACCATAATTTTGGACATGTATAGTTTTAAGGGTTCCGTGACAAGTTTGAAGACCGCTGAGATATACAATCGAATTTTTCAAGATAGTGATTGAGTCTATTTGCAATAAGGTGCTCAGTCAGTTTGCACATTTCACTGTTAAGTGATACTGGAACAAAAGTTAGTCTTTGGCCTTTACCAGTTTTGAGAATAGGCATAATTTTTCCTTTACACCACATGCTGGAAATACACGTACCTCACGTGATGTAAATAAGTCTCAGCAGGATCTTTGTGCACACCTTGCCAAGATGAACAAGAGAATCCGATAAGATTCCATCTGGTTCTTTCTGCACTCTTTATATGTGGCAATTGATTTGATTTCCCATTGCGGAAAAAGTGAGTTGAATAAATCATTCAGTTCTTGATTAAGACAAGTTTGTGGCCAGTTTAGAAGATCCTTTGAGATCCTAAAAGAAGTTTAATAATTACTCCCTCCAGCGTAGTGAGTGTTAAACGCAGCAGCTATTTCTTTCTCAATTCTTAGAAATTTATCTGCTATTCTAATGGGTTCATTTCCGTATGATTATTAAGTCTAAATAAGAAGTGATGTGCTCTCAGTGCATCTTTACGAAAGTCGAACTAAGTAACCTCTGTAAAGTCACTAAAACAGTGTTTCTCAAACTTTCAATATTTACAACCCAATATTTAATCTTAATTTTCTTCGCGCCCCCCTCCATACCATTACAATGTATTGAATTCAATAATACTATTCTTTTTTTGACGCTAAAACTACAATACGACTTTAACCTCTTAAGTGCCATCGGCGTATATAAACGTCTCACTCAGCCAATGCATTAAATGTCCCGGACGTATATATATACGTCTTTCCGAAGTACGATCCTTTCTATGCACTGCTATCCATAAATTTATTCCGAAGACTTTGGAATGTTATGAAAGGACCTTGACAGTGTTTGCTACAGAATTACTTATTTCAGAAGATTTACTTATATATTATTCTTTTTCTACCCTCCCCCCCCAATACACCACACATGCCCACTTACATGTTACAAGTTGGCATTGGGGATCGAATCACGTAATTTTTAATCGGCATTTAAGTAATTATGAAGATTAGGGTTAATTTTTGCATATAATTTTATGTACGACAAGCCCATGGGGTCACAGGTAATTGTTAAACTTGTTTGTTCTTAACTTAGTATTGTTAAATGAATTATAAAATATATTGCGCGGTACCAGTGGCGCACACAAGGGGGAGGGACTGGGGGTCTGGACTCTCCCAAAGCCCTTAATTTTTTTCCGATTGATTATAATTCTAAATATGTTATTAATGATTAATTTTATTAATTAATGCTAATTATTTATTCAATAATTAGTTTTTTACTGTGTTTTTCCCCGAAAATCGACAAAATCAAAAGGAGCATGATACAAGAATGGTGAACTTTCGACCCCGGAACCCCCTTGAAAAATTCCTGTGTGTGCTACTGATATATTTATAAGTGTATTATGTCAGTGTAAATGTATACTTTATTTTTTATTACTTCAGAATGCATTTTGTTTGTTTTCTTTCAATAAATTATAAATTTTTTAAAAAATCTTTTGTTTTCGACTTTTTAATAGGCTCGGCCCCCCTTGTAGGAGTATCACGCCCCCCAGGGGGGCGTGCTCCACAGTTTGAGAAACACTGCACTAAAGGCTCGAATAGGGTCCTCTTTAATAGTTTTTTGCAAGTAGCCTTGTCTCTTACGTAGTTCAATACAAGGCTTCAGCAGGGCGGTAGAGCCAGTCTTATTTCTAGCTTCATTTCTATATTCTTTAAAGAGCTGTAGCTGTTTTAGAAAAAAAGAATATCTTATCCTTTGACCTCTTGATATGTGTACATACAATCACACAAACCAAGATAATAATAAAATTGCCTATTACGCCGTTAACGTTACCGGAAACATAAGAGTCTTTCGTTAATATATCGATCAATTGTTGATGCCGCATCCATTGGGGTTTTTCCAGATACCAACGAGGGAAATATGGTTTTCTGTTCCTCTCAGAACCAGCGAACCAGATCAGCTGTGAGTATTTTAAGTTCTTCTCCCAGAGTGGGTTGGATGGTTTTGAGAGTGTGCGTAATGGGATTCAATGTTAAAAGGAGCTATTAATAGATCAGGATGTGATGATGCATCCCCAAAGGATAAATATTTAGGAGAACTATCTTGATTCTCAATAAATTACACAGTTGCTGATTCACAATAAAATTTTCTACTATGCCACCAACTGTATCGGTAAAACTATAGCCCTACTTCTAAGAGTGAGCATTGAAGTCTTCAAACGGATGGTGGTTCTATCCATCAAACAAACATTCCAAATTAGGACTGTTATTAGAAGGATTATACAGGGCAAATGCATAATAATGGAGACCTCCTTTCTAAGCATTTATCTCAATAGCTTCAAAGCTGTGAGAATCAGTCGCTAATTGTCTAACAGTAATATTTGCAACAAAATACCTTTGATGCACACAATAATACCAGAACCAATCCGTTGAGTGCTTTATTAGCAAAATGACTTATTAGAGACTACACTCTCGACAATGCCTAGTAAGTCAATATTATAACAACAGTTGATTTCAGTTTGGTTAACCATCAGCATACAAGTTGTAGAAGAGCATTGAAAAAGGCTGTAAATGGAGGTGTTCGTCACTTAATGGAAACTGTAAAAAAAAAGAGTGACAAATGTCAGTTGCTTAACAAGAACAGGGGACATCATGAGTAGGCAACTAACAGTGCGGGCTTATCCATTGGGCTCTTGGGTGGGCACCCAGAAGCCTGAGGCCTGTAAGTGCCCCTATAAGCATAAGCAGGACTTAACCAGATTCTCTCGTTATAAATTTCGATCCACCAGGTCCAAGGGGCCTATAGATCTTCTGCACCCAGGGCCCGAAATGAGCTGAAATTTTTACTGGCGACTGACATCATTCTCCTGATTCCTGAAAGTAAATTTTTCGGAAAAACAGGGAGACAGAATTCTTTGTGAACTTGGAGGCAATGTTGAAAGGAAGATTAGCACATATTTTCCAAACAAGCAACCATCTAATCCGTAACTATGTATCGTTTTTTTTCGACCATATATATATATATATATATATGGCATCACACAATTTCAAGCAGACGCCAAATGTGTTTGGTTTGAATGCGCATGCGTCAGTGGCGGAAGGAGCTTTGACAGGAGTTTAAAGACCGGTTTTTCGACTAATACTGAGATTGCTACGTTGAGTTTTTCTTTTTGTGATTTTAAATAAGTTTTAGTGTGGCTAAATTTTTTTCAGCGTTTGGCATAAATGTTTAACTAAGGTAATGATGATTTAATTGTCGTTTGAATCGGCTTTCGCTACTTTAAAAATTGTAGTTAACAAAATTGTTGTAGAATGATCGCGGCAGCCTAAAATTTCTTAACAATGTCTAAAGAATCTACAAGCGATTTCCACTGGTGGCTGATCTTTTTAGCTTTAACTTTTCTTGGGGCTGCCACAAGATTGTACAAAATTGAGGAACCTGATCATGTGTGGTAAGATTCTGTTAATCAAGTAAAAATCAGTTTTATTTTGATGCTTTGTTTGATCGCCTTTTTTTACTAATTGTCTCTCCTCTGTCAGCTGGGATGAAACGCATTTTGGAAAGATGGCCAGTTGGTACATTAATCATACATTTTTCTTTGATGTACATCCTCCTCTTGCTAAGGTATGTTCATTAATAAATATTTCTCCCTATTTATTAAACTGAAAGTTGCAATGGAATAACTTTCAGGAGTCCTAAGTGCAGATTTTTGTTTTCTTAAAACATGAACTTTAAAAAAATTCTGAGCGTAGATAATATACAGTACCGTATTAAGCTCATTTCAGGCTCTGGGCGCAGAAGATCTACAGTCCCCCTTAACGCTGGGGATCGAAATTTATAACCAGCAAATCTGCTTAAGTCCAGTTTATCCGGGCCCCAAGTGCCCATTGGGTAAGCTGGCACTGATTATATAGTATGTTTTTGTGTTACTTCATCAATATAATGTAACCAGTTTATGTAGCTCATTTTTTTGACTTACAATATAATTTAATTTATGAAGCAAAAAAACAAATTCTTAGTAAAATTCCTCTTAATATTGGAGAAAGCTATTACACTAATATTTTTAAAACAATATGTAGTTACGCTTGAATTTTATTACTGCGAGACAGTTTTGATATTTTATATCAGATTTACTAATAGGGTTTGAGGTAACCAAAGTGAAACCCTAACAGTTACTGGAATTATTAAATATTGTGTTTGATAATATGTCTATTTTCCGTAGAAAAGAATTGGACGTCAAATTTAAAAACACGATGGCAAAATTAAACCTGTTCAAATGCTCGGTGTATGATAATTGTATGTCGTGCTTAAAATTTTTCTTCTGAAATTCCTAAAGTAAATTTATTTTTTTTTGTACTGTATTACATATAAAAAATTAAAATAACTGTTTACAGTGCTATTATTTGAGCATAATTGAAAAATTTGTAACATAATTAGATTCTGTAAGTGAAATGCATGACATTGAGCACTTCAAAAGGAAATTAATACTTTGATTTGTGTGTTTTAAAATAAAAATGTTAATTACAACAGTAGAAGTATAAGGAGAAATCAATAAAAGCTATTATTTAATATTGTATTATAGTGATGACAAAGTAGAATTGCATTTCTTGATAATGTAGTTTTAAGAATCCCCGATTTGTTAGAAGGGAGTTTGTTGCTCATTTGTCTAAAATTAGCTTGATATTATGTTGTTAATTGAAATAATAAAACCGCATTTTCTCACATCAATATCTAAAAAATTATGTTTGTCATTCCATTGTCTTAAGAATCTTATATTTTTGCATAAATTATATTTCTAACTTGTAATGAAAGACATAAGATTTCAGAAAAGGAGGGAATATCTAGTATTAAATGTTTGTCTCTGTGCTGAAAACATTTAATGTAATATCTTTATAAAATATATCTTGGTAGTGTCACATTTTTTATTGTGAAAACTATTCAGCTTCATCTTACATTCATTATTAGTTTTTTAATGTTACATAGTTCCAGTAGTGCACACAGGAATTTTTCAAGGGGTTGGGGGTCCAGGGTCGAAAGGTCCACCCTTCTTGTATCATGCTTCTTTTGATTTTGTCGATTTTCGGGAACAAAACACAGTAAAAAACTAGTTATTGAAAAAATAATTAGCATTAAATAATAAAATTAATTATTAATAACAAATACTTAATCAAATTTTATGTACTATATACTTAGAATTATAATCAATCGGGAAAAAATCAAGGGCTTTGGGGGGGTGTCTGGACCCCTAGGATTCCCCCCTTGTATGTGCCACTGCGTAGTTTAATACATACTGTGTTTTTAGTAATATGCAGGTATAAACAAGAGAAAATGTGTCACCAAGTTGATTAGGGATTTATTGTTGCAGATGTGATTAACCACCAACTTTTGAACTTCTTCATGACGATGTGGAGAATATCTTGTATGAATATTGATTTTTAAAAATTTTGATTTTTGCTGTAACGAATATAGTGTTTTCTACAGCTGTTATCAATATTTATTCTATTTTTATGTCAAGTTTAGTAGGGCCATGCACTATGTCTGCTGATTTGTCATAAGCTTGCACCTTATATGCATTTTTGCTTATATTTTAATCATTAATTATGAAATAATTTGACTATTTTTCATAATTTATATACATAAATTTTTTATTTTTTAAGTGGCAAATTGCAATTGCTTTATTATAACTCAGTGTTTTTTCCCTCTGAGTTTTCCTCTACATAGAACAAAGTAATGACTTTTTATGAAACAAAATCCCCCTCTTTTTAAGCAACTTTAGTGTTCTACTCTTTCTTGGATCAAAAATGAACCAGGCTGTTGCAAATAACATAAATGCTTAGAACATTTCTAGGCATATACACAGTATGTCAAATAAGCTTTAAGACTTGTCCCAGAGGGCAGGTTCTAATGGCACTATGAGTGTAAATGCACATGTATCGTAAATGTCCATGGTCTGTTTACACACTGCCAACAAGCTGGGTGCATTTAGTTAAGTATCTGAGAGAAGATGAGCATCCATCGGAGAAGTACATTTTTTCATGTTGATTTTTTAAGATGGAGAATAGAGCTGTGATTAAATTTAACGTAAAATTTGTTAAAAGTGCTTTGGAAACATACCAGCTCATGAAACAAGTTTATGGCGTTGTTGTTTAAGTAGATCAAATGTTTTTGGGTTGGAACAGATATGGTAGCATATGATCAACATTGCAGAAGGCCAATTTCATCCAGGACACCTGAAATTATTGAAAAATATGAAATTTTGTGGCGAACTATCACTGTGCATCACTGAGATTGATGGAATACTCTTTAAGCACCAACAAAGAAATGATTTGAACCATTCTGCATGAAGATTTGTGCAAACCAAAGTTGTGCTAAATTTGTTCCATGCACTTTAACCCCTGAGCAAAAAGCAATGAGAAGTGTACATTGCAGGTATATCATTTCAGCTACTGAAAACAATACAAACTTCTTGAGGTCCATTGTAACAGGCGATGAATCTTGGTGTTTCCAATATGATTCTGAAATAAAGCAACAAAGTTCAGAATGGGTCACAAAATTCACCACAAGCGAAAAAATCGAGGAAAGTTCCATCCAAAATCAAAACAATGCTAACTATAGTAAAGGAATCCACAAAGAATTTTTGCCAACTGGACAAACAGTTTCAGGTCAGTACTACTTAGCTCTTTTAGAGTGTTTGATAGCGAAAATTCATTGCATTCGTCCAGAATATTGGACTAAAAATTGCACCCAGTCACACCTCCCTTATTATTCATAGATTTTTGGCAAAAAATGTCTGTATGTTGAACCATCTACTGTATTCACCTGATTTAGCACCTTATGACTGCTCCTTATTTCCAAAACTTCAAGTAATGTTAAAAGGGTGTTATTTTGAGGAATTTTGACCATACAAGTGGCTTCGATGCATGCTTTTCAGGCCATTCCACAAAATGATTTACAACAGATGTTCGATTCATTAATAAATTGCTGTAACAAGTGCATTGAAACCAAAGGGTTCCATTTTGAATTAAAAAAACCAAAACTGAAGTTAATTTCTTGTTTGTTTCTTTTTACAGTCCCAGTCTTAAAATTTATTTGATGTACTGTATATTCTAAATAGAATTTTTTTTAAATATAACTTGATGGTTTGGTTCTATATTTTTAGTTATTCTTTTTTATTAAAATGTTTAGTATAATCTAGCATTTTCTATAACTGCATAATTTATTCATTATTTTTTTAAATATTTAAGATGTGTTATTTTTCAGTTTTAAATAGGATTACAGGTCCTTAGCTTTTCAGTCAGCTTTGAGTACCTACTAAATTTGTAACCAATTTGAATAATACTGGAACAGCAACAGAATTGCATGCTTTTTATTTGTAAGAAATTTTGTGCTTAGTTTTTACTATTATTGTTGTCTTATAAACCTGTATACTTCATATTCCTACTATAGTATTAACTCCATGTGTACAATGAAACTGTAAAAAGGCTATATAAGGTGAAAAAGATTTGTCATTTAGCAAGAATTGGGGGCACCACAAGTAGGTGACTAATATTATCCCTACTCTATGCCTACAAGCAATATATATATATATATCAGTATTACACATTTAATTCCTTTTTTATATTTCATGCTTGTTTGCACAGATATTTTGTGATTAATGTGTTCATTATTAGTTTTCAAACCAATTAAATAAAAAAAAATCTATTGATAAAACTTCCAATGAGTGTAGGAAAAGTAAATAATTCATATTTAAATTTAGCATATCAAAATACAAGATTAATGAGATGAATTTCAGAAGTATGTCACTGACTAGATTTAAATCAAACATTTGAAATGAAGTATTTTCTTGTATTTTTTTTATTATGCTATTGTGAGCATTTTTCTAGTATATCTATTTTTTGATGGTCAGCTTTTTTCCTCTATTGTTTAAGTAAAGACAAGCATTGCTTACCAGTATTTGAAATTTCTAACTGCTAATTTAAAATTGTTAAAAAATGAAGGCGAAGCTTTAGTAAATATCATTGGGATCATTTCAGATTATTATTGAACCATACCCATTATCATAATTTTTCTGCATTAAGGCTGTTTTCGCCATATGTGCGACAGTGTGGACTTTACGTGGAGCACATTTTCTACCAGAAAAAAATGCCTCACACACAATTTTTATAAAAATTTGTGACATTGTAACTCATGCATTTGTTTTTAATATATATTATGTTCTTCAAATTTCAAAATATTTCGTAATCTATTTTTCCTTTTAACATGTAAAGGGATAGCTCATTTAGCATTGCGGTATAGCAGAAAAAATGCGAAACACATTTTATAAAAGAAAAAATGTTTCAACTCTTATAAAAAATAAGTAGTATGATAAAATAAGTGATACTCTACAGGATAGTGAAGCCACAATATATAGTATTAATGTTTAAGTACTTTTTTATCTGAAAAGATATTCAGAATTTGGGTCCTATTCTTTAACATTAGCGGAAGACAGCATTAAAGAAATCATACAATTCGCAGTAAAACATAATTTAAATTGGCAAACTTTGTGAACATCAATTCAACAACTAAGCAAAGGTAAAATGATGATGACCAATAGTGCATCTTTATTGTAAATGAAAATTTGAATTCTTAATTAGCGTTAACTTAATTGGTAACTGTTTTTTTTAACTCTCCATTAACTACATAGTATTCTAAAAACTTTATTGGTACTTACATATTATCGCAACCTATTGACAACATTATAGGAAATGAAACATTATGATTGCTGATTCAGAGCACACAAACAACACATATAAATTGTAGTTGCCAACTTGATGAGTTATCTTGAATGTTGGCGATTGTTGCAATAATATGTAAGTACGTTTTTATCTGCTCTACATTACATTTAGTTGTCCCTGTATTAAATGCTATTATTGATTATCTGTGCTATTTGAATTTTATACAGACAAGTAAAATAACGCTCATAATTTTAAAATTACAATCTAAGCTGAGTACTTGTTTCTGTAAAGTTTTAGGCTGCGGTAGCCCAGTGGTTAAGGTATCCAACCATGGCAGGCATGTCATGAGTTCGATCCCAGTACCACTAAAGACCCGCCGTGTAGGGCAGCGATGCACGTTAAATCTGTCGAGCTGAAACGTCCTCCCGTTGGTGTGGTGTGGTAGTTAGGAGAGGGGGGTGCCAGCTCAGGTGTCGTCCACGCCACTTGACCATGGTTCAAAATTACGTGGTCCGTCGCCAAAAAAGCCCGTGTAGCTGAACAGTGCGACGTTAATATTAACTCACTCACTCTGTAAAGTTTTATCTTACATTTGATGTCATTACTCAGAGAAATAAAACCTACTTTAGTACATTTTGTAGTACATTCTATCAAAGAAATAATGAACTTAAATAAAATGTAATTTAAGATTTTTCATGTTTATTTTGCAATTAAACACTGATTTTGAGCTTGAGCAATTTTGTATGTTTTCTTGGAAGTATTTTATTTGTGTTTTTTCTCTTCACATGAAGAAAGATGTAAAACATTCAGCAATGATTTATTAATTGATCGATACATCAAAAAATGCATGAAGGATTCTTCTATGTTTGAAAGGGAAAATGGAGTAGAAACCTTGCAAAAACCTTATAATAAACAATCCAAAAGCTTGATATGTTTGGATTTTAATTTCTTTTCTATTATTTAGAAAACTGTATTTCAAGTTTGGGTACATAGAGAAATAATCTGTTTTTCTTTTTCTGTAAAATATACTGTCTGTAGAAAATGTTTTTCCTATTAATATGACAGTTTTCATTTAATACTTCACTCATTTTTATTTTTTAATAATGGCTCTCTTCAAATCAATGTGTCAAACATTCAATCCTGCAGATCATAAAAAAATTCTTTTACATTATTTTTAGTTAAAATTTTTGTTAATTACAAAATTTATCGGAGGAAATTTTTTTTTAATGTATGCTTTGTAATATGTGAGAATCAGAAGAAATAAAAAAAAAACTTTATGAATTAATTATATTTCAGTCTCTGGTTTCAAAAATTTAACATTAAAATTCTGATTCAACTGAATTGTTCATTGTAAAATGTACAGTTTCATTAAACATTACATCACAAATGTTTTTCATATTTGAAGTACTAATCTAACCAGTAATTCATTAAAATGTTTTAAATTAAGAAATATTATTTATGAATATTTACCATGAAGAGATATTTTTAATATTTTTTTAAAATTCTGTCAGTTTAGTATGTTTAGCAGCAAAATTAGCATTAGCTCTGGAGACTTTTTGATTCAAACTGTGCTTTTTCTTTAGATCTGTATTGATTCCTGTAAAAATCATGTCCTGTACACTTAAATTTAAAGATAAAAAAATGGAACCTGTGTAATAACTACTATAGATTTCCCTTTTGAAATATGTTGAGCAATTTTAAAATTTCATGTCATAAAAGTCCTATAATGGGGATTAATAGCTTCTATCCATTACATTTCATGGGATTGTATTTAATATTATAAACAGTAAGGGAAAAAAGTAGGTTTGAAAAAAAAAATTCAAACCTCATTTTTTTTAAAAGCAGTCTTCAGTCTGCAATGTTTATAAATTTGTAGTATCCTTTTATTGTTTCTAGAATTTGAATAATCTATTTTACTCTTTAGCATTTTAAATCATTCTTGTATAGATATGTGTGTATTGAAAAATATATTATGTTTTAAAAATATATTATGCTAAAAATATTATGTTTGTTTCTCATAATGAAACATATATTATTTTAAAAATATTATACGTTTGTTTCATAATGAAACATTTACTGGTACACTGCAATCTTGAATAGGGATAAAGGCTAAAAATATCTCCTTCTAAAAGATCTGCTGGGTGGCGTAATAGGGCTGGTTAAAAAAAATAAATAAATTGTGGACTGTCCGTCTATAGCTTTACTGCGAAAGTGAATAATGCATATTATACTATCTCTTCGAGAGGTTACAAGGATTGCCAGTTTGGGGAGAGTTCCGTCGCTAAAGTAGATAAAGACACAACATCCAGCGTGGTGTTAAAATATCAGACATATTTCAAATATTACTTATAGAAGTTAACATAATGCAATATAAACAATACAAAAGAGTTAAATATGAGCAAATACAAGTTAAAACTAATTACAAAGTCAAAAGTTACTTAAAAATACACAAAAATACAATTGTTGCTGTCGTGTGTTTTTATCCTGGGATACATATAAATTGCGAAAAAATACAACTTGCACTGAAATGCAATTAGTTGCTTTACAGGAAACTAAGATTGTCTTCAATTGGCAAAATACACATTTTTGAAAGAGGTCTCCTGAAGTTACCCCTTGGCGTATGTACATCAACTGCTCTGACGTTTCTATCAAGACCTGGAATATAGACTTAATAATCCTACCCAATGACCAATTACAGGTTGGGAGTTGAGGGTCTTCAATTAAAACCATCATACCTGGGAGAATATTGGGTTGCTTATATATAAACACCCATTTGTGGTACGCTGTTGAAAATGACTCAAATAGCTGTTTTGCCAGCATTCCCATATTGTTTGAACAAATTTGAGTTTTCTGCCATTTATTAAAGCGAGGCAAAAAATCGTTTCAAAGTGGCAATTAAAGCGTTTGCAGTCAAATCTGAAACAAAGTCTAGGTGAACTGCCTTAGTTGCCATACAGACAAATATGACCACATATATTTTCTGAAATGTACCTTTTCTCTGCCCCTTATATTTGATTAGAAATGGACCTCATAAATATAGTCCTGCGTTTTGAAAAGACGAACTTGGCGTTACTCTTTCATGAGGCAGATCCCCCAAGATCTGTTTAGCGAATACTGGGTTATTCTTGAAGCATTCTACACATTCATGAACGTCTCTTCGTGCAATGCTTCTACCACCAAGGGGCCAATATTTTAAACGCTCTGTATTTAATAGAACTTGTTGACCCAGATGAAAATCATGTTTGTGATAATACTGAAATATAAGTTTGACTAACTGATTGCCAGCAGGCAGAATTATGGGATGTTTTTGGTTCCAACTGACATTAGAGTGGGAAATTCTACCCCCCTATACTCTTAACAAACCTTCTCCGTGAATAAAAGGATTAAAAAATTTTAGTTTACTTGACTGAGGAACTGAAGATCCCCTTTTTAAGGAGGCTATTTCTGGAGAAAAATATCTTGCTTGAAAATGTTTGATAAGGAATATCTCTGCCAAACCATATTTTTCAAGGGTAAGTGCTAGGGTTTGTTTTACACCACTTCTACAATTTTTATTAAACCTGAAAATAAAGGCTAAAATCTAATTAATTTATGAAAATTATTTGCATGATCAAGGTAATTATGAATAAAATTAGAGTCTATGTTTGACTTCAAAATCGTTTTAGAAATAGGTTTAAGTTTGTTGGTATAACACTGATCAGTCACAGTACTGGAAATTCGTAGATGTCAGGATTAGCTACAGTTATATTATGCAAATCAGGACCCTTCCACCACAAATCGTTAGCTGCAAGTTCTTTTTCATCCAGTCCACAATAAATGATATAGGCTGGGTTGCACTCTGATGAGATATGTTTCCACTGGATATCTTTGGATAACTGCTAAATCTGGGACACTCGATTACCGACGGTCTTGAACAGGTTTGGAGGAGTATTAATCCACGCGAGAGCGATTGTAGAATTGCACGGACTCTATCTGCATCTTTAGAGCTGATATGACTTTGTGAATAGCTTCGACAGAAGAACATGCACACAGTTCGAGTCTCAGTATTGTCATGAACTTGGTCGGAGCAACACGTGATTTATACTGCACAAGAGTTAGCAATTTGGTTCCTCCGCGATGGACACTATTTGCATGTATTAGGGGGACTGAAAAGTAATGTCGTTTTTGCGCATGTCAATGCTGCTTTACCGTTTATAAGTTCATTGCGTAGTTAAAAGTCGTGCGAGAGACATTTCAAAGTTAAAGTGACTTGTTTAGTTGTGAAAACCTAAACCCCTTAAATTTTTTTTCCCCATTTTGAGTGAAATGGCTAGCCAAATACCAGAAGAGATTCATATCCGCCATTGCATGCTTTTGGAGTTTCACAAGGGTAGTAATGCAACAATTGCTACCAAAAAAAAATTTACAATGTTTACCCAAGTGCCTTAGATGTTCATAAATGCCAAATGTGGTTTTCTAAGTTCAGATACGATAATTTCGATCTTTCCGACTAACATCGATCAGGAAGATCAACAACTTTAGACAATGACGTTATTAAGGGTGCAAGTGGAAGCAAATCTGTGTCAGATAATCGAGGAACTGTCAAATGCTCTTAACCAATCTTGGTTTACCATACTCTTGCAAACAAAAGCTGGTGTTTGGGTTCCGCATAATCTGTCTGAAGAAAACAGAGCTAACCGATCTACGACATGCAACTTATTGCTTCAACGGTACAATACAGAACCGTTTTTTGATCGCTTGATCACTGCAGATGAAAAATGGGTCCTGTATGATAATTCAAAACGCAAAAGACAGTGGCTCTCTCCGAATGAACCGCCACGAAGGACTGCTAAGCCAGGTTTACATCCAAAAAAGGCGCTTTTGTGTGTTTGGTGGGGTATTCGTGGAATCGTCCATTTTGAAGTGCTTAAAGCTGGAGAAACTGTTAATGCAGACCTTTATTGTGAACAATTAGGTCGACTAAATCAATTATTAATTGAAAAGTATCCAGCGATTATCAATAGAAAAGGCGTTATTTTGCAACACGATAATGCAAGACCGCACTGCGCAAGAAAAACGCTGGAAAAAATTAATGGATTGGGGTGGGAGGTATTGCCTCACCCATCATACTCGCCTGGCATTGCGCCAATGGATTTCCATTTATTCCGTTTAATGCAACACTTCTTAACAAACAAAAAATTTCAAAATTTGGAAGATATGAAAAATGCCATCTCCAGATTATTTTACTGAAAAACCAATTTATTTTTATCGATCCTGCATTGAAAATTTGCACACTAGATGGCAAAAGGTTGTTGCCAGTGAGGGTGATTACATCATTGACTAAAAAAAACTTGTAAGAAATTTATTTAATCGAATTTACTGTAAAAAAACGACATAATTTTCCGGTCCTCCTAATAAATAGTTGCACCATAAGCTTTAGAGGAAGCTTCTGCAAAGCCGTGAAGCACACTACACTGATGGCACTGATCTTAAGAAACCATCTGGGTATTTTGATTTTCTCCAAGTCAGGTAGTGTCTTAATGAAGTTCTCCCATTGCTACGAAATAGCTAGAGGAAGTATTTCATACCATTCTAATTAAGCAGCCAGAGCTATTGCATAAAAATTTTAGCCTTGGAAATGACAGGACCTAGAAGTACAACTACTATTTACTATTTTTCCTCAAGATTTTTTGAAGCCTTGTGTGGGATTCATTTAATTCGATTATTCTAAACATCTGCTGTATGTCCGCGGTGAAGGCGTAAATAAGAATTGAGAACAGGTCTTCTTGAAGCACACCTCCCTTGTACAATAAATCATTTAAAGAATAACCGGTAGTAGTTTTAGCGCTAGCATTAAATACGACACGCAGTTTAGTTGTCTTGTCAGGTCGTAAAATGCTGTGATAAGGAAGAAGTCTCTGAATTGGAATCTTCCTTCACTTCTTTCATGTAAAGCAAAGATTCATGTAGAAAATTTGAGTAAAAAGCACCTTCATTGTAGGGTCGCGTTCTAAGCGTGTCCATAGCTGATCTAATCTTTTAGATGCAATCATCTTAGAATTTCCCAAAATGATTTCAGGCAATTCTGGTTTCAATGGCATAGAAACAACATATTTGCCATCTGCCTTTCTTATACGAGTTTTCGTGAAACGCTCGTTGCAGTAATTTAATTCATCACTATTGCAAATTTCCTGAGGTTTCACATCTTCTATTTCCCAGAAGTTAGTAAGAGTTTTGTTTAGAGCTTCTAAGTTCTTTGCCAAAAATCAATGCTTTGTCGAAATATCTGAATACAGTCTGAAATTTTATTTGCCAAAAATCAATGCTTTGTCGAAATATCTGAATACAGTCTGAAATTTTATTTGAAACAAGGTACCCAAAACAGCTAGATTGCAGAAATAAGTTATTCCCAATCCTAATTTTATCCCTTTCTAAAAATGCTAAGAACAATTCTGCACCTGATAATAAATCTACCCTTTGAGGAACAGAAAAAGGTGGATCAGCCAGATGTACTATATTACTAGGAATATTCAGATGCGCAGTATTAATTCACCTAGTAGGAGAAAAGTGATTAATCTTTGGCACAAGCAATAAGTTAATTTCCTATTGCGAATCATTTTTGGCGTTTGAGATTTGAGCGGAAGTCTTTCAATTATATGTATAGATGCGTCATTCAAACCACTGATCGGAATGCTTATTTTTTCCTTTTGTGATCCCAAAACTTCTGCTGATCTTGAGCTTATAAAACTCAATTCTGAATCTCAGTTTAAAATAGTGGAGTTAGTTGATGGCGTTGAATATTTATGAAGCAAAGTGTGATGCTTCTGCTTACAGACAAAACAAAGATTTTTAGAATTGCACTTTGACACAGCATGAAATTCACTTAAACAATTTGTGCAAACTCGAAGTCTTTTAACCCATTTTATCCCAATTGATTTATTTTGTTCAAATTTAAGAGGAATCATATTTTCTGAAATTAATTAAACCTAAATAAACTAAATGTAACAAAATTTGAAATGTTTATGTATTTCATCTAAGAAATCTGACCCGTCCTCTAAATAGAACCCTGGGATACAGGGGATAAAATTTGAACATATGTTTTAGAGTTTTCTTCAATGATGAAAAGCGATTTCCGAGTACAAAATTTTACTTTATTTGAATAATACTTTCCTTTTTACAAGGTAGTTCACTTTTCAGTTGAGTTTTACTCTAATCTTGGTGGCAAAGTGTTTTGTCACTTATGCCTCGGTCTCTTTTTGGTTTCCTTTTGCAGCTCTCTCCTTGACAAAGATTTTATTCTTCTCGCTTAAGTAAAAACTGTCTTTTGCACCAGAAGGGACAGTCGAGATCCTTGGTCTACCCCTCTTGTTCTTATCCCTTTTTTTTTATAAGAACTATTGTTATAGCTCTTCGGAACTCCTTCAAGTTTAGGACTTCAACTTTGTTGATAGTTTTGTGAATTATCCAGGCGTTTACCATAGCCATATCCAGTGAACGAAAGTGGCTAGTACCACTTTATTCCCACGAACTTTAATGGAATGAAGTCCAGCCAACCAGTCGTGATCGACATCACCCATATGTTGTAAGATTTTACAAATTCGCTTCTTCACGTTAACTTTATCTTTCTGTCCTCATATTCTTCTCAAAATTTCATAAAATGATCATTAAGTATGTCAAAGCAAGGTTTTACTTTGAAGGATCGATCCTGGGCATGCTGACTTACAGTTCCATTGTCCACAAAGCGTAAATAAGATTACAACTTTTGCAAAAGATTTCCTGACACATGTCATTTTCACCACGTTAATGCCAAGGTCTTCAGCATCTGACCAGTAATCACGTTCATAGGTATTTGAATGATAACCAGTTTGAAGCAAAATTCCTATAAAAACACGTGTTTCGTTTGCAGTGATCAAATCGTGTTCATTTTTAATATATTTTGCATATCGCACAGTTTCTTTTACAATAACACCATAAACCTCACTGGAATAAAACTGCTCAAAATGCTCTGATAAAGTTCTACTTTCAATGCAGTGTCCATTTGCTTGAGCAAGTCATTTGTAGTTGATTCAGCTTGTGGTTCCAATTTTGTATACTGCGGAGATTTATTATTTACCAAGATGACTGATGTCTTTTAGCTTTTTTCTGTTTTTTGTTGTCAAAATACTAAAACTCTGTTCAGGCTGGAATATATCTCAAGTGCTGACCTCCAGAGACCCAGGAACATATAACATTGCTTTCAGTAATCTCATCAATATTTACTGCATTCTCATTCCCTTCTTCGTCAGTTAGTTCACTGGCATCTGGTGGTAACACAGTAATTTCAACGTCGATTTTATCTGAATCTAAACTATTTAATAATTCTCTAATCCTTCCGAAACCTTTGCACTGACATAACTCAGCAGGGGTAAAACCCTAGAGGCGAAAATATTTTTTTACTCTTAGTTATAAAGAGAGAAAGAACGTGTCAATTGCATACGTATCGTCCCACTGTCCTATTTAGAGGACAGTTAAAAAATAATGCGCTAAAAATTACCTAATGACAGTATAGCTCTAATTAACCACCAGGATGATAACGAAGGAGTACTATCACATAAAAAATGCCTCACCAAGTGTCCAATGTCAACTGAAAAAGAATTCTGCAACCGCAAAGAGACGATACAAATGATGCCCACTAATGTGACGAATATGCAAAATGTCGAGGGGGAGAAACACATAACTCATGCTAGAAGAAGCTAATACATATCCCTACATATTCCAATTGACAAAATATTCACAACACAAATATAATGATTTCCACATGATATTTTTCAGCTGTCCTCTAAATAGGACAGTGGGATAAAATGGGTTAACCAAATCAGTTCAAATTGATAAATTCGTTGCTTTTAATTTATGGCATTTGATACAATATGTGCGTTTTACAGACATTACATAACTTCGGTTTGTTGGATTTAATAACTAAGGATCTTGATCGTTCATAATTGTAATTTTTTTGAATGTAATTATTAATGCTGCACAAAACTTGGTATCTTCTCTCTAGAAATTCCAAACACGCGTTAAAACCAGGAACTTCATTGTCTTTTAATGTTAATTCGTATTGTCTTCTTGTTTCCCGATCTAGTTTATCCAGAACCACATTTAATAATAACGCGATGAGAGATAATTTATCTCTTTCGAAGTCTAAGATTTTTAATAATCTAATATTTTTCTTAATATTATCTAATAGAATGCGTAAATCTCCAGAGGACTCGTGTTTCGTTGCCTGCACATTGAGAATATTTTTGATATGAGAGTCAACAATTACTTTTATTTTCGTATCTTTGTTCAAGAGCTTTAAAAAATGAAGAAAAGTCATCATATCAGAAGTTTCAACTATCTTAGCGTCTCCCCTCAGAGAGCCGCGCAAATAATGTGTTTCATTATAAGAAAGCTGACAATTTTCATTTATGAGATCATAAAATTGAATTTTGAATAAACCCCCATTCCTCAAATTTCCCGGTAAAAGTTGAAAGAGGAATTTTAGGTAGTTTTATTTGGGAGCCTTTAGGCTGACTGTTGTTGAGCATTGACAAGGGCTTTGCATCGTACTTAAATTTATTAATAAAAGTTTTCAGACTTCTAAATTTTGCAGATCATCCTCCACTGAATTCAGGACTGGCTCGGCTTCAGCGTATTCCGTTTCATTTGTGATCTTTAAATAGTCGCTCTTTAATAGTTCAAATTTGTCCTGTGATTTTAACACGGCATCCAGTTTAGCTTGAAGTTCAGGTGTCGATAGGTTCGTTTGTTTCTGTAAAGCATTTGCCGCTATTGTAAGCTGTCATTTGATATTACCACGTTTGCGGTTTAACGTAGTAATTCCTGTTTCGCTTATCATGATCCTGCCTGAATGATTAACAGCAAAATCCACAAAACAAAAATCGCGTAATAGGGCTGGTTCAAAGAAAAATGCGGACTGTCCGTCTAATAGCTTTATTGCGAAAGTGCGTAATCGAGAGGTTACAAGGGTTGCCAGTTTGCTGAGAGTTCCGTCACCAAACGCAATAATGACACAACACGGAACAAGATCTTGAAATCAAAATTAATTTGTAAGGAAAATACTATATTCATTTATAACAAAAATTTCGTCTTGAACTAATTTTGATACTTTGAAACATTTTTTTAAATACCAGGATATTCTTTATAATAGGCAACTACAGATCTTTCAAATATAATTCAAATAACACATATTTACTTTCAGATTCATCTCAACGAAATGCTTTTTTTTATGTATCTTATCTTCAGAAGATATATATAATATATATATCAACCAAATTTCTCTAATTCTTTACCACCATTACAAAAAGTTTCCTTGATTTTATATTTGAAAAATCATATCATTTTGTGTGGCCGCTACCATTTTATAAAAAGAAAACAATTCCTTTAAAAAAGCAAGTTAATTTGCTCTCGCATGTTAATTTTTATATGTATTTTTTTTTTTTTTGTAAAAAAAATGTATATTAAAAAATGTACCCAGAAAATACAGAATCTTTATGTTTGAGATACATAAGCATTTTGTTTGATTTATTGACTTCATTAGGACCATGAAAAAATCTTTTTCCTTTTGATATTTATTGAAACAAATGTGTGAATTTTATAATTCTTTTTCTTTCCCCATAGCAAATATTTTATGGTATGATTAAACTTATACATTTGGGTATATCTGTGTGCTTGTATAACATTCACAAATAACAGAGGTGAGGGAGAATACATTGTTCTGTGTTGAGCCCTGAAGAACACAGAAAGACTAGTTAGCTAGAACAAAATTGCACCACTTTTTCTTGCTAATTATACTGAGAGTAATGTACATTCACACTCAGAAATTAATGTTTATTTATATTCGGCAAATATATTTAAATGTAAAGTTATTTTCCATTGTATTATTTTTTTCTTACAATTTATTTATGTATATCTAGTTATACTAAACACAAAAATTGTAACTTGATCGTATTTTTTTTAACTTCCATGGTTAAGTGTTTATCTTTCAATAAATATCAAATGACATGGTCATCATTTCATATTTATTTTTAAAGGAATTTTCAAGATTTGTGTATTGGTTATCTTCTGGAGTAACCATAATTAAGCCAAATGTTTGTCTTGTTAGATGGGACTATAGAAATGTTTTTCGTGACAAAAAATTTTCTGCAAAGTTGAAATTTCATTTACAATTTTCTTACACTTTTTCATTTTGAGTGAGGTTTTTGGTCTTCTTGACTACTTTTTATGAAATATTTTAATACAGTAGAACGTCGTTTATCCGAATGTCAATTATCCGGAGCGTCAAATATCCGAACCAGTTTTTTTTGTCAACTTTTGTCAATTTAAACGGTGAAAAAGACTACAATGACGACCACAGTTATGAGATTACCGACTTTGTCCAATCGATCCCAGGATTTCAAAAATGCGATGAAGATATAGAAACCTGGATGGCAATCGATGCAGAAAACTTAGTGGATTTCAAATGCTAAATGATGACGAGATCGTGACTTCCGTGCAAGCAGAATCCGACCCTGTCGACGATGAAACGGATGAAGACGAGGACAACAACAATGAAAGTAGCAAGCGTCCATCAAATGCTGGCGCGTTTTCTGCGTTAGGTACAGCTATGGAGTGGTACGGACAACAATCAGATTGCTGTCCTACTCAACTACTGCTGCTCCAGAGAATCAGAGACCTTGTGCAGCGAAAAATCTATGGTGTACAATAGTAAAGCGAAAAACAAGTGATTATTTTCCACAATAAAGGTAAAATTGCGACATTTTGCACCTATTTTTCTTTTTCTTCAAGCACGTTTCCCGCATGTGATTTTCATTATTCGCATAGTGTCTGGTTTCATATACTACATGGATCGCATTAGGTGTTCGGTTATCCGAGTAGTGTCCGGTCCTAATTGATTCGGATAAACGACGTTCTATTGTAGTATTAAAAAATGTATCATGCATAATTTTTTTACACAAATCTTTGTTATTCTATCCTTTTCTTATAGATTCATTTTGTCAAAAGGAAAGAAAAAACTACACACTAATAACATCTTAAAAACTACACAAGATAACATCTTAATCTGAATAGGATGAAATAGAGTAAAATTATCACTGAAGCTTCTTCAACTGATTACATTTTATCAATATCCTTGAAAGAATGCTATGATGTAATTAGTTTCGTACTTTCAAATAAAAAAAACATTGTGTAATAAAAGCAAATAAAAAATTGTCTACCTGGGAATCTAAATACGAGAATATATTCAACTTGATTATTATTCAATTAATTTACAATTCACTTATTTGATAAAGCTATCATTTTTATGAAGACTTTAAAAAATTGTGTTCTGTATTAATAGTTTTATACAAAGGCTTCATAATCGCAATATAACTTTTAAAAAAATGCTTAAAACTTACAATTATTTTAGTAAAGTATTTTCATAAATAGTAGGAATGTATAATACATTGTCCTTTTCAAAGGTTAAATACAACAACTTTTTTCATTACTAAACCAATGAAAATAAAGGTAAAATGTATGAATTATTTAAATAATTATAAATTCAAAAAAAAACTTAAAAATAATTCTATCCTCCTATTTTTTTTAAGAACTGGATATTTATTCGTGTATAGTAAACAAGGGAAACTACAAATACTCCACTTTTGTAATTTGAGTGAAATTGTTTTGAACTTGGTTGGTAACAGAATATTGACCATTTATAAGAGATGTCGTTTCCTTTATTGATTAAGACAGGAAGGATGGGGGATATATAAATGGTTTGATCAGCCTCTCAAATTGATTCTGAACAATATGCATCCGAAAATTTAATATTAAGAACTATTCCACACTGGTCATGGGTTGCAGCCAACCCTTGCGGAAGATCACTTACCAGCTTTTTCGTCCCGAAGGTGGAAAATATACTCAACCTCAGCTCATTCCGAATCGCTGTGCCGCAACAGGGATGAAGGCCGCCATGACCGTTTGGTCATGGTCGCGAACTTGTAGTCCTTGTTGCTTCTTTCGGATCCTGGAACCACTGATGACCCGCTATGTAGAGAGACTGATGCATGTTAAATCTGTAGAGGAACTCGAAGTCCTCTCATTGTTGTGGCGTCGAAGTTAGTAGAGTGAGATGTCAGCTTTGGTATCGTTCTCGTCATTTGCCCATGGTTCACAATTATGAAGATCGCCACCAATAGCCCTCGTGTTGCTTCGTAATGTGACGTTTATAAACAATCTATCAACAATAAAGACGAACAATATATGTTACTATCCTCACTTTCAAGGATTTCATGCTAGAGGGCCTCTTGTGTTTCCCTCTTCATCGACGACTTAGTGAATCCGTTTGCATTGGGCTAGATAGCATATTACGTGAACCTGAAATTCTTATGCTTATGTACTCGTCACAGACTAGTTGTGCCTTACTTTAGAATAATATTTAGATCTTGTGCCAATCTGAAGAGAACTATATAAGCATCATATACTCCCAAAATAACGTTGTTGAAGTACACAGTTGTAGAGAAGGTGGAATCATAGTTTGTATTGAAATAACTGGGAGCTCAAAATGCTCTACATGTGCTCAATGAAGAAACTCATCTCAATGCTGTAATATGTTGAGAACTAGATCCTTGGTCCATATGTCACACTATATGCTGGTGTTATAGGCGATGAAGGCTTTCCAGTGGATGAGATAATCCTCTCTCTATCTCGCCGAGGATGAAGGTTTTAATTGAATCGATCACCAATTCGATCTCCAGTCCCTCATCTTGAAGAGTTACTTAGGAACTTCCTCAGCAGATAGGTTTTCTTAAGTCCTACTACGAGGACTTTAAATGACATGGCTCAAGGATTGCTCCATGTATGAGACTTGCTTCCAATTCCAGTGATCGACAACTTAATTTACAGTATGAAAAGTCGATGCCATCAATGCATTACAAGCAAATTCCGCATCGAAACTCATGTACTTAATTTTTTTCATCAAAAATATGGGATTTATTTATTTTAATTATCAAAGAGTAGACTTGCTTCTTTATTTATAAATCATGACGATAAAATTATGCAAAATTTCTTTAAAATTGTGTAAAGCACAATTTTTCCTTATTTCACATTATGTTCATTTGCTATCAAATTAGTCACATATTTGTTATACCTTAATTTTTAGAGACCTGTGTGTGTTCCTAATGAAAAGAATTTTTCTTTTAATAGTTTGTGTATTATATATCTGTAATAATGTAAAATTTTTGGATTAAAAATATTCTATTTAATGAAAAAATTCATTTTGTTTTAAAATAACATAAAAACACACGTATATATTAAATGTCTTTTGTATGTTTGACAAACAACTAATAAAAATTTAGATACAGGCATTTTTATATCTTTCTGACCATGATCATAAAATCTAGATCGGAGAAAATAAAATTAATGTTTGACTTTTTTTTTTCAGATGCTAATTGGCTTAGCAGGAAAAGTAACTGGTTATAATGGGACATTTGCTTTTAATAAACCTGGTGATAAATATGAAGATCACAACTACTTGGGAATGAGACTTGTAAGTTTCAGAACTGTAATCAGTATAATATTCAATAATTGAATAGTTCCTTCTCTGTTTAAAACTGTTATTAATTTGATTTTTTCCTTCTAGTTTTGTGTGCTTCATGGGATTTGCATAATTCCATTTTCCTTTTTAATTGTTTGGGAATTGACTTATTCACTACCTGCATCAGCACTAGCTGCCACCTTCATAATTTTCGGTAATATTTTTATAGATAGATGCATAATTTTTTATGCAATTTTTTTAAAGAAAATTAAATGTGCCTTTTTGATCTTTTAAATACCCTGTTTAATAGAATTAAATTCATTTTTTTACACTAGAAATATATTATTTAAGTGTCTTTACATCTGCCAATGTTTACTTAATCAACATTTGCAATAAAAGATGCATGTTAAACATAATCTGAAAATATAAACCGCGTAATAATATTTAAGAAGCGAGAAAAATTACATTTTTATGTCAAACTTATTATCCAGTTAAAAACATTAATCTTAAATTCATCAGAATGTTTTAGACCAAGTTCTTCATAAATAATTTTATGAAATTTGATATTTAAGAGTTTTAAACAGGTATTTATGTCCGACAGGTATTTAATTCCCATTCCTTTGAAATTGATGCTTAAGAGCAAAATAATTTTATTTCTATTAATAAATGTATACTTTGCCATTTGAGTTTTCTAACGAAGTTTAAGCGTTGAATATATGGAAGTAGAAATTACAACTTTAAAAGCTGTGAGTGTTTAATAACATGTCTCTAAGAAGTCTGCATAGTTAAAAAAATCACCGGGATCCAAATATATTGAAAACATTTGATAGTAAAACGTTTGCTAGAAGCTGAATTGTAATTAGTCTGGCTGTTCTATGCTTTTTAAATACACTCTGCCTCAAAATGGTATATGCACCCTGGAGGAAACGAGTTACTATCACGAAACTTAAAACGTATATATGGTGTATGAAGAGATAAGCAAATGATTGCAAATTCTGAAGAAAAGATTGCTTTATATTAAGAAGATAAGGCATGGAAAAGGTTACAACTGCGCATGAATTCACTAGTGTTCGTGGACAGCTGCAGTTGCCTTTCAAGCACGTCCCAGACGGGCTGTATTGGCCACCTGGTAGACCACGGAAGTGCGTCATATCTCTGAAGACATTGTTGGGAGAATCGCGCAGCATGTAAACGAGCGTTATCTTTCTGATAAATGGTACCTGGGTGACTTGATAGCATAGGCAGTACAACTGGCGTTAAAATCTCGTCCACGTAACTGCGTGTCATCAAAGTGCATCGAAGGACGACTTGAGTTCATCTTGTCACCCAATAAATCGCTCCCCACACTGTAACACCTTGTGTAATCGCTATATGCCTCTCGACAACAAATGCCGGGTCAAACTGGTGGCTTGACCGCCTCCACGCGCTTATGCGTTGGTCATCAGCATTGAGACTGAATCGGGATTCAACGCTGAAGATCACACGCCTCCAGTCGGTCACACTCCAAGCTTACGCGAAGTCGGCAAAAATTCAATCGACACTGCCTATGATATTGGGTCAGTGGTAGGCGTCTTAATGGTCATCTGCTCCTTATACCTGCGCCGGCTAGTCGTCTCCGAAGGGTTTTTCTCGATACCACCGGATGTCTGGAATGTGGTAAATGGCGTCGAACCCTTTCTAGCTACGTTGTTGGTGAGGATATAACCGATTTTATGATTGCCCAATTATCGAGCGCATTTTCCTGGGACGCCCTGACCCTCCGCAACGGTAGGCTATCATTTCCGTGATCCATTGTTGCGAACACCGAGCAACTACCATATCGCGCCGACCGAGGTGGTGGCTGATACGCCTGTTCGACCAACATGCTTCTCTGAGGCCTACTATACGCCCTAGTCACAATACCGTCCATCAAGTCGAGAGATATTATTGAATAACCTTACGGCACGATCAATCATTCTTTTAAACTCTCTCAGTTACGCATCTCATATACGCGTAGAGCTCTTACTTTTGTCTAATTGAGATGTCGAAGTTTTAATAATTTGCACATATCTCTTACCAGACAACATTCCTGCCAAGTTTCGTGATAGTAGTTCGCTTTCTTCTGAGTGCATATATTTTTGTGTGGCAAGGATGTATTTTAGACTCTCCGATTCAATTTATTGAAGCTGTATTGGAGAGAGAGAGAGAAAGTATGTTAGAAATATCCAGAGTCTTACATGGGCTGAAAATTTTTTTTAAAGTTAAGATTTACAAATGTTTCTTTTTGAAACATGGATAAGTTTTCAAAGAACAACATGAAGTTATATTAATTGAACTATAGTCATCCATCTCTTATGAAATTTGTAATTTACTATTAACATTTGCATGGTGTAATTTAAAACTGTAAAAATCTTTAAAATTTCCGTTAAAATGCTTGAAACGCGCATTAACATTGTAAGACTGCAAAAAAAAGGGCATTGTGAACAGAGTATTTGATACTTTCATTAGAGAGACACCTATTAGGATCCCTTGACATATTAGCCAAATGAAAAATACGGCCTTGAATAAAACTATGTTAAGCATAATTTGCTTCATGTGTAGATTGTCATAAGAAATACAAATTGTTTTGTTAGTAACGCTACTCGACAGCGCTGTATAAAGAGCAAGACATTTTTTTAGTATCCAGAATTGTATTTTCATCTTTTAGAAGCTTTAGTATACTTCCTAGAAGAATATGGAAGTTTCTGAATTTGACATAAGAATTACTGTGGCATATAGAGATAGCGGATTATCCTTCAGAGAATCGACTCTCCTGTTGGACGAAACAACAGCGATGCAATGTTGGTGGACGCTGGAGGTACGGACGGACCAGCAGAAAGGATAAAATGCCTACGTTTCTCTTTAAATGAAGGACTAATATTTTTCATTATTAAATTACATATAGCTCTCCATATATTAATGTTCTTGCCATACCTTTTAATTAGCTTATAGTTAAATTAAGAATTATTCCATTGTAAAATATCATATACTCCTACTTGGAATGTGGAATACCGTATTTACTCGAATCTAAGCCGCCATCGATTTTAAGCTGCACCCTGAATTCTCAAATTGTTTTTTTTTAAATTGTTGTCATGGATTCTAAGCCGCAGCTCCAATTCTCTACATGTTTTTGAGAAAATACTACAAATTGTGTAAAAGGTTCATCAATATCCGATACTTATGAATTTTTTCAAAAAAAATTAATGATAACTAATAAGAAGTTTATTTTACCACTATTAAAAACTTTAAAATACATACACATGTAATTGCTTTAACCGTCAGTACCATGTTTCGAAAATGATTCGTCATTCCCATTGTCACAGCTGACTTCGAAGTCGGTGCCGGGATCGCCATTTTTCCAAACGGTGTTGTCTTCCGTGCCATCTAGTGTATTTATTATGCAACATTCTTTTAAAGGAATGCATTATAGAATAATGTAAAAGAATTATGAAAGACTGCTAAATATTCACTAGCAAAAAATATATTTTGTTTACGCCATCGGCGTGTATTTGTTTCATCTTGTTACAGTTCTATCCTCTTGGGAAATATTAGGTCTTTAAAAGTTATTGTATTATAAAGCTTCCTCCCGAAGAAGATGTGACTATGCAAATTAAGACTTGTATATAAAGTTTAAACTTTCAGGTTAGAAGAAAGATATAGGTTGGACTGCTAACGGCAAGCAGTGATTAATTAAACTTGAAAGTGAGGCGTGGATATTTCGTAGCTGAATTGTAATATTAAAGTTGACGATTTGTCAATTAGTAATCAAAGTTAATTAGATAGCTAAGAATTAGAAGCTATTGCCTTGACATAAGTGATCTGTTTATTTAAAGTCTTGTATCTCGCATACCTCGTTAATTGTTCTCCATATTTGGTTTTGGGTGCATCTCTACACTTGATTAATTGAATTTGTGTTGTTGTTCTTATCTGAGAATAAATTGCAGTTATTTTGAATATGGCTCGTCTTCCTATCGACTCTCCCACACCAATGGTCACGTCGGGGTGACCTTTATAGTCTGTCACAAATTTTCAGTAACCGCAGCTCTGTTTCCGTTTTTTTTTCTGCATGTAAAATTTCCCTACCTTTTCAAACTTGCATCATAGAGAACTCGTCTTGTTGCTATTACCGATGTCTTTGAGGTTTAGATGATTAAAAGAAAGCGTATACAAAAAGATTCTTAAATATGAGCAGACAACGATGTTTAGGATAGACTGAATGCTAGAGATAATCTGCGGAATGGAATAAGTCATCAATACAAGTGGTCAGAATGGAGGATTACATTTTTCCTTTCGAAAGGGGGGAAACTCAATTTCCCCCATCCGGAAATTTCTTTGCTTTCGATTCTAAGCCACACCCGATTTTCAGTAGCATTAACACTAGAAAAATAGTGGGGCTTAGATTTGAGTAAATACTGTAATTTCCATGAATATATTATAAAAAAAAACTTACATTTTCAGTTTAGTGGATCTTATAATAAAGGAAAATGCCACACACACACACACCACAAATCAATAACTTGAAACATCCACTCTTTGGAGAAAGTTTTAGGAAGAAATTTTTCGCTTCAAATTTTCCTGTTATAGCTGTTGACATGTAAAAATGCTATACCAAACACACACGTACAGAAGGTTTAAAACTTTTTCATTACAGTAGTGTTGTTTTTTATATATTCCTTTATCTGTAAAAGGATATAACTTCAGTCAAATATTTGTAGAAGATTTTTGAACTTTCTGTCATATTTTTATTTTGTTTCATGCTAATTTAGCCAACTGCATCAAATTTGATATTCAGCCTTTAGTTCAATTTGTAATTAGTAATACTACTTTTATGTATATGAAATAATATATTCTCCTAATTGATCTCGGGATTCACTATTACTTTGGTTAGGATTACTATATACTTTGCCGTATCAATTAAAAAAGATGAACGAGTTGTATAGTTTGCTTATACAGAGTGTTTTTTTTTTCCAGGTATAGAAGTTTAAGTTGGCATTACTTTCCAAGATGGCGACCGATTTAACAGCTGTCAAGTGATTTATTCTCAGTTTGGTTTGGCAATTCATCATGAATAGACTCACGCCTGAACAACGCTTTCAAATTGTGCAATTTTATTTCGAAAATAATGGTCGCGCGCGCGATTTTCATAAGCGAATTTTGTTTAGCGATGAAGTGCACTTCTGGTTGAATGGCTACGTCAACAAACAAAACTGCCGCATTTAGAGTGAAGCTAATCCACAAGTGTATGTCGAAATACCATTACATCCAGAAAAACTGATTGTTTGGTGCGCTTTATGGGCTGGTGGAATCCTTCTTCAAAAACGATGAAGGCCACAACGTTACAGTCAATGGTGATCGGTATAGAGCCATGATTACTAACGTTTTCATTCCTGAATTGAAGAATCATGATGTTCAGGAGTTGTGGTTCCAACAAGACGGCGCAACATGTCACACAGCTCGTGCCACGATCGATTTATTGAAAGACACGTTTGGTGACCGCCTAATTTCACGTTTTAGACCTGTGAATTGGCCTCCAAGATCTTGTGATTTAACACCGCTAGACTATTTTTTGTGGGGCTATGTAAAGTCATTGGTCTATGCGGATAAGCCACAAACGCGTGACCATTTGGAAGACAACATTCGCCGTGTTATTGCCGATATACGCCCACAAATGTTGGAAAAAGTCATCGAAAATTGGACTACATCCGAGCCAGCCGTGGCAGTTCTATACCAGAAATCATATTTAAAATGTAATGCCACAAGATTATCTTTCGAATAAAAAAAATTCATGTCAATCGAATAATACATCGTTGTTTTATTGCAATTTAAAGTTCTATACCTCTAAAAAAAACACCCTTTATGTCGGAAAAATTTGACCCCCTCCCCTCCCTCCAACTTAAAAATTTTATTTGAGATTTTTAAACTTTTTTTCCTATTATTAATATTTTTCGTTTTTGTTTCTAACAGTTTGAATATAAAATTTTTTTAGATTATTTTTATTGGAATATTCTGTAAAAACCTGATAGCTGGAGTTGCGATGCTCAAATTCTTATCCATCTAAAGATAGTCGTGTGGAATAATAAAGGGAAGAGACTACTGCATGTTTAATTAAACTAGGGCTCTAAATCATCATTTAGCTTGGTGAAGAAGTTTGACGTTTGTTATACCAACCACATGTCTTCCTCACTATCCTTGTGTGGTTAGAAATCAATTGGCAGTGGATCTAATAGCTTCATTACAAGGCTATTAGAACTGTTGCTTATAGTTTTGCTTGCAGCTTTTAGTGTAGAATGAGCTGTTAGCATTGAATAATTGAAAAAAAACTTGTTTCGAGCTTGAGCAAACTTAGAATAGCATAAACTTTAATTAGTATTTTCCTCTCTGTTTATATAATTTTATGGAAGAACTATTAATTTTTAAACAAGTTTTTTTTTTTGAGAAAGATGTGTTATATATTTTAATTTTAATAATTCAAATAACTTTACCTGTTTTTTTAAGTTTACAATTCTTAGAAAACAGCTTGTATTGTTTCCCATTTTTTTTTACTTGATGAAGAATTAAACAACTAAAGTTAATTATGTTTAATCCACATATAATTTTTCTCATTTTATTTAGATGTGGGAATGATTACTTTGTCTCAATATATACTTCTTGATCCTATACTCATGTTTTTCATAATTGGCTCTGTGTTAGGAATGGTAAAATTTCATTCTCAAAATAACAGGTAGGTGATCTATATACATATATATACTTGTTTCATATGACTTCATAAATATGTTGATTTTGCATGTGTAAAGTCATTTAAGCAATGATTAGGAATACTTTTAGGGGAAGGGGATAAATTCCATTACTTCTTTTGAAAATGAATAACATTTTTTAAACTATTTGTTTATTTTCATAAATTAACATTCATTCATTCCTTATTTTAGACCTTTTAGTTTAATTTGGTGGTTTTGGCTTTCTTGGACAGGAATATTTATGGCTTGTTCTATAAGGTAAGAAAATATATAAGTAATAATTTTCATTATATGAAATTGCTTGAATTTTAAAATTATTTTATTACTCCAGGAATATAGGAAACAATTCTGTTTGTACTCTGTCTGTTAGGTTTTTAAAAATTGTCTAGAGCAGAGGTTCCAAACTTTTTTGTCCCTGTGGGTCGATATAAACCGCTTTTTGGAATCACTGGTCTAGAGGAAGAAATTTTAAAAGTTATATATAAACTAGAAAGAAATATGTTTTAGTAAAGTTTTCTAATAGTGCTCCTGTGGTATTTGCATTTTTATCTGAGTTAAGGAAAAAAATCAAAATGATGAGAAACCCAACCGAACAAAAATATTTACAATTTTGCCTTGTGATACATTACTCGTTTGTTGTTTGAAATTTATCTTAATGATTACAAATGTTCTCTTTTTCATTGTTTAGAGTTGCTTAGATTCATAAAAGTGTAGTTCGAGCTGCTTAAATACATGTGTACAGATTTATCGATTGAAAGTTATTTCAATTAAATTGTTTGATGTATAAATTTTGAGATTACATACGAGGCGCATCCAGAAAGTAAGTTGTCCGATGTTTTCCCCTTTAAAGTAAATGTAATTAGCCGTGTCAATTGCGCATGCGTAACAGATCTATGACGTATCAATCATATGCCAGCTGGACAGGCCCCGTCTCGTGCCAGTAGCGTGGTAGCAGTGGTCTGATATGGAAACTCTTATTCCTTCTCCCGCCGCCTGCGAGGTTCAGTCGGTGATAAAGTTCTTGAATGCATAAAGCATTGTGCCTGTTGAAATTCATCTTCAGCTTTGTCAGGTCTATGGGCTGAGCATTATGAGTAAGCAGATGGTACATCGCTGGTGTAGGCAGTTTTCAGTGGGTCGTCAAAGTGTCCATGATGAAGAGCGCAGTGGGCGACCGTCCCTCATCAATGCGAGGCAGCGCGTGATGGAGAACCGTCGCTTCACGATTACGGAGCTGAGCAGCCAATATCCGCAGATATCACGATCCTTGTTGCATGAGATTATCTCTAAGTACCTATTGTTCAAAAAAATTCAAAAAATTGAAGACGTCTGTCACAGGCTGGTTCCATTCACTGGCGGCAGAGTTCTACCACAGAGTGATACAAAAGTTGATCCCACGATTCGACAAATGTCTCAATTCTGGTGGTGACTATGTTGAAAAATAGCTGAAACATTGTTGTACTTGTTGCCAATAAATATGTTCTTGAAAGTGTGAGTTCTTTTTTTTAAAAAAATAAAAAATGCACTTCGTATATTGAACAGAAGGGACTTTCTTACACTGATATGACTTTATTTTTAAAAACTTCTCGTATATTGAACAGAGGGACGATTGTATGTTATCAACATTCTTACACTTTTTATATAATTGATATTCAGACTTTATTTTTAAAAACTTCTCGTATATTGAACAGAGGGACGATTGTATGTTATCAACATTCTTACACTTTTTATATAATTGATATTCAGACTTTATTTTTAAAAACTTCTTTAAAGCCATGGTTCATTAAATTAATGTGACATCTTAACATCTAGAAAAGTTTATTTTTTTGTTTAATGTTTCTTATAGTGTGAAGTTTGTTGGTTTGTTTGTTGTTATTCTTGTTGGACTGCACACTTTAAATGACTTATGGAATATTTTGGGAAATCTCGATATTTCGATGGTAAATATTTTTAACTAATTATTTTTTAAAGCATGAATTCTCTTTATCCTCTTGTTTTTAAATAAATTCCTTTACTATTTATTTCTTTTGCCAATGCAAATTTACATACCCATTTAAATAAAGAAGTATTTGTTGATGTGTGTCATTTTATGTAACTCCTAGATTCAGGTTGTGAAGCATTTTGCTGCTCGAGCACTTTGTCTTATTATTCTCCCAGCTGCCTTGTATATAACATTTTTTTTTACATCCACCTGAAAACTTTGTATAAAAGGTTTGTTTCTTTAAATATTTAAATTGTTCTCTTATTATTAGTTTTTATTGTGCTTTACTTGTTTAAAAATACATAACTTTTTTAATCTTTGTTTCAGGCTTTTTATGTCTATTTAATACACTGATGATTAAAATTAAAGCATAGTTTTTGAAATTTTTGAATGTAGTAACCTCTAATATTACAAAAAAAAATGGATTTAACATAATTTGTGGAATGGTAAATACATTAAGTGACAGTTAAATGGTTAAAGTATTTTTTAAAAAAATGTAAAAATATGTTTTCTGATTTATGAATTTCATTCAGGGAACATTATTTCGTCTCCCCCCCCCCTAAAAAATAGCACTTATCATCTTTTACAGTTATAGAGAGTTCATGAAATAATTAAGGCAATAGATAGATATGTAGTGGAAAGTTACTGGTAGGCTCAAAGCATATTTATCTCAAGAAGATGTTAGGGCCTATTTAGCCTAGTGGTCATGATCACAGACTCGTGTCTGGCTTGTTGGGAGTTCGGGGCCCTAGTGCCACTGAAGATGTATAGAAGACTGATGCCCATTAAATTTGTTGAGGCTCAAAGTCCTGTTGAAATGGTGTGTGGTAGTTTGGACAAGGGGGTGCCAGCTCAGGTGTTGTCCTCATCACTTGACCACAATTCAAAATTACAAGATCTGTCACCAATGACCTCTTTGTTGCTAATAAATTCTCGCTGAGGTGAAGCTCACTCAATGATCTTGAATATCTGTGATGATGGTACTAGCTTAATAAATCAATTGCGTTCATTAAGGTACTCAGCCAGGATTGTCCAAAAGACAATATTGGAATTAATTAAGAGATGATCTATATGGGGGAATTAATTGCAAATTGCCCCACAGAACATTTATAGTAGTGGCGCACACAAGGGGCGTCCGGACCCCCAAAGCCCTTGATTTTTTTTCCGATTGATTACAATTCTAAGTACATAGTATGTAAAATTTAATTAAATATTTGTTATTAATGATTAATTTTATTAATTAATGCTAATTATTTATTCAATAAGTTTTTTACTGTGTTTTGTTCCCCAAAATCGACAAAATCAAAATTAGCATGATACAAGAATGGTGAACTTTCGACCCCGGACCCCCCCTTGAAAAATTCCTGTGTGCGCCACTGATTTATAGAGTTTTGCCCTGCAGTTGCATCCATGAAAAAAGCAATGCAAATTTTAATTCTTTTTTCAACAACATATTTGTGCAAAAAGTCATTTTCATCTGTAACCAGTCTTTGAATAAAACGTTGCTCTCCATCTTGAAGTAACGTCATTGAAACCAAAAATACACAAATGATTTCAAACAACCAGAACAAATATCACTAAAGGTATGTAATAAATAAAGTTAAATTCTTCATTTTTTAAAAAAATAATTTCTCTCTCTCTACTTCGTTTTTTTAAATGGGTGTATTTCACATTAATAAACTGAGTTTACCAATTATTAAGATGTAAATGTATTTACCTCTTTTTTTCTTAATTCATTTTTATGATCCATCAAATATAAAGTTTAAACTTTTAATTGTCCATGAAGTTCTAAAGGTTGGCAGCCACCCTGTTCCCATGAGTCATAAATACGATCATATATGTGTACCATAACTTCTGTATAATTTTTTATTATTTAACCTATGTTCACATACCTAATTTTAATGCCAGCACTTCTGGAGAAAATGGTTTAATAGTGATAATTTTAATTTTGGACACCTTTGTTCAGTTATTGATTTTTTTTCAAGTTTAAGAATTTTTTCGTTTGAGAGTTCTTGGGGTTTCTTCATTTTATTCTTTAATAAGATTTGAAAAAAATATTTTAAAGTATGAGTACTAAGGTCTGATTCATATTTTTGAGCTCTTATTATTAAAGGGGGAGGGTTTTTTTTTCATTTTTAGTTATTGAAATGAAAATGTTTTCTATAATAATGCAATTAGTAAAAAAATAATGTATATATTATTAATGTGTTTATGTAAAATAGATAGAGGCTCAATTATGTGTATTTAACAACTATTTGAAAAACATGTAAAAAATGCTGACATTTGTTATAAATAATATTTATGTATTTGATTTTCACCAATCATTTTGAGTAGTAAATTTAGAACTTTATTAATTGACTATTAAATATTTAATACTTAAAATTTTAGTTTTTGAGTTTAAATGTGTTGCACTAAAATTTTTTGAAAAATTTCTGTAATTTGTATTTTGTAACTGTGTTTCATGTCATGTATGTAAATCATGAAAAAAATTTTTTTGTTTATACCATGTTCATTTACGTATGTTTCAGTGGGTCTGGAGATGGATTTTTCAGTTCTGCATTTCAGTCTCAGTTACAAGGAAATTCCTTATATCATGCAAACATGCCAAAAGGTAAATTTTATTAATTTGTATGTTGAGTATACTGTCTGACTTAGAAGATATTATATCATGAAGCAGTGGGTAAAATATGATTGAAAAATGATAAAAAAACAAGGCAAAGAATACTTATGTAAATAAACTGTTTTATTTACAAGAGGGTAATTTTAATAAAACGATAAAAATGAAGGTGAAAGTAGAACCACATTGCTTCTAAATACAAGCAGCAACCATGTGAGGTACTTATTCAGCTAGTATGCAGTCAGTATCATGAGATATGCTTTCTTAATTTGCCTTACAATGAACAAGTAATGAACAATCACCTCCCAAACATGTTCAGTCAGTGAGAGTTCAGGTGAGGAAGTCCAAGTAGACAACTAAACATGCCACAAGACTTTGTTGAATATCCTGAGCGGTTGCACAAGTTCCTTCTGGACAATTTCATTTTTCTATTTCTGGATATATAGTAGCAGAATGGGCATTCTCTTATCGCCATTCCGGATGTGATCTCCTATTATGCCTGATGACATCTAAAACCATTACAATAACAGTATGGAGTTCAACAATAGTGATCAATTTGGACCGGTTTCCCGACCCCAATCCAGTGACTGTCATTAAAAAAAAAACAGATCAAAGAATCCCTGTTAAAAGCCACATTATGCTTTTCGTCGTCCTAGTGGCTCGGTCTCAACACAATCACATCTTTCATGTGGTTGTGTTAGCATATAAAGGGCAACTTAGACAAAACGCTTTCAGCCAGTTGTTATCTCAGACTTTGGAGCTTCCAAAACTGTGCACGTTCTCCAAAATGTTGGGAATAGTTGATTGGAGGAGGCCGCCATTACATTTCTTTGGATGCATATATCTGCACATTTTATTGTATGTTTAGGTAGACTTGGTTTTTTTCAATGAGTCACATTTCCTTCTTTGATTCATTTAGTCCAAATTCTATGCACAGTAGATGCATTTAAATGCTTTTTAGCTGTGATTTGAAGGTAAAACCAACCAACTGTACACAAGCCTACAATTTCACCTCTTTTAAATCTTTTAAAATCGTCCGATTGCCAAAAGTGCCTGAGGTGACATCGTCACAGTCTCCTTCCCTTTTATCCCTTGTCATAGCCACATAACCGACTTACGTTTCAGATAATTTACATACTTGTTTAGCTGCTTATTCCCTTAAATTTGCACATTTTTATGGTTGAATTTTCAGAGTAGCATTTCCTACACCAAACAGTATATCGTCGGCCTAATTATCAGAATGCGTAACTCCTTCTGAGGTATTAATTTGATATAGGAGTGCTGCACTCAAAGTTCTTGTTTATGTTCTCCAAGATGGGCGACAACATTACAATATAATTACTTTGATATTTTTATCGTATGGTAATGTTGTTGCCATGGGTATAACAGACGGTTAAGCGCTTGGTGCATAGTGCTCCCATTTCAAATTTAGTTCCTTTGTGGAGTTACACATTCTGATAATTAGGCTTATATATATTGCCCTTCAAAAGTTAAGTTTCAACCTGTTCAATGTGTCTAATTTGAAAATGAGTGAATATTGAAACAAGAAATTTGGAGGAAATGTGCACTAAACAGTTTCTTATTGAATGTGACTCATAGATTTGCATAAGTTAAACACAAACATACTTAAGAACAAAAAAAAAAGCACTGTTATAAGAAAAATTCATTATTAAAGGAAGCAAAATATCACATTCTGGGGAGGATGTTTTAAAAACCTTACAAAAATGGGTCATAATAAGAAATATGCCCTCTCCTTACTGCAATGCATTGGTGGCACCGACGTTTTCATGTTTTCAATTAAGTTATCAGATAGAGAAAGAGATACTGAAATGGGAAGCGATTATAATATATGGAGTAACTTTTGTTCCAGCTCATGTAAGGACCTTGGAGTCGAACTTATATAAAACACCAATGTGTTTACCAAGGTAGATCCCAAATATGTTCTATTGGATTCAGGTCTGGAAATTGAGCTGGCCATTCCTTTCATTCCAAAGTATAATCCTAAAGATAATCTTGGACAAGCACAGATCGATGATTTCCCGCATTATCATCAATCAGAATGAATTAATTACTAATAGCAGTGGTGCATGGGTGAATATATTGATCTTGGATTTCACCCCGATATGTCACTCCATTCAGAATTCCTCCATAGATTACATACAGGTCAGTGTGACCACCGAGAGATCTCTGCCCAAGCCATGATTTCACCACCTCTGTAATTATGTCTTTCAACATTGTTGGATTGGTTGTATCTGTTATGTTGCTCCCTCCAGATCAATAGACACCCTGAATTGCTCTTCAGTGTAAACCTGGACTCCTCTGTGAAGAGTACATAAGTCCATTACTATCTGGTCCATGAAACATGATCATTTGCACAATATGGAGAGGCACATCTGTCAATGACTTGGAGGAACACATATAACTAACTATTTTGCAAAGAGACTTGCATTGTGTGAAGCCGTTTTTGTAGCTTTGTAGCGATAATTCTTGTTTCTGGTACGGCAAAATGATCTGCTACGAGCTGAGGTATCTTAATGCTTCTTCTCATTTAGCCTGAAAAAGCTAGGAACAGTCACCTGTTGTTGTTGTAACTCATGATTAATCTGAAATATGTCTTCTAGATACATAGTCTTTAAATTCCAATTGATCCCACACACGTCAGATCACTTTAGGAGTCAATTTGAGACGCTCTAGCCATGTCACCCCTAGAGAATTCTACCATCAGCAGAGGCGCAAGCCCTTTTCCATCCATTCCAAAGTCTGCCTCCTTAATGAATCAAGTAAATAATTTATCTAAATTATTTTTACACTCTTCTGAATATTGTCAACAAAATTATCTAACTATAGTGAAGATCAACAATCATACATTTAATGTACACACCAAGCTATGTAAGTTTGATTTTTGCACATTTTCTCTAATTTCTACTTTAAATAAAAGTTATGACTTGCTTTTTTCGTTTAAGTTTTCTTAAAGTACATGATTATCATTCATATAAACAATAAAGTTTATTGTTACTGCCATTTTTTTTATTGGTTAGCTTCGAAAAATGCTTTGTAACTTAACTTTAGGAGGCCAGTGTGTATGTATTGTTTGCATGTCTAGAATGTATGTAATTCAATATCTTAAGAAAAACTCCTTCTGAAAAGATGCAAAAAAAAAAAAACCTCTTGGGCAGTTTTTTTCTATTATGTAAGGCTTCGTTGTTTTCTTTTTAAATGCATAGAGTAGGAAATCATCCATGTACTACACTGGTTAGCATAAATTAAGGAAAAATCACAAAAATAGCGATATCTCAATGAAATTCGAACATCTTGGTAAAACGAGCTTTCTCTCTCACTACGATATTAAATTGTGCAAAATAGTGGCGATGCAGTCGGAATGCGTCACTTGAGATGACGATAAAAATGGATGTCTCAGAGCAAGGCAGCAATAGTCGTTACGTGTCTGAGATTAGAAATCTGGTGTAGCGAAATTGTAACAACGATCTCTAGGCATCATTTGACCAAAGAACTGTGATGACGAGCTATTGGGAGACTAGAGGCAGGACTAGAGGATGAATGGGATTCATAGACTTAACAGTTTAGATAACAGTTTCTAACACGGATTTGGCATCCTGGAGGTTCGGGCTAGACCGACCACTGGGTACCGTGAGTGCCGATGACTAATATTTGTCATTATGTGCAAGAAGTAATAGAACCACAACTCCAGCTGAACTCAGATCCTCCCTCGCTGCAAGCACCGGAAGGTTGGTGTCAAAATCAACCGTGCATCGAAGGCTTCACGAACGTTGGTCTTTATGCGAGGCGACAGCCTTTTCATCTCACTCATGTCACGCCTTAGGTGGGAACGTTTGCAGTGGGTACGTCAACGTTTCCACTGGACAGGTGATCAATGGAGGGCTGTTCTCTTTACGGATCAGTCTAGGTTTAGCCTTCAAAGCGATATTAGGCGTGTTTTCTCTTAGGAGAGAACCTGGAACTCTTTTTCATCCATGACACATCCATGAAAGAGATACATACGAATCCAGCAATTCATGTGTTTGGAGAGGTATCGCTTTGGGTGGACGCACAGACCTCCATGCCTTTGTGATGTTCCTCCCCTTGGAAGAACATCTCTCGAAGTATCAGCATGAGCTAGAGACGTAGGATTAACGAAAAAACTAGAATCAAAAATTATCTTAATATGACTTTATTAAGATATTCAACTTAAACCTTTAACAAATTAAATTATAATAATTAATATGAGAATATCTACAAGGGCAAAATATGCAACACACAATATATATATATATATATATATATATATATATATATATATATATATATATATATATATATATATATATATATATATATAATAATAAGACTTAATCTAATTCAGACCACTATCAATAAGTGAGCCGCCTAATCCCCGATTCTAATATTAAATAATCAATCCTACCTTATTGCAGCTTGGAGAAACGATCAATCTTGTCCTATGCTTAATCTTGTCTTTGTATGCACTGGTGTGCAACTTGACTTTCATATATTCAATCACTAATAACTTCTATTCACGTCACGTAAAACTCATTCAGACTTGAACCACGATTCCTCTATTAGACGTCAGCTACCTGTCAATTTCCATACACTATCACAAATTCCCATACATTGCCTTCACGCTTACTCTAAGTTCCGATATTTAAAAGCTTGTTCATTTGCATCTTTCACACTTCACTTCTTGGATTTGGTTGGAAAAGAGTTGCCATTAATTCTGGCCAAAAAAACCCCAAAGGACATGTTAAAGAAAAGACGCGTGAGCCCGTCACACCTTTTCTCATGGAAGTGTTAAGGCTCATACTTATAGAGATGACATCCTAGAATGCTTATGTGCGCCCTTGTGCCAGAGCAATAGGTGATTCTTTCGTGCTACACGATGATAGTGCGAGACCGCACAGGGCTTGCATCGTGGATACTTATCTTGAGCAGGTAACAATTTGGTGCATTCAGTGGACAGCTCGATCATTTGACTTTAACTCTTCGAGCATGTTTGTGATGCTGTTGTATAACGTGTAGCTGCTCTCAACCACCGTCCTAGGGCCCTAGCGATGCTTTCAACTGCTTTGGAGGAGTGATGGCTCCCACTTTCTACAGCATTAATAGACTGCATAATTGAGAGCATCACACATCAGTACTTGAACTGTATTGCTCTTCTCGGAGGAATCATACCCCATATTAAAGGTACTTTTCCTTTTCCAAATTGGCACATCTGATTTGTTCATTGTATACATGTGCTAGTTTTTATCACACCATAATTGTCTGGTGATTTCTTTTTATGCTATTTTAAATCTTCCTATGTGCTGTATATGTATAAGTTTCATTAAATTCTATGCATAACTTTTTGAGTTATTGTCATTCTTGTGTTTTTCCTTAATTTATGATAACCAGTGTATATAAGTGCTACAGCTATGGATCAGACACCTTCTGTGTAATATTTTTTAAATGACACATCTTGATAATTTGTTGCAATACATGATCATTAGTGCTCATCTGATAAAGGCTTCTGTGTCTAAAACAGGGAAAATTTGGTTGTAGCAATAGAATCTATGCCTAGAAATATGGCTAGGTATCAAAAAGAACGTTTGTTACTTCAAAGCAATAAACTGGATGAAAAAGGAAGCTATGAGACCATGATCTGTTTAAATTATATTATTAACGAAATATTAGCAGAATTAGAATACAACCTGCACACTTAGTGACAAGAGCTAGAGTGATTTTACTTGAGAAAGAAAACTATAAATACAATGCCATCTATTAACATAACAAAATCCTGTTAGCATTAGATATCAAATCATTATCTTTAACACTTTCCCTTGTTAACTGGATTTTCTCAGAACAGTCCCATTTGATTATGCAATGTCAATTGTCTGGACTTCATCAAAGGTTTTGTTAAAATGTCACAGAGACTTGTTTCTCAGTTGACACTTGTTTCACATTTAATTCCCCCCCTCAGACTTTCTCGCACACAAAGAAGTGTTTATTTCTATGTGCTTTGTCCTTCGAGGATATTCAGGGTTGTGTGACAACTTTACTGCTGCCCAGTTGTCCACTTGAAGTATGGGAATTTCCTTCAAGTTCACTATGCCCTGAATCAGTCTGCTGAGCCAAATTACTTCTTTAGCTGCCTCTCATGCTGCTATAACTTCAGCTTCAGTTGTTAAAGTGGCAACATTGCTTGCCTTTGGCTGCACCATGAGATAGCTCCTCCAGCATATATCATAACATATCCTTAGGTTGATCGACTTGTTTTGTACATCCACCAAAATCTGAATTCCTATAACAATAAAGCACACCTTTTGTCTCTGTAGCATAGTATGTTACATATATCCAACTGTGCTAGCTATATAGCAGAATACCCTCTTCACCCTGACTATATCTTCTGCAGATGAGTTTTCAAGTGAACTCGAAATAAATCCTACACTATACGCTAGGTCTGGCCTAGTTCCCACCATCAGATACATAAGGGCACCTACAGCTTGCCTATATGGAAAATCAGAGATTTCAGTTTCAGACTTTTGCAATCTGCAATCCTTTAACATGGGTGTTGCCACAGGTTTGCATTCCTCAATTCCAAAACACTTTAGTATTTTTTTTGGCATATCTTTTTGATTGATAATTGTTGAGTTGCCTTTATGATGCTCAATTTCAAGACCTGGAAAACAGGAAACTTCTCCTACTGAAATCTTGAATTTTGTTCTCAGCTCCTTGATGAACCTTTCAGAATCCTGTTGGTCAGTTGCAGCAATTAATCCATCATCAACATACAACACTATCTATAATTTTCTACCCTTTCTTTCCCGAATGTAAAGGCATGGACCATCTTCACTTGCTTTAAAGCCAAAATATGTTAAAAATTGACCAAAACACTTGTTCCAACGGCGTGGTGATTGTTTTAAACCATACAGGCTGCACTTGAGTTTACATACTCTTCCTGAGCCATCTTTGAAACCTTCTAGTTGTTGCATATATATGGTTTCCTCCAGATCTCCATAAAGGAATGCTGTTGATACATCAAATTGAGTCAAGTGCATCCTTCCTTCAACTGCAATGCTTTAAACTGTCTGTATTGTTCCCAATTTGGCTGCAGGGCTGTATGATGCACTGTAATCAATGCCCTGGCATGGACTGAAGCCCCTCGCAACAAGTCTGACTTTATGTTTGTTGATGCTGCCATCTGGGTTTGTTTTGAGTCTATAAACCCACTTACAGGCCTTAGCTCCAACTGGAAGGTCTGACAGCTCCCAAGTATAACTTTCACTTAATGAATTCATTTCACTCTCCATGGCTTTCTTCCAGTCTGCGCTATCCTTGGAGTTAGCTGCTTCTTTATATGTGTTTCAGGATTAAAGTTACCTAAATATGACTCTGCTTCCATAATATGATCCTCAAACCGTTTTGGTTTCTGCAGAAGTGAGAGGGTTTTTGTAATCCATTCTTTGTCTATGTATTTCGTTATTTAAGTGGAAAAAATGAGTTGCATAAAATCTTTATTGAAGTAATAGTTGAATCAAACTAAATGAGCTCTACTACAATCCTTCATATCAGTATAGGACGAGGTTGAGTAGAAGCTATGTTCGATTTTTAGACTTCTTGAAGAACCTAGATGCTATGTCTTTCATTGAAATCTGTTTATTACCCTATACTTAATCATCAGTTTTTGAGATTTTCTGCTTCATTGGCAATATACATCTTTATTTTATAATCTTTTCTACAAATGAATAATTTTCTGAATTAGCTGCTATAATAGTACTCATAATGTTTTTGTTGATTTTTGTTGGCTAGAATAAAATCCGGGTGTGTGTCGGTACCAGGGTAATTGAAATCGCCAATGTGTGTGTGTGTGTTTATCATTAGTTTTGATATCTCTCTCAACTTCAAACAGAAGCATGTGCATTTCTTCAACATCAAACTATTTTTCTTTTTGTTAACTCATTTTGGAAATCTAATATAACATATAGATTTTAATTTACCAATTATTTAAAAAAAAAACTAGTGAAGTAGCTAAAAACAAAAAAGTTATAGGTTGTAAAAAGTAATTGTTTTTAAAAATGAAAACTCAAATCATTCACACATGAAGTAAAGGTACTTTGTTATGATGAATTAATATATTTTCATTAAAAGATATAGTTTTGCCTTTTAGACTATGTACCTTTTAAATATATAATTGCTTAGCCTGTATGTGTTCTTACCTCTTTGCCAGATAAAACCATGCTGTTGGTTAAAACTGCTAGATTTTGAGCTGCAGCGGATAAGTGGGATTAAAAAATATTTGATATTTTAATTTTGTTAGCGATTTGCTTAGGAGAGCACCTTCTCTTTGGTTTAACAAGTCATTCAGTACCTACAGATGCATGCATTTCAGATAACAGAAATTTTTATTGCACGAGTAGTGTTTTATATTTTTTGCTGGTAATATCAAACTAAATATGTGCGTGTGTGCTAATCTGTAATGTGGACAATTTGGTTCATCATGATTATGTAGATGTTTTAATTTAACTTTTAAATATAAAACAATGCTTCTTTGTTTTAGGTGAGCTGTTTCAGCATTAAACACTTAAAAGTTAGCTGTTTTTTTCTCATTGGTATGACTACTTCAGCTTTTAAGTTGTCAAAAATGAGCTTGTATATTCGGAATGCATTTACAATGAATGAAACTTTTAGTGCAAAATGTGTAACTGAGACTTTTACTTGTCAGTTGAGTTTTGTAATTAAAAATTGATACTTAAGTAGCAATTCTTTAATAATTACTAATGCAAAAATTCTATTTTAGGGCACAATACTTTCCATCCTATTAAACTCACAATCATTTATACATTTATGCAGCTTCAATTTGCACGTTTATGGAGAAGTAAAAAATGTTTATGCATATTCTCAAATATTTACACCTCTCAAGAAGTTTAACATACTTTGATAAATGTATATCATTGCAAGAGATAATGAATAATATTGGTTTAATATTTGATTATCATATATATAAATATTTAAAACCTTTTATTACAAACAAAGCTAATGGTCTAGAAATGATTCAAATACAATTATACTTTCAAATATGCTGTAGCAATTTGTGGTAAATGATTTCAGGTATTTTAAAATATGCACTGCTGAGTAAAACTTAAGCAACAGGGTTTTTTTTCATACACGAGAAATCGTCTGAGAGACATGAAATTCAGAAATGAGAGACAGAATTTTGTACTGAAACGATAACGAAAGCATAGATGCGCAAAAATGAATACAATGTATACAGTATGGAATCAAACAAAAAGTCTTTATTGAACTCATAGTATTGTTGCAAATGATTGTCTGTCCTAGAAGAAGAGCAACAACAAGCAGATGTTCCTTAGTATGGAATATGTCCTTCTCTTACTGCAGTAATTGCTTCACACCGTCTCTCCATACTCAGCACCCGATTGTCCTACAGTTCTTGATATAAGAGTGCCCATTCCTCAATCAGCATCAGTTTCAGTTGTTGGGTGTTCCCGGAGGATGAAATCGGGCCGCAAAGCGTCTCCCCCAAAGCATTCCACACGTGTTCTATGGTTCCGTGCATTGTCATCGATAAAAACGAAGTCTGGTCTAATAGCAACTCGGATCAGACGCACATAGGGAAAGATCACCTCCTTACAATAGAAATCTCCGGTTACATAACCTTTGTCGTAAACGTGGAGCTCAGTCCACCCGTTCAGCATAATACATTTCCGGACAACAATTCCAGGACCACCGTAATGGTCTCTTTCCATGATGTTACTAAGATGAAACCGTGTCCCAGTCAACTGGCGTTGAGAATCGCTTGTGGCACTGAAACGACTTTCATCCGTAGAGGGGACACGACTCCATTGATGAGATATCCAGTTTTTGTGTTCCTTACACCACTCTAAACAGTGCCGCCGATGACCAACTTTCAAAGGAATGCAGCGTTCAGAACAACGGGCGAATGGGCTACTTTTGTGAAGGCGTTTTGCCACAGTAAACCTCGACACTTCTCGTCCTGTTGCTATACACAGTTGCTGAGCATTGGCGCTTACTGACTGGTATCGGGCTCTTTTCGTCTGTAGGACGATATGTCGGTCATCCACTGCAGTTGTTTTCCAAGAGCGCGAAACGACATTTTTTTTTATTCCGAACTCTTCAGCTGCTCTGGTCAAACTACGCCCCTCTTCTAGCTTTCCAATCATTCTTCCACGTGTGAAGTCTTCCGGGTGTTTTCTTCTAGCTATATTTCACGAAAGGACTTACTAGCACTAGCAGCGAATGTCTTTAATTATACCTCTGTTCTTTTATTGTAATCTTAAGCTGCGAGCATCGACCGCATGTGTTTTACGTACTCTCACGTCGTCTATGACACTTTGTTCCCGACATTTGCATACACATCACCTTTTTATTGAATTTCACAGTCGCCCATCCAGCATAGTGGTTAGTGACGCTAACTACTGGACTGTTGGGCCTGTGTTCGAATCCCAGAGAAGACTGGGATGTTTGTAAATGTATAGTGCCTTCGCTTCAGGAGAGTACTTTAAATAGCCGTGGAGCCGCAAGTCCTCTCGTGAGGTGTGTGGGAGGCCCTCTACCGCCTCCAGGGTGTTCTCACTCAAAATTGGGGTGAAACCGAGCTAAATCGTTCTGTCACTTGTATGGTGCTCAAAGCTACGGCTAGCGTCTCTTAGCCCTTTGCCATGATGAATTTCATGGACCTTCATCTGGCCTCTTCCGATCAAGTGGCATTGGTAACAACAACAACAACTGAATTGCGTGCTCATTATACTGATCACAATAACCCCTTTTCTGCGATTTGTTTGTTATCTACTTAAAATTTACATTGTTGCTTAAGTTCTGCACAACCAGTGTATACCAGTAACAGTTAATGAACAAATAGTAATCTAAGTTTGGGTAACTTGTTTCCTAGATGTTGCATATGGAGCAGTTGTCACTATCAAAAATTACAGAACAGGAGGAGGTTATCTTCATTCCCATTGGCACCTTTACCCCGAAGGTGTTGGAGCTCGTCAACAGCAAGTTTGTTTATTCTTTCCTTGTTTTTTGAAATTATTAGTTTAATTGTCAAATGGCGTTACATTTTCTTATAAATAATATGGTAATACTATAATGTATAATATATTAATATATATTATAATACCAGGCTTAAAGTATCCAAAAGTTATGGCTTATTATTACGGAATGTAATAAATTGTTCATCCATGGACTGGAAACCCCTCCGAGATTTTTTGGGTCTAGTCCAATCGGCCGCACGTGCATACGTTATTCGGCAATCGCAGACGATAAACTTGTTACACTGACTTCATTAGTAAAGATGTGGACACCGCAGCAAAATCGCAGGGCGTACTTTGGTCAACGGAATTTAAATCAGTCACACGTGTACCGCGACGTGTTCGAACAAAATGGAAGGTCGTTACTGGCTTGCCTAATAGACTTACCAGTACTCTTACAAAATGAATCACGCACACGATCAACGGTGTCTTTTATCACGAAAACTTGAGTATATTTGCCAATTTGAGATACCAAAGTTCCCGTCTCGTTTAAAGTTCTTTCCCATTGGTGGATAGATTTTGATGTCGGAAGATCGACATTCCATTCTGTTCGAACACGTCACTGTACACGCGTGACTCATTTAAATTCCGTTAACCAAAGTACGCATTGTACCTTTTGCTGTGGTGTCCACATCTTTACTAAAGAAGTCAGCGTAACAAGTTTATCGTTTGCGATTACCGAATAATGCGCGCACGTGCGGCCGATCGGACTAGATCCAAAAAATCTCGGAGAAATTTCCAATCCTCGGATGAACAGTTTATTACATTCTGATGGGTAGTTCCATAATAATAAGCCATAACTTTTGGATACTGTAAGCCCAGACACCCTGTATATACTATGAAAAATTCCATTGTTCAAAAATGACATAATTTCACTGTTTATAAATAAATTACTAATTGCATACATCTTAACTGATATTTTGAAAGGCATCTTAAGTATCTAATAATTGAATGTTGGAGTAATATGGAATAGGTTTAAAAGTATAAAATTTTAATTAACTTTTTTTAAACTATTATTTACAGTGAGCATTCCTTTTGTGTTATCTGAGTTACATTTCTCATTAAACTTATTTTTTCTCCATTCGAATATTTTTGTTAGTGGCATGTTTAAATTTAAAAGGTTCAGTGGTAGCAAATCGGTAGCAATCAAGTTTCATATTTTATAAAACCTGATTTTCGAAAACGATATTTCTCCTTGTTTATAATTTTGTTTCCTGCAGGTAACAGCTTATTCTCACAAGGACGAGAACAACAAATGGATGATTAAGAAGTTTAATTTAGAACCCAATCTATCAAGAGATAATCCTGTTGAGCTTGTCCTAAATGGTGATTTAATAAGGCTTGAGCATGCTGTGTAAGTAATTCATTCCATGCTTGCTTTTATTATTGAAATTAGTTTTTATGAATGTGAAGAATCAATTTGGTTAAGATTCTAGTATATATAAGATGCATTTAGTTTAAAACTTAACAGCTTTATTGGACACATATTGAAATCACCAACATGCTTACTACCACTATGAGATCTCGAACCAGACTGAACACGCATGAAGATCACCCTGCTAACCTAGCTGCTAATACTTTTTATCATTCATTGCCTAGTGGTTAGAGCATCGGACTCCAGACCGGATGGCCTGGGTTCGATGCCCGATGCCACCAAACACCCTCAGAGTACACACGGAGTACGTGCTCGTTAAATCAGTGGGTCTGTAGTCTTGTGGGCTTAATCACGAGCGCAGGGACTGGAGACTATTTTCCTCCCCTTCAGTTTACATGCAGAAATTGTGGAGGTGGAGATAGAGGTCGTGTCGCCATCTATCGTCCCTTCGGGGAATTTCGCCGAGCTAAATCGTACAGTCACCTGTATGGTGCTCAAGGCCAACGACAGGCGTACCTCTTGCCCATGCCACGATGAATTTCGTGGGCCTCGATCTGACTACGTCAGACAGATGGCATTAGAAAACAACAACAACAACCAACATGCTTACTACCACTATGAGATCTCGCACCAGACTGAACACGCATGAAGATCACCCTGCTAACCTAGCTGCTAATACTTTTTATCATTCATTTGCACTCTATTTTATTTTACCAAATTCATGTGTTTGAATCCTAGTTTTATTCTTTAAGATAAAATAAGTCATTTTACCTTGTGGTTTCCCTATAGTTAATTGTTAAATGCTAAAGTTTTTTTTATTTAGATTATTTTGCAATACAATTATGTTTATATTTCTAATATGCTACTTGAAAATGAAGTCAAAATAATACATTTAATTTTTTAGCACCAGAAGAAATCTTCACAGTCATAAAGAAGTTGCACCAATTACTAAAAGACACCAACAGGTTACCTGTTATGGTGAAGTAAGCAATTTAAAGGAATATATATTACTAAATTAGCAATTTTCTTTTGTTTGAGTGTGTTTTATTTATAGATGTTTAATTTTGCAATGTATTTGTTTTTCATGTTATTGAAACAAATTATTGTAGTTTAAACCGAATTTGTGATAAAAGACTTTTAAATTTTACAAGAAATCCAAATTATTTTCATAATCTTTGCATTTATTAAGTATTTTAAATGTCTTCAGAATTATAAACATTTCGCATAATGAATTAGGGAAAATTCAATCTCTTTAACCCTTTATCTACCGATGTACCACTCATGAAAAATTGCATAGAATAACTATTTTTACGAATACTTAGACGATACTTAGCAGGAATATTCTTTTAAATCCACTCTTCTAAGATATATGGTAGAATGGGTTCTATGATGAATACTTTAGCGAGAAAGGTGAATAGTTTTGAGCAGACATTGCCTTTTCAGCTGACAGTGTTTTCAGGGGATTGCGATGATTGTCATTTTTGTTCGAAAAAATAGTTTGTCAAAAGGTAAGTGACTTATTTTTTTGTGTGTTAATGAAGACCTTAGAAAACGATTTAACTTTATTTTAAGTGAACAGTGTATATAATTAATTTTACAGTTGATTATCTTTAATTAATTCATTAGCTCTAACGGATTACATTTTGAAAAGTCAAGTATTTTGTTTATGTATATCGCTTAATTTTCAATATAATAAAAATTGCATGAAAACAACTGCAGTAGATCATAATGCGGTAGATAAAGGGTTAAAGCAAAGAATTTTTAATAACATTTATTAAGTAGTCAGCTTTAAATATGATAAATGATGCAGGGAATGTATAGTTACCTTAAAAAAGTGTTACTTTAAAAATATAGTATGATATCAAGCATTGCTGTGCAGTTTCTGTTTTAAAAAAAGGGATAACTTGAAGCACGATTTCCACTTTTTTAATAGTATATTTACTGTCTTCTACATTCAGTCGATTTCAAAACTTTTAAATAATGGTAGCTGAACGTTTAAGAAGTATGATTATAATTTTGTTACACGATGATTTTTTGAAAATTATATTCTGCAAGGGATATATCTTATTTTAAAGCACACAAATATTTTTATGAATACCAAAAGAGCACTGTTTAGCAAAAACATGAATCAAATACTTTTTGTGATGTTTTTTTTTCAGGAAAATCTTTGTTTCAAACTATCTATATCCATATTTAAAAACAAGAAAGTGTGCTTTTAATCTTTGAAACGACTTTTTTTATAATAAGCAGAGTAAATTATGCAATAGAACACATTTATTAAAATATAGCTATATTAGTGTGTAGTTCATTGCATAATTGACTTTGTTAGTAAAAATTCCAAATTCTCTTTTGCTTATCCTCTCTGCTCTCATTGTTTTTGAAGAAAAAGGAAACATAATTACATCTGCTTATTAGACTTTTAAATTAAATGAAAATTAGATGATTTATTTTCTCTTAATTTTTGGTGAAGTTTATTTTCAGTGCAATCAATTACATGCACCAATTTTACTATAAACAAAATTTGTTACACTTAATATATTTGCAAGCTCTTGTTTCTTCGTGACCTATGTCTTAATAGTTCTAATCTTTATTTTAATAAATATTTAGAATGGTACTGGTGATACAAATGATGTTTGGAGGTTAGAAATTATTGGAGAAGACAAAAGAATACCTGTTTCAACTGTTACTAGCAAAATTCGATTTATTCACTCTTTAACGGGTTGTGCTTTACATTCTGATTCAAAACAGCTGCCAAAATGGTAAATTTCATTTTACTGTAATAAAAATTTTAATTTATGCTCATTCCTATTTTTTGTTTATTTGAAAACATTTATTAACTGTAAGAAAATTCACGTTTATTGCAATTTTGTTCACATTAGTCTTGGTTGCATGAAAGTCAAATATGAAATTTGTTTTGAGTATTTTCAAAAAATAAGTTTATTTTTGTATTTGATATTTTTAAAATATTTTTATTTATCTATACATAATTAACTTTTTATTTGACCAGTTTTGTTGCATGGAGCTGCCGTTCTATGCAAATTTTTGAATTCTTTGTTGCTAATCTTGTAACCATGAGCTGAGTGGTTACCATAAGCTGACAATAACAACTGTGCCAAAAGAAAAATATGTTCCCCTTTCTAGTTATTAATTTAATTTTGACACTCAGGTGCTAGCAAATCGCTTGATTATGTATATGTATCAACTGAAAGCGAAATTTTTTTTAAAAAAAATGCATTTTTTATAATGTTTCTATTTATATAAAGGGTAATGCTATATAGTGGTTTGATATAGTTTGTATGTGACATTAATTGTTTGTATCATTTAGAAAAGAGATATTATAATTTTATTTTAAACTCCTTTAATCATCACTGGGCTAAATTCACAAACAAGCTGTGCTAATTTCGAATCACGTGATAAGGTTATAAACATTAATGGGTACATGTCTTTAATATGTAAAATTTTCTTACTCTTTCACAGCTGGCATCTTGTGATTTATCTTATATATATAATATATTTTATACATTATTCTAATGTACGTAATAGGTAGGAAATACTGTGAATTTTTTAAAAGATAATCTTTGTTTTATTCTACTTCATTTGTATTATTAGATGCGCTAAAACTCTTATAATAGTTACTTGTGTTTGTTAGGGTACTTATTGATACACTTAAGAGCTAAAAAACACTGGTACACCCGCCTAATATAGTGTAGGGCCCCTACGAGCACGCAGAAGTGCCGCAACACGACGTGGCATGGATTCGATTAATGTCTGAAGTAGTGCTGGAGGCAATTGACACCATGAATCCTGCAGGGCTGTCCATAAATCCGTAGGAGTAAGAGGGGGTGGAGAACTCTCCTGAACAGCATGTTGCAAGGCATCCGAGATATGTTCAATAATGTTCATGTCTGGGGATTTTGGTGGCCAGCGGAAGTATCTAAATTCAGAAGACTGCTCCTGGAGCCACTCTGTAGCAATTCTGGACGTGTGGGGTGTCGCATTGTCCTGCCGAAATTCCCGATGTCCATCGGCATGCACAATGGCAAAAATGGGTGTAGGAGATCAGGCAGGCTGCTTAGGTACATAGCAATGGTCACAGTCGTATCTAGATGTATCAGGAGTCCCATATCACGCCAACTACAAGGGCCTAATACCATCACAGAGCCTCCACCAACTTGAACAGTCATCTGTTGATATGTGAGATCCATGAATTCATGAGGTTGTCTCCCTACCCATACACGTCCATCAGCTTGATTCAATTGGAAACGAGACTCGTCAGACCAGGCAACGTGTTTCCAGTCATCAACAGTCCAATGTCGTGGTTGACGGGCCCAGGCGAGGCGTAAAGCCTTGTGTCGTGCACTTAACAAGGATACACGAGTGGGCTTTCGGTTCCAAAAGCCCATACCGATTATGTTTTGTTGAATGGTTCACACGTTAACACTTGTTGATGGCCCTGCATTAAAATCTGCAGCAATTTACGGATGGGTTGCGCGTCTGTCACACTTAATGATTCTCGTCAGTCGTTGTTGGTCCGATTCTTGCATGATCTTTTTCTGGTCGCAGTAATATTGTAGATTTGATGTTTTACCGGATTCCCGATATCCGAGATACACTCGGGAAATGGTCGTACGTGAAAATCCAATCTATCGCTACCTCGGAGATGCTATGGCCCATCTCTCGTGCCCGGAATATAACACCACGTTCAAACTCACTTAAATTTTGATAACCTGCCGTTGTAATAGCAGTAGCCTATTTAATAACTGTTCCAGACATGCGTTATCTTATTATATAAGCTTTGCCGACCGCAGCGCCGTACTCTGATTGGCTCCATATCTCTTTATTTGCATATGCGTGCCTGTACCAGTTTTTTTTTTTTTGGCTCTTTAGTGTTGTTCTTAGTTGTTTTTTAGTACACTTATTGGTATTATTACTTAACAAATTCTGTGGTGAATTATAAATTGTGTTTTGTTTTAATCGAATTATATACTCTTTTAAATTGTTACGGCTATATAGCTACTTTCTCGTTTATATCTTGAATCAACTCATTGTTTTGAAAAACAAAATAATACATTTCTAATAATTTAATTATTTTTTATCATTATACCTATTAAAAGTTGGTTGTTGGTTTCTAAAAGATTAAAAGTAAAGGCAACTGTTTATTGAAATTTAGTAGCAAGAAACACAGGGTTGTGGTTGTCTCATTATCGAGACGTCACATGAATTCAGCCTATTATGAAGTTAATTATTTTTCTTACATAACACTTTCTTCCCGATTGGTACATATGTACCATCAAAATTTGTAAATATTTATATTCCGTGATGAAAGGGGGAATACAGTATGAAGTTTTCTGTGTGAATGTGATGCAGAATAAGAAATAATATTAGCCTGCAGAAAACTAGCAACAAGTACAAAATTTTGAAGCATAAAAGTATGAATTCTGCCATAAATTATAGAATTGTATGTTGTGAATTTACTTTATTTCTTGTGTGTGTTTTATTATGTGTTGATTAACACATTTAATTTTTCGGCATAAATGATTTAAAAAACCTCAGCATTTTTAGTTTTTATTGCAACTGATCATTCCTGTTTCTTTTCGTAACAAATAATTATATATTTAGAAGCAATCTATGTGGCTTATGATATTTCAACTTTATACATTTTACATTATATATTTTTTTCAATAACTTCTTTATAACAACTTTTGCCCAATGTTTGGTTTAACTTTTTGAATTTATTCGATAGGATAGAGTACTTGCATTCAAATATTCTGTTTCATATACGATTATTCTCTATATAGAGATCAACTAAATAATTTCTTATTGTTGAAATATTAGTGTTTACGTATAAGTATTTTCGATTCATATCGCTATTCTAGAATCATCTGTAAATCCTGAAACCTTTTTATAAATTTAGGGGGTATGAGCAAATGGAAGTCAGTTGCAATCCAAATTTACGTGATCCTAATAATTTGTGGAACATAGAAGATAATTATTTTCCAAAACGTAAGCATTATGTTTTCTTATATTCTCCTTTTTTACTGATGCAAGAATGCCATATTATTGTTTGTTGCTCCATTTTAAAACCTAGTTTTAATATAACAATATATATATATATATATATATATATATATATATATATAATAAAACAGAATTGTAAGTTGATATTCAAATTTAGTAATTTGCATCGCATTTGCTAATTATTTTATCTTAAAATGGAGTATTAATCTCAGAAAATTATTTTATTTCCATATGATTATGCTGAATAATAATTAGTTTACTGGAATGCACATGTTGAAGAATTCTAAATATGTTTAAAAGTTTATGTGGATTTTTTTTTACTTCCACTTCAAATAATAGTCTACAATACTACTTTTGGCATCCTTTGTTAGTTTTTATGTAAACTATTATGCTAGTTATTAAAATTTTAATTATCTGATCTTATTATAATACACAAAAAGGGCTTATTCATATGTATGAAATGGTTTCACTAAAATCAAACATGGTATGGGCACATCTGTATCTGGTAGAAATTAATCTAGATATTTATAATTCTTTATACACTGAAGAGCCATAAAAACTGGTACACCTGCCTAATATCGTGTAGGGACCCCACCAGCATGCAGAAGTGGAGCAACATTACATGGCATGGATTTGATTAATGTCTGAAGTTGTGCTGGAGGTAATTGACTACATGAATCCGGCAGGGCTGTCTGTAAATCAACAAGAGTAAAAGAGGGTAGAGAACTCTTCTGAACAGCATGTTGCAAGGCATCCAAGATATGTTCAATAATGTTCATGTCTGGGGATTTTTGTGGCCAGCAGAAGTGTCTAAATTAAGAAAAGTGCTCCTGGAGCCACTCTGTAGCAATTCTGTACGTGTGGGGTGTCGCATTGTCCTGCTGAAATTCCCGATGTCCATCGGTATGCACAATGGCAAGAATGGATGCAGATCAGACAGGATGCTTATGTATCTGTCAAGAGTCGTATCTAGACATATCAGGGGTCCGATATCAGACCAACAGCAAACGCCCCATACCATCACAGAGCCTCTACCAGCTTTAACAGTCCTCTGTTGACATGTAGGGTCCATGGATTCATGGCATTGTCTCCATACCCGTACACGTCAGTCTGCTCGATTCAATTGGAAACAAGACTCGTCAGACCAAGCAACGTGTTTCCAGTCATCAACAGTCCAATGTCGTTGTTGATTGGCCCAGGCGAGGCGTAAAGCCTTGTGTCATGCAGTCAACAAGGATACACGAGTGGGCTTTCGGTTCCGAAAGCCCATATCGATGATGTTTAGTTGAATGGTTCACATGTTGACATTTGTTGATGGCCCAGCATTAAAATCTGCAGCAATTTACGGAAGGGTTGTGCGTCTGTCATGCTTAATGATTCTTGTCAGTCATCATTGGTCCCGTTCTTGCATGATCTCTTGACTAATAAATTTAACGCACTAGTTAATGCAGATCCAATATTACACCCAGTAGCAGGAACTTCTTAGGATACCCACGTGATTGATAATGTTTTCAGCACTAACCCTTATGTTTCCAATCCCACCACACTTAAATTACCTCTTACCACTTACTTTAATTACCTTATTAATTATTAAATGTTAAAGGTAACCGATAACCTTTGAGCACAAATGAAAACTTTAACTAATAAAATGCCCACACTATGCAGTAAGATGACGGGCAACTACATTAAACTTTACACTAATACCTTTGACCAAACACATGAACTCATTAAAATCCTTGAAAAAATTAATTACCAATTCTATACAATAACCCCCAAAACCGAAAGACCCATAAAAGTAGTCTTGAAGGGACTACCACATGACACAAAAACAGATGACATATGAAACAACCTGATTGATTTGGGCTTCACCATCGATCGGGTGACGCAACTTGTCAGTAATATTTCTAAGCAACTCCTACCAGTTTTCTCTGTAACCCTACCAAGGAACCTATCCAACGCAAAGATATTCGACCTCAACAAACTAAGCTACCTTTCTGTAAACGTAGAAGGCTTTGAAAGTAAAGGGGTAACCCACAACGCTTTCAATGCAATAAATTTAATCATACTGCCGACAATTGTCATATGACACCAAGGTGCTTGAAATGCAGAGAGGCCCACCAGATGAAGGAGTGCCAAATCAAAAGGGTCGAAACGCCCTTTTGTATTAACTACGAGACCTATGGCCACATGGCCAACATCTCTAAATGTCCCCTTTACCCTAAGTCCCGTAAGATCACTTCGACTAACTCTAACTACACTAACATCATAAATAGCCTCATCAGGCCTAATATCTCTTATGCCCAGGTAACACATACAACTTTAAACTCCGCAGCTCCTCAATAGATGGCGCCACAAATTGGAACAGTCCCTGCTACCACCCAACCAATGACTCAAGCCATCATCACCCCAATTCCCACTCAACAGCAAGGTAATAACACTGAAAATGAATGCTTAAACCTAATCACCCAGACCCTTCAACAAACATTTCAGGCCTTATCCATCCTTGCACAACAAATTAACTTAATGAATTTTCAGACCCCCCTCCAACCACCACCATTAAAAACGAAAATAAAATTTCAGCAAGTAAGAAAAGACATAAGAGCAATACTTGAATCTTTGCTCGACGAAGAAGAGTAATTGAAATACCTCCTCATTCACCTCTGGGTGAATGAATTCTAAATCCATATTTTTAACCTTAAATTTCCTAACTTTTCACTTTCTCCCGCTTCCTTTTCTCCCCAACTCCAATTCATCCACTCGAGAGGAAGCTCATTTTACTACGTGGACCAATAGAGTTGCATTTTTACACGCTTCCACGTGCCACTACCAAACACGATCGTCTGCCTTTCCTTTCCTTCGCCGCCATCTTTGAACCGAGAGCCCATCGATCACTATCCTGACAGCTGCGATCAAACGGCCAGGAGAAAGACCTACTCGATGCCCGATAACTGACGTCACAGCTCACCATAAATCAACGATGACAGCACATCCGACCAATCAGGAAACGACTCGTCGACAGGCACCTACAGACAGACGCTTGCGTCATCTCACGGAGAGTTATGATTTATTAAAGTGACTTTACCCACCGATATAAAAAATTTCGAGACTCGGATACAATATTAGATATGGGATGGAGGGTTTCATGGAAACCCAGTTTCCCAATGACCCCAGCTTCTTCTTGCATGATCTTTTTCCGATTGCAGCGATGTCGTAGATTTGATGTTTTACCGGAATCCCGATATTCACGATACACTCGTGAAATGGTCGTACATGAAAATCCAAATTCCATCGCCATCTCATAGATGTTATATAACCATCTTTTGTGCACCGACTATAACACCACGTTCAAACTCTTAAATTTTGATAACCTGCCATTACAGCAGCAGTAATTTATCTAACAACTGTTCCCGACACTCGTTGTCTTATATAGGCTTTGCCGACCGCAGCGCCGTACTCTGATTGGTTCCATATCTCTTTATTTGCATACACATGCCTGTACCAGTTTTTTTGGCTCTTCAGTGTATATGTATGTGTAGTAATATAGTAAATTTCTACATTGTATTCACAGTTGCCTACCGAAGACAGTTAGATTACCGAAATGTAATCTTTTGCTAAAAATTAAAATTCTGTTGGTCTAGGTGGGGGGGATGTACACCACTAATTTTAACTTACTGCCAACAGTTTGTAAGAGTATAACAAGACAGTAGAGAACAAAGTAAAATATAGCCACATTATTACAATAGCAAACTCTTAGGCTTATGACTAAGATTGCAGGGTTAAACATTGTTTCAAGGTGCCAACCAATGTGGTACATAAGGATGGGGGTTCAAACCCCTCCCATACACCGAATGAATTTTAATATTCAACTTAAAAATTACTCCTTGGCACTTTCATCTACATGTGTTTTAAAAGGTAAACCCCTTTCATAAAAGTAGTCTGTGTATGCCACTGGTGTCAACTTTCCCTTTTATTTGCTTATGTTACTGGATGGATATAAGAAGAGAAAATACAGATAAAAAAAATTTTTCTAAGAGCTAAAATTCATTTTTAAATATGTGAAACCCCATCATTCTAGTGTGTAAAATATTAACCTACTTAGAAATACTAATTAATGTGAAAAGTAAAATCGTTATAAGAAACTCAAGACAAAGCAGTATACTAACCTACCTATAAGCATACAAAACCAATGATGACCCTTTAAGGATATGTTTATTCACAAAAATACTTCAAAACTACAGTATATTTTTTTGGAAGATATGAAAATGGTATCAAAATTTTTGTAATGTTTTTTGAAGTATGAGAATGTGTAAAAACTAAAATTGAAAGACTTTCTAAATTTGAAAAATTACTCAACAATGCTTGCTGATGGCGCATACCGGAAAAGTTTTTCTATTAAGGTTAGAGATCATCTGCAGAGTTTGGAGGATGAAGTCACAAGAAGATTTCAGGATTTTAAGAAAATTGAGCCTAAATTCAATTTGCTTTCTTATCCCATTACTGTTAGCAGTAGCGCATACAGGAATTTTTCAAGGAGGGGGTCTGGGATCGAAAGTTCACCATTCTTGTATCATGCTCCTTTTGATTTTGTCGATTTTCGGGAACAAAACACAGTAAAAAACTAATTTTTCAATAAATAATTAGCATTAATTAATAAAATTGAGCATTAATAACAAGCAATTAATTAAATTTTATGTACTATATACTTAGAATTATAATCAATCGGAAAAAAATCAAGGGCTTTGGGGGAGGGTCGGGACCCCCCTTGTGTGCGCCACTGACTGTTAGTATTGATACAGCACTTGAAAGTTGTAGCTATAACTTAATGACTTTCAGTCAGAACACTCTTTGAAATAAATGTATAATGCTGAGAGAGAGAGGGAGACATTAGTTAACCTTTACAAATCTTTTATTTAATGAAACATTTCTAAGTGTTCATCAGTGAGTTTGTTCTATACTTATTTTTAATACATTTCTTTCTGAAAAAAAAATTCCCACAGATATATAGAGTTGAATATTTCTTTCGCTTTGAGGCAAACCTGTATCAAAATTGGGTTTTTTTTTTTTTTTTTTTTAGAAAAAGATAATCACAAATATTTCAGAGCTTAAGGAAGGATAAATCAGTTTGAAAATCAATCTGTACGTACTCCATTGCAACTTCTTGAAAATCAAAATGCTTCGCGGCACAAATAGAGAACTCTTCAATATAAATCTATGAAAGACTAATAGGGGCTTTTACGCAATCTACCGAAAATAGCCCCGGAAGGGTACTAGTAGCTCGTTATCGACGGTTTGGTGATCACTGCCCTTGGATATATTTATAAAAGATTACTTTAATTAATTTGAGTATTGATATGTAAAAATCATTTTAAGATTTGATTTTGTGTTCTTTTAATTTTTTAGTGCCCAATGTTAGCTTTGAAGTGTATGCTCCAAGTTTCTTAGAACGATTCTTAGAATCCCATGCTGTAATGTTTCAGGTACATTTCATAAATCTAACATGTTATTGTTTTTGCCTGATCGTTTAAATTTTTTTAAAGTTATAACATATATGATTTTTAGGGCAACTCTGGTTTGAAACCAAAAGAAGGTGAAATTACATCAAGACCATGGCAGTGGCCTATTAATTTAAGGGTAAATATCTTTACCTTTACTTTTAATGTTTTAAAATATTACAGTTTAGAATTGCAGCATGATTTTGATTAATATTACATTTTACTCATAAATTATACATGTAATCTCTTTGATGTCTTCTAATTAATGCCTTCCTTTCGTCTATAAGCAAAGTTTAGTTTATTATAAACTCATTTTTTGATATAGCAGAAAAAATTTATATTTACTTATTTTTCCGATGTATTTTATTTGCTTATTGTTTCAGGGACAATTCTTTTCTGGGCAACAACTTCGAATTTATTTGCTAGGAAATCCTGTAATATGGTGGGGAAACTTGGTGTTATTACAGTTGTTCTTTATCCTTAAGCTTGTTTTTTCAGTGCTAGAACAACGGGGTTTACAACTTGTACAAACATTAAAAGGTAAACCTTTTAGTTTTGCTGTTTATTATTTTATCCTAATAGTATTCTTTTCAATCATTTAAATCAAATTTTAATGCACAAGATTTTATTTGTTTTGTACTTTTATGTAAAACAACAGAATTTAGGTTTGAACTTGCAAGAATTATCTGCTGTCTATCTCATGTTTAACCTGAGATATGTATTTTAAAAATTAGATGTATTTTTTTTAAAAAAAAAATTTTCTTTTTAGTATTATAGATTTGAAATTTAAAAAATTGCAGTGAGGATTAAAAACCAGCATTTTATATTAACCTAACGAAAAACGCATGATATTTTTAAGATAAAAAAAAAAAGACTTCCGCCTTTTATACATCTCAATACCATAATTTTTCATAATACTTCTTTCACTCAATAAAACGAATAATGCAACCTCTTGTTCTGACCAATTCATGAATTTCTGAGACGACAATTATAATCCGAATCGTCCCGCGGTCTCAATCAAAATTATTTTCCTATATATTTAGTACTGTTGACAAATGAAGAATTGACTCAAACTGACCAATGAGAGATCTCTTAATGCTTTCTTTTTTTGAGTACAAACATGCACAACTCATTGTTTTGGATATTACTTTGTAGTTTGGTCAAGCTTTTTTTGTTTTTGTTTCTCACTTGTTTAATGTTTCAAATCTCTCCTATCAGATCTACTTGGGGTTATTGGATTCTGGCCCCCTTTCTGTTTCAGGTTAAAGGGTCTTTATGTCAAATGTACCTCCTGCAGTACGTTATGACCATTGCAAACTATATATTTTTACTACAAGTGATTTAGTTTTATGATCTTAATCCTTTGTATTTAATGTTATATCATATTTTCTATTATATTGTGTCATTTGTTACTTATCCATTTTTAATACTCATTGTCTTAGGCTGTGCTGTATTTATGTAGCAGCATTCCAAAACTACATGGGCACTGTCATATCCTGTAAATACTCACATAAGTGTTCATATAGAAACACGGCCACATACACATAAAGCTTGTTGGCTAAGGTACATAAATGTTCTTGTTATTGCACTATGGGTCTCTGAGTAGCCCAGCATTCTCCTATGTATTGAACTGATAGGAAGATTCTCAGGTTTCCTTGAATCATTCAGTCAATCATTTATTTGCCATATTACGTAACTTATCTTCGTATTCTTATGCTTTCTTTAGTAATAGCATATATATTATGTCTTGTCAGATATTAGTAGTACTAGTATTCTTTTTGACTTTTTATGTTTTGGTGGCAGATTAGTATTACATATGCTGAGAACCTTTTATATCTAATGTAGTGTATATAGTGCTCATACTCTTCCCTCATAATCTTCTTGTAACGAAACCTTTGCTGTACTTTAGTAATTCCTATTTGTCAATAGCATTCTCCTATTTTCACAGTACTAGGGAAAGCACAAACAGTCTTTCATATAGTAATGCTGCCATGTTCAGCATTTGCAAAATCTAACTACAGAGACAATAGAATTAAAGTCCTTAGAGTTCATGTCTTGCACTATCGAGCAATTCAGAAAAACAAAAGGCAGTATCAAATAATATCAAAGATGTTTTGCTCCTTGACAACATCTGGTGCAAATACTAGGAAAAGCTAAAGAATAAATTTATAAAAAAAATTCCTGAATAATTTAGTGGTACCTCAGGTTTTAATTTAATGATATTGCCTTTCAAATTACTAGAAACTTGCATTACTTCCCGTGATTAAAATTTTTCATTTCCCTGACAGGGAAATAGCACCCTACCTGCTTTGGCTCTCACAGATTCGATTTCTCCTCTTCTGACTTTTGTGCCTATTACAGAGAGAAACATCCAAATCCTAGAAACTGACTTACATGTGTGTGGTCTCTGACTTCATAATTCCAGCACCTTCATTCGTGCATTACTGACATGAATGATGCACTTAATAGCCTCCATTGCTAATTTGACTGAGAGCCCCATACTGAGCAGCTTGGTGATGCCATCTTGGTAGGTTTTTCTAACCCAGAGCTCCCAAACTTTATCTCATAGACCCTTTGCTATGTTTTTCGGTTTGGGGTAGACCCTTTTTACCTATTATTGAACTTTTGCAAATTTATCTACTTAAGTGTCTTTTCGACAGTTCGTACCAATAGCGCACACAGGAATTTTTCAAGGTGTGTGTGTGTGTGTGGGGGGTTCCTGGTCGAAAGTTCACCATTCTTGTATCATGCTCCTTTTGATTTTGTCGATTTTCGGGGAAAAACACAGTAAAAAAACTAATTATTGAATAAATAATTAGCATTAATTAATAAAATTAATCATTAATAACAAATATTTAATTAAATTTTATGTACTATGTACTTAGAATTATAATCAATCGGAAAAAAATCAAGGGTTTGGGGGGTCCGGACCCCAGGACCCCTTGTGTGTGCCACTGGTTAGTACTACTACTTATTTGAAAGAAGCAAATTTCTAACTGCAATGAAGAATAGTGTTTAAAACTTAAAAAGAACATGTTAATTAATTAAATTAAAATTTAATTAATACATAAAACGACTGTTGCATAAAACTACCGAACAACGAACAAATGCTTTTAATGTGAGGGATAAGTCTGGTGCTTCAATAACAAATTTTCAACATTTGGTATCTCTCAATCTTGTCAGGTTTAACCCTAAATCTCTTTAGTTAGTAGTGTCCAGTTTATTTTCTTTCTTTTTTATTTTGGAAACTGGAAACCGAGCTGGAACCCCTTCTCACTAGGAAAAGCAATTAAAAATTTTCTCACGATATTGCATAATTCGGGACAAATTACATGTATGTCTTTTTAAAAGCTAAAATTGCTGCCATTCGTTGCCCATCATCATAGACCCCCATTTACTCCTCATGGATCCCCAAATTATTTTTTCGCTGACGTGGACCCCTAGCAGATCGTCATACACCCCTAAGAATCGATATAGACTACTTTCAGAGTGAATGTTCCAACCACTCGCGTCTACTCTTCCACATTTGTTAGAGAAAAAGATTTATGTGACAAAGCAATCAGCCCTAGAAGTTAGTCCTTTCACCAAACATCTTATAAGGTGCAGTACCTCTACTCACAGTACTAGATCTACCACACCTCTTCTCCGAGTTAAAATGGTTAATGTCCAGCAGCAGCTCCTCTACACCCATCACTTTGTTTTCAACCAGATTCAGTGACTTGCTCCAATCTCAGACCAACAAAACAGAGATCCAAATTGAAAATCCTTCACGCAGAATAGGGATCAAAACTCAATGGTACCCTCAAAGAAAAAACTTTCAAGAAAGCTATACTACAGAAGCTCAGAAGAACCTTTTCAAATGCATGCTTCTTAATGCTCTACTCAATCAGAAGTTATAAAAACATCAGGTTCAAGAACAACAGTTTGAAGAACTCTTTAATATATTGACTTCAAAAGGAATCCTTAAAACAGCAAAGTAGGATCCCCTACCACCACTCACGTGAAGGCTAGGCTAAGACATGGTCAAATATGCCTCTTCCTAGTATATCTGCCCATTCTTATGAACCATCCATACCACTGGTCAACAAAGAATACTACCCCTCCGCTGTGTGAACTATATTCTTCCAGTGTGTAGCCCAGCTGATCATATCAGGCTGGCACACAACATTGCAGTAGAAATCTCTACCAACAGCATTCAAATTTCAAAAGTGGTGAGATTAAGGGGGATTCGTCGAAGCTTCTAAGCCAATTTGAAAGCTTGCTTACACTATAGTTTATCCTAAAAAAGATACCTTAAGCTGGTCCTAGTCAAATGGTGTCCCAGGCTTCTTTTGATGAAGGAGAATACTCCGTCACATTTATTGCTAACAGGTAAGGACAGTTGCAAATACCACATGTATGAAATCCATGGCTGTCCCACTAAGAGCAAATAAACAAAACCAATGCCTTTTATTAGTATTAACAGATCAGAAGAGAAACTGGATGATGTTTCTTCCTTTTCTACTAGCTCTATCCAGAACCACATTTCAATTGGGAACTTCTAACACCTTCCCAGAAACATCATTCAACACTATAGACCAGGCATGTCAAACACGCGGCCCGCCGAGACTTTTTGAAAACTTTTAAACATTTAAAATTTTTCCATTTTGAAATTTATTGATGTCAACTTTTAAAAAATTTTTGTTACCTATTCTTGTTTTAAAAAGAATCCTTTTTCATAACAGAAAGAAGTGTTAGATTAAAAGTTATTTTTAATATTTTTAAATGCATGTATGCATATTATTTACTAAATTGCAACCAAGATTAATTCTGTGTATGCCACATTTTTATTTCTCTTCCTTCATCTCTTTTTGGAGGACAACACCATACGTGTAAGTCACCAGAAACACCAATAAAGGGGTGTTTTATTTTTTTAAGTTTAAAAACACACACAAACACAAGTAAATCAAGATAGAGTGTAATGTTTGCTCAATCTTTTGTGAATGAAAGTGGACTTTTGTTTTCAAACATATTAATCTAAAAATTTATTTAATAAAAATATATTCATATTTCAAGAACAATGTGTAAGAAAAGAGATTGATTGAAGAAGAAAATCGTAATTTTTTGAAGAAAAAGGGAAACTGTAATATTTCTATTTCCAAAATAGTATTTAGTATAGGGATTGGAAATATCTCTTAGCTGTCCGTTCTTATTTGCAGATGCGATGATTATTAAAAATAATTGAAGAACTCTTGGAATTATTCATATGTATAATGCAAACACTGGAGCTGATATTTTTGATGCAGTTATGGAAGTTTTGAAGAAGTATAAGTCACCATTGTGGAAAAGTAGGTTTGTCTTGCAACTGAGGTCACACTTATTATGATTTCTATTGGTATCTATTATACTCCTACCTAGTTGATACCTAGTAGTCGCACCCTGTACAACTCTCATCTCCTTTATCTTACTCATACCAAGTAGACATTCAATGCCGGTTGTCTGGATGTACAGAGAAGTACCTCTTGTCATAAAATACTTTCCTTGCGAAATATTATTAATATTTATTACTTCATGTTGGTGATAGTTGAACTAAGTTTGCTTAATAGATTTATGTCAATTTTTCTCTCGAAAATTTAACATTATCGACGCTGATTTTAATACTAGCTTACCACCACATTTAAAACCAAATTCATGTCAATTATCAGATTTAATGAGCCTTATTTTGTAAAGGGTGAATGCAGATTTGAAGGTGTCAATGATTTCAAATATTTAGGCTCTGAATGGAACACACTCAATGTCATACACTCAGTGACTCAATAGAGTCACTGCTGGTAACAGGTGTTTTTATAGGCTTCGAAAATAGTTAAAACCTAATTTTATCAGCAGAAAAGCAAAACCACGCATTTACAAATTCTTGATAAGGCCTGTTCTCACGTATGCTGCTGAAACGGGGGAATGACAGAGAAAGAAGACTCTTGCTATATTTGAAGGAAGAGGCCTTGGAATTTTTTTTGTAGGTTCAAAGTGTGATGCTATTTGGAGAAAAAGAACTAATTTAGGAATTTATAAACTTTTTAAGCAACCAGATATTGTTAAATTCACTGCAATATATAAAGGTTAAAATGGGCAGGATACATGATAAGATTGGACAACAATCGAGTCGCAAAAAAGATCTTTCTGGTCAGATCATATAGTAACTAAAACTGTGGTGGATTGATTGCCTAGAAAAAATAAACTAAAAAACATTAATGTAAGAAACTGAAAAAGTTGGTATAGAACAGGACAGCCTGCAATGGAATTCTTAGGAAGGCCAAGGCCCGGGGATGTCATGCCATTGAGGAAGGAAGGATACCACTGCATTTAGGCCTACAGCCCCTTATTTTAAATGGGAATTACTATGAGAGTAGTTGCAAAGAAAGAAAAGAAACATGCAAATAGCATGCCAATAATTTTCAATATTTTCACTACATTATTCACCAGCTTGTGCTTCTGTCTGAAACATCAGATTTTTTTTTTAAAAAAAAGTAGTTACCAAAATTGTGAATTATATTCGAGATTAACTCTTCTCAATTTGCTTCATTTCTGGAAGATTTAGAATGTGAATGCACCGATCAATCATATCATACGAAAGTTCAATGACTAGATGATTCTTCAAGTTGCTGTGGATGAAAGAATAATTTTTTTCAAAACAAAAAGTTTCGAATGTGCTGAATTAATAGCTAGACAATGGATAAAGAGGGGACCTGGCTTTCTTAGATGATATTATAAGTCAACTTAATCTTAAGCTTCAAGTAAAAATCATGTTGTTACAGCGCTATTTGAAAAAACTAATGCTTTCAAATTAATTTTTTTTTAAGTTGGGGAAATAGAAAAGAAATTTTGTTTTATTTTTAAACCTGTCTATCTATTAATTAAATCACCTAAATTAAAATTTATGGAAAAAGCTGAACAAATTAAATTGATAGAAACCGAATTCAATCGAAGATTTTCTGATTTGATAAGCTATAAATTGTAATTTCGTATTTTTACTTCCCCACTATCTATCAATATTGAATTTGTAAGCGAAAACTTACAAATAAAGTTAATTGAAATTCAAGGGGCTGCGGTAGCCCAGTGGTCAAGGTATCGGATCATGGCAGGCATGTCACGAGTTCAAGCCCAGTACCACCAAAGGCCTGCCCTGCAGGGGAACTATGCACGTTAAATCTTTCGAGAGCTCAAACGTCCTCCCGTGGGTGTAGTGTGGTAGTTAAGAGAGGGGGTACCAGCTCAGATGTGGTCCTTGTCACTTGACCATGGTTCAAAATTACGAGATTCGTCGCAAATAGCCCTCGTGTAGCTAAACAGTGCGACGTTAATATTCCCTCACTCACTAATTGAAATTCAATGAATTCTTTGTTGAATCGAAAATGTATGGAAATTCTAGCTTTTTATACATATTTATATCGCTTTCCTAAAATGTTATCGTTTACTACGTGTTCATTGAATGTGTTCACAGTAGAACTGATTTATGCGACAACTATTTTCTTTAATGAAAAAAAAATCAGAAAGGTCAAGATCAACCCCAATCAACATTTATCATCAATTATAAAAGTTTTATCAGCTTAATATATTCAAGTAAATTTTGATGACTTGTTTTGGGAAAAGCAAGGCAAAATATTTTATAAAAAGTAACATTAAACAATGTTTCTCTTATTGCAACTATTATATGAATATTTATAGAATGAAATATTTATAGCTTGATTGTATGCATGTTATAAAATGCATTGAACTTGACATTGAGTCAAATAAATATGTAATATTATTAATTTAAAAATCGTATTTTATTAGTTTTGTTAATATTAGAAACATGTGGCCCCCGACTTAATATAAAATAGACTATGTGGCCCGCAATATCAGCTGAGTTTGACCTGCCTGCTATAGACAGTCTCTCCAACACTTCCTCCTCTCCTATGTCTAAAGGGTGGGTATTTATGTATATTTGGTACAAAAAAGTGGCAGACTATGAACACCTTGTTGAAAAACACCCTGTTTATCAAAAGCAAGCCAATCTCAATTGTAGTTTTTGTGTACATTCTGCCATCAGAGGATTTGCTCCCAACCATCATTCCATGGGTGTCTCGAAGATTCACTGATCATCCAAGCTGATCCTTCACACTCAGTCCTAGCCCTCCCCAAATACATACTCATGACATATTAGAAAAGAGGTCTTAAGAATCACTTGTTGACATGTAAAAATGTTGCTATTCAAGAGACACCTTTAATCGTCTCTGATGGATCCAAGGAATAGAAGAGAAAGAAAACAATTTCCAGTCTTTCCAAGAGATCCTGAGGACTTCCCCCAAATCCATCATCACTGATCAAGACTCATAAAAATCATATCTATCCACCAAGCTTATTCCATCCCAAATTTCACCGACAAGTATGGATGAGCCTCCTTTGAAGAACAAAACTGATCTTCATTTACCTACCGTCCTCGAATCTTTCAGCATTCCACATAACATATTTTGTAGTAAGAGGAAAGTCATGTAAAAGTTTTAATCCTGTCAATGCCTAGCAAATTCTAAAGTCTAATAAGTGGAAAGTGAGATTCATTCATTCTCTCTCTCTCATTAAAGGGGTATCTGTCATATGTAATGTCTCTTAAGGACAGATTACATCTTACTTCAAAATTTTCTGAGCGAACTCTCCGTTTCCCCACATCAGGTCCTGGAACCATCAGTTAGGCTTCCAAAGAAAGGCCGAATGCTTTGAAAATTGATGGCTGTATGGTTAATCTCTTACCATTTGTGGTAGGAATGCAATTCCATTTGTACTACTTATAACAAGTTTTCAACATCTGTTTGAAGCTATTGGCCATCCCCACTTAAACGAACTTTTCTAACACCATCTCAATGAGCAAAAGCAATTAGTTCCTCTCAAGAGACTGGTGTGAGAACTTCAAAGTCCTTTCCCCTGTCCAGAAAGGCACACTCTTCACAGTGACATTGGGATGATAAAACACAATTTCCTAATTACACAATACCTTGAGAGGATACCAGGTGGAACCATATTGAAAAATTCCTACTTTTCATTTTTGCAATGCCTTTGAGTCTATTTTGCATCAAGTCGTCCTAGAGGCCTTCACTTTCTATAGTGTTGACCAAGAATCTATTGCATTAATAAGCATATACTCAGTCTCCACCTTTTATTTCTTCATAGAAATACCCGCTGATCTTTTTGAAATACAGTGTCAAGCAAGGCTTGCTACAAGGTGAAATTCTTTTTCAACATCTCGATCAAGCATATCCTGATGTGTCAATACAAGAAAGTAGAGATAAAAAAAAGCCTTTCTCTCTCTGGCTTTCGCTGATGACCAGTTCTACTAGTGGACCAGGAGGAAGATCTCCAGAATTTTTTCATAGCAAGATTGTCTCCTGCAATTTTACTTCACCACATTCTTAACAAATTTGCTACCTTTCATCCCTCTGGAAATTGAACCCAAATCTTAACAAAATGGGAACATTATGTGGGCGTACCTGTGGAGCTTTCTCTAGCAAAGAACTTTTCTTCTGTCCACTAAGCATTCCTGTAGTTGAAAAGATATCCAACTCTCATCTTGCTCTTTGGTAGAAATTAATGACCTTTTCCCTTTCCTTGTTTTTCTTGATGGGAACTGTGCAACTTTGTACCATGAATTGGCATAAAATGAATCAAACAGTGTTCAAGGAAATTAAAAACATTCTCCATGCCACCTCCTTTTTAGGAACCTAACAAGTAAAACTTGGTCAGTTTCAATAGCGGAAACAGGGAGGCAAAATTTGTGATGTTGATTAATGCTGGTTCCGGTAGGTGGAACCTTACATGACTCGTGTCTTCCAGGGAACATCTGATTTTATCATTCATACATCCAAAACTCTTCATTGCTTTTGGTGATGCAACTTTCGACACAATTAGTAAAAATAGAGTTATTGTAATATTATTCTTATGTAATCTGGCATCACTTAATTTTGTTTTCTAGATTGGCAACACCCTGTACAGTCATTGTGTAAACAACAATCATGTAACCTCACTTCTAAGTCATTAAAAGCTAAGTTCCGTCCATTCAACTCCATTTACTTTATTTATAGTACAATTTTAATGACTTAGAAATCTTCTTGAATTGTTTCTGTTTTTAAATTTGATAATTGAACAATTGCTAAAACCTGAAAGATTTGATATAGATCCTAAATGTTCTAATTCGGAAACAAAATGGCGCCATTGGAAAAAAAACTTTTGAAAACTTTTTAGGTGGCATAAAAACCATTACAGAAGAAAATAAACTTCCTTTGCTATGTAATTACGTAACCTCAAATATTTATCAGTTCATTAATGATTGTACAACTTATGCTCAAGCTGTTGCGATACTTGATTCTCTTTTTATAAAGAAACGTAACGTTATATTCGCTAGACATTGCTTGTCAACGTGAAATCAACAAACGGAAGAAACTGTCAGTGAATATTTACAAATTTTAAATCAATTGAGCAAAGACTGTGACTTTACTGATGTGAAGGCTGAAGAGTACCGAAAAGAGTATATTAGAGATGTTTTCATACGAGGATTAACATGTCCTCGTATTCGTCAACGACTCCTCGAAAATACATCGATGACTCTCGATCAAGCTTTTGAGCAAGCTAGAACACTTGAATCAGCTGAAGTGCATGCAGCTTCTTATATGGGAAGTTCATTCTCTGTACAATCCGCAGCTATGAAAACAGAAGATTTTTCAGAAGAAACCGTAGCAACATCAGCGGCTTTCTCCTCCTTCTCAAGGTCTCAAAAATGCTTCTTTTGTGGAAATGACTTACACTCACGAACCCTTTGTCCAGCTAGAGATGTTACTTGCAGAAAATGTGGAAAAAAGGGACATTACAAGCGAGTGTGCAAATCTAGACCTGGGAGAAACTCTTCAAATGTGGTGGCTTCTTCAAATACACTGGCAGCTATTTCGGGATCTACTCACTGTCTCCAGAAATCAATAATTAAGGCATTGGTTAATAATATTCAGCTCAGTGCATTAATCGATACAGGAAGATCTCTTAGTTTTCTTAACGAAAAACATGTGGCGAAATGTAAATTAAAAGTTGAACCATATTCGGGGAAAAGATCCATGGCAAACTCCTCTATGGTGACTGAAACAGAGGGTGTTTGTAAAGTTAATTTGAAAATTGAAAACTTCACTTATCAAAATGTGGAACTTTTAGTTATGAAAGACCTTTATAGTGATGTTTTGATTGGCCATGATATTCTAAACAGACATTCATCAGTAGAAATTGGATTTGATGGTAATAGACCTCCACTAACAATTTGTTCTTTGGCTGTAGCACAAGTACTTCCTGTTTCGTTATTTTCCAACTTGAATCCAGACTGTAGACCTTTGGTTACAAAATCGAGACGTCAGACTGTTGAAGACAATATTTTTATGGCATTGGAAGTTCAGAAACTTCTCCAGGAAGGAGTCATTGAACCAAGTAACTCATCATGAAGGGCTCAAGCCTTTGTCATTAGAGGAGAAAATCATAAGCCCAGAATGGTGGTTGACTACTCTCAAACAATTAATAAATACACTTTGCTGGATGCCTACCCTTTGCCTAAAATAGAAGAGGTAATTTTGAAAATTTCAAAAAATAAAGTTTTTAGCAAAATTGATCTCCAAAGCGCCTACCATCAAATTCCTATCCAGGATAGTGAGAGACATTATACAGCTTTTGAAGCTTGTGGGAAAGCTCTACCAGTTTTTGCGTGTTCCTTTTGGGGTTACTAATGGAGTAGCTTGTTTTCAATGAGTCATTGACAAAATTATTGAGGATGAAGGACTCACCCTTACATATCCATTCATTGATGATGTTACTGTGTGCGGAAAAGATCAGAAAGAACACGATGACAACTTAGAGAAGTTCATGACTGTGGCAAAGAAGTATAATTTGACTCTAAATGAAGAGAAGTGTACCTACTCAAGTAATTCTGTCCATTTGCTAGGCTACATTATTCAGGACGGCATAATTAAACCTGATCCTCAACGACTAAAACCTTTGCGAAAGACTCATCTGCATTGCAACGTGCTTTAGGAATGTTTGCCCATTATTGCCGATGGATCCCGGGGTTTTCTAAGAAAATACGTTCTCTTCTAGGAAAGAAACACTTTCCTCTTTCTAGAGATGCTCTATTGACTTTTAATTCACTGAAAGATGATGTGGCAAATGCTGTCTTGCCAACAATTGAAGATAACATACCATTTAGAGTGGAAACTGATTCATCTGATTTTGCGATTGGAGCTACCTTGAGCCAAGCTGGACGTCCTGTTGCCTTTCTCTCAAGAACCCTACATGCATCTGAATTGAGACATTCATCCCCAGAAAAAGAAGCATATGCCATTGTGGAATCACTTCGTCATTGGAGACACTTCTTGATGGGAAAGCATTTTGAAGTATTCACTGATCAACAAGCAGTCGCATTTGTATTCGATCAGCGACATGGTAGTAAAATTAAAAATGAAAAGTTAATCCGTTGGAGACTTGAACTTGCTAGTTTTAAATTTGACATTATTTATCGTCCTGGAAAGCAAAACGTGATTGCTGATACATTATCACGTATAACTGGTGCTATAACTCCCAGAGTCGACTTATACAATCTTCACAACTCTCTTTGTCATCCTGAAGTGACAGGAATGCACCATTGGGTTCGTTGCAAAAATCTCCCTTTTTCGATAGAGGATATAAAAAAAGTCACAAACTCCTGTTTAATATGTAATGAATTAAAGCCAAGGTTTGTTAAAAATCTTGGAACACTTGTGAAAGCTACTGCTCCATTTGAAAGGTTGAATCTTGACTTTAAAGGACCTTTACCTAGTGTCTCAAGAAATCACTATATTTTAACAATAGTTGATGAATTCTCTAGATTTCCCATTCGCGATCCCTTGTAGTGATATTTCTGCAAAAACCGTAATATTGCATTTGAAGAACATTTTCTCTATTTTTGGAATGCTATAACCCAGCAGGAAATGGACAGGTCGAACGTTATAATGGAATCTGGAAAACTATACAACTTGCTTTAAAATCTAATAGTATGAAAACTGAACAATGGGAAGGAGTTATCCAAACAGCTCTGCATTCTATTCGCTCATTGTTGTGTACAGCAACAAATGCCACTCCTCATGAATGAATGTTTTTTCATCCTCGAAGATCCCATAACGGCTGTTCCATACCTACTTGGCTTACAAAGCCTGGTCCAGTTCTTATGAAAAATCAGATGCGTGCTAACAAATATGAGCCAATTGTTCAAGAAGTGGAATTAATTGAATCTAATCCTGACTACGCGCATGTAAAACTTGGTGATGGAAGGGAAACAACTGTCTCTATAAGGCTCTTGGCTCCAAGAGGGGAAACTACCAGATCTGAAGACAACAAGGGTGCAGAGGAAAATGTTCAAGCTTATCCAGATCTGCAGCCAATAAACTCAGACTCAGCCATTACTTTAGAAGACTCGACTGAACAGAACATGAACACAGTAGCATTGCGTACTACAGCTCGTCACAGGCAACCTCCTGCATACTTGAAGGACTACATCAGGGACTGAAATAACTAGATAAAAATTAAAGGGGGGTAAATGTAATATTATTCTTATGTAATCTGGCATCACTTAATTTTGTTTTCTAGATTGGCAACACCCTGTACAGTCATTGTGTAAACAACAATCATGTAACCTCACTTCTAAGTCATTAAAAGCCAAGTTCCGTCCATTCAACTCCATTTACTTTATTTATAGTACAGTTATGCAACAGCTCCACTACACCTTCAAACAGTTAAAAGTTTCCAAATTTATGTCTATCGCCTTATGGAAAGGTGATTAATAGTGGAACCATGGTATTGGCCAGTCCAGTGGAGTCATGGCATTGGCTGAAGGCTTTTACACCTGCCTCGGGTTCTATGGATTTTGCCTCTAATAAGAACTGTTGAAGGAATTGAGTGGAAAACTACATGTAATGAACCATTGTCCCGTTATATAACTCAGCCATCCGTCAAATGTGCCACAACGCTATCCTTATGAGGATCTAGACCGAGATCTACCATGGTATCAATTGATTGGTCGCTGTCCATCATGGATGTCACTATCCTATTTGAGAATTGAAGACAAGCCTTTTGCAAAGCAAAAGGAAAAACTCAGAAAAATCTCAAAATATCTGTTTTTTCAATCCTTTGGCTACGAGCATGTGGAGATTACTCCAATTCTGGTCTGCTCCTGGAATTACCGATACAATTTCTCCAATAGACATTTCAACACCCTTGTTTAACTCTGTATATCTTCTGCCATCCATCAGATGAAATCCGGACATGTGTTAATTCAACACCTGACAAGTGCTCAGTAATACTCCAAGAACATGAATGGAACCACGGTAGCCTAGTATTTATAAACAGAACTCGTGTGTTATGAGTTCGAGCCCTAATGCGTCTGAAAACCCGCTGTGTAGAGGAACTGATGCATGTTAAATCTATCGTGGAGTGGAAGTTAGATCAGTTAGATGCCAGCTCACGTGTCGTCACTTGACCTTTGCTCAAAATTACGAGGTCTGCTGCCAATAGCCCTCGTGTTACTTTATAGAGCGATCTCATTCACCCCCGCGTGAAACATGAATGCCCCCACTGCTACTGAAGCGAGCCCTGGCTTTCTACCAAAGGTAGGGGCCACAACAAAGGACGTAATATTTCTGCTTCCTCATTGCTCTGTACTTTCTATAACTTTGTCCCAATTTTTTGCTGATTTTTTTTAATCCCATATCTTGTAGTTAAGTTTATTCTTAACTTTCCTCTTGATTAACTCTCCTCATTAGCTTACAATATTTTATTGAGTATTCTGGTGCTTTGTTGCTCCTAATATCTGTTATATTTTAAGGTTTGTAGATGTGGTTTCACCTTTTTCTTTTTGGATTGGTTCTCTTACTCTTGAGGGATATGAGTAAATTTGTTATTTCAATTACCTCAAACTCATATAACCTCCAACATTTTTGGTTGTTGTGCATGTGAACGTGAAAAAACTGTACACAAACTACTGATAGTAGTCTAAAGAAAATGCAAGTATAATGTTATGCTTTAGATCTGAAATGGGCATTAAGTCGATCGCGATTGACCGGTGTACCGCCTTTACGTAAGAACTAAGACTTGCAAATTAAAAGATATTTGTGATACACCGACGCCAGCTAGACTGGAGTAGGGGCTCCTCACAATGCATGCGACTACGTGTTAGACTAGGAGTCTTCAACCCGTGGCCCAAGAATGACCCTCTGAAGGCATTTTAGTATGTATTCATTTGAATTTGAGGCAATTTTAAAAAAATGGCTTTGTCTGTTTTTGTCGTAAGAAGCTCCATTTATTATGCTATTCTTGATATTTAAAACATTTCACTGATGTGTTTGATATCCATTTGGGATAAAATTTTCTGACAATGTCGAATTTATAAAAAAAATTGCTGTATCTTAAATACAAAAAAACCTAACTATGCATAAAATCTCAAGAAATTTTCGGAAAATGGTGGACTCTTATCTGTAACAGGTTTGTTAAGCATTTTAATTCGACTTCCATTTAACTTTCTTGAAATTCTTTTTATCTAAATTTTTTGACTGAAATATTTTTTGGCAGTCGTGTGGTCCGCGGATTACTGATAATTTATTGATGTGGTCCACTGATTATTCAAAATGTATTAATTTGGCCCTCGAGCGTGAAAGGTTGAAGACCCCTTAATGTAGACGACACATGTACCATTATTGTGGAAGCGCGCGATGACGCTTAACACATTCTCTGCAACTATTGGCGTAAATACGATCACCACAATGCCAGCCGCAGAAATAGGTTTTTCCCCACACACTGATTAAATAGGAAAATAAACGTTGAGCAACTTTTCCCGAGTTAATACGGAATTGACTACTGAAACATCACCAGAGATATTCAAAATTGGGGAGGACAGTTTGCAGACTAAGTCTTCTACTGAGGTTATAACTACAAGAACTAACTTTAAATGAAAATGATTTATTTTTTAATGTATTTTGAATTGTTTGATAAAAAATGCATCATTTGATATCATTAAATTTGAGGGTAAAATTATTATGTTTGTATCTTGCGTTTTGCTTAAAACGTCGTTAAAAAGAGTAAGTTTTTTTTATTGTAGTTATGTATGTAAGTAAATATTCTGTATTTATTATTGTTATAATATAAATGTTGAGCTTTCTTTAGCTCACCACACCTATGCCACTCGGTGGACCGCAAAAGTTTGAAAAAATTAGTAGACAGTATCATGTAAAAGTGTGCCCACCTCTGCTTTAGATGTTCCCAAATTATTTTATTATTTTGCTTAGATAGTAACTAAGAATTCAAATAAAGATGTTTGAAATGTGATATATTTCATTAGTATGTGACCGTGGACTTGGTAATATCATTTTTTCCTCCTGGTAAATCAGCTGCATCTCTTTTGTGAATATTATAGTAAAGAATAATTATTGTATTAAATGTCATCTATAAAGGTGTCTTTTATACAGGTATTTTGATAAGAAATTAAAGTAGTCTTTGAATCCATTTTTTTAAAATTTCAGCGTTGAAAGATGAACTGCTAATTTATGAAAACGATAAATATATCATTTTAAAAAATAAATTTGTATAACTTTTTATGCTCTTTTCAGAATTAAATGACAAAACCATTAATGCTTCATTTTGGTTATTTCTGGGATGGGCATTGCATTATCTGCCATTTTTTGCCATGAGTCGTGTGTTATATTTTCATCACTATTTTCCTGCACTTATTTTTAACTCCATGTTATCAGGTACACATTTCATTTTTAATATTTTTAATTTATCAGAAAGCACTTTCAATAATGATACATAAAATAAATATTTTTTCCCCCCTTAGCTGTAATTCTAAACTATCTGCTAAATGTTCTCGGCCATATTCTTCCTGAAATTATGGCAAAATTTATTCAACACTTGGTTCTTGGCTTAACATTAGCATGTGTTGTGTATAGGTAAGAAATTATATTTATTTTTACTTTTATAAATTTTGTTTTATTTACTTATTTATTAAGTTTCAAAGTACAAAGATATATCTAATTTAAGCATTTTAATGCAGTAACAACTGTCTATTAATTACATTCAATCTATTTTTCCATAATGAACACATTTGGAATAAAACATGTGTAACTTTTGTAGCTGCTTTAAATTCACTTAGCATAATTAATTAGGTGTAACTCTCTAATGTAATTAAATTGAGCAAGTAACGTAATAGTGATAACTTAGTCAATAAATCTGTGTCATTTCAGTTTAGTTACTCTCATTAAAGAAGAGTTTTCATTAAATGATTACTTCAAAAAAAGAAACATCTAACTGTTTGGAAAATTTTTAGTGGATAAAATGAATGAAATTTCCTCTTTTGTTTTGAATGGCTCTTCGCAGTTGTCGTAATGGCTTCTGTTGCTATAGATTTGTTCTTTTCCACCTTTGTCGTGAGCATTGGTTTGCTACATCATTAATGTACAAAAATATAATTCATAAAAGTTTCACCACTTCTTACTTTTCAGCTGCTTGATAAAAAACCTTAGAAAACCTCTTAAATTGTTTTAAAATGTACATATAATTTCATTTAAGCACAGGTCAGGATTATACTGTGGTAAAATTCAGAATACATTGACTATTGTAAGCATTTTTTCCACTTTTTTTATGTTTAAGGTGTTGCAATTATTTATTAAGTCTAATCAAATGCTTGGAATATAGTAGAGGTTACAACAAGAGTATCCCTGTTCTGTGTACTTGAGTGAAAAAAGAGTGTTCACAGCAATGTTAAATTTGCTTCATATAATTTTGCACACTGTTGGATATAACTTCTACTTATTACTCAGAGTATCGACCTTGCATTTGCTTTAAAAACTTTTGACCATTTACTAGTATGAAATTTTTTAAGCTTATTGCATTAAACCATATATTATTTGGCTAATTAGAAAATTCACTCACTTTTGTCAAACAGCTGATTTTATCATTACTTTTTGTTGGTATGGTGACAACTATGGCATTATTGAGTTATCAAAAGAGCATTAATATGCCCCTATATCGCTTAGTAGAAAGACGCTAAGGAATACCCCTCTTTATTCAGCTTTGCTCAATAACTATATAACTGTCCCAAAATTGTATATTTTCTTTTTATATATTGCTGTGTTTTAGTGTGATTGGTTTTTTTAGTACAATTTACTGGATCATTTAAACAACAACCTAATGGAAATGTGTTAGTATTTCTTGTTAAGTTGCTCAAATTTGATGATGACACATGAAGTTTTTTTTTTTTTTTTTTGTAAAGACATTGTAGACAGTATAGAGGACTTGAGTGAAAAAAGAGACTGTATAATTCGGCAATATGCAGAATAGCAGCATTGTTGGAAATTATTTCAAAGATGAACTTCTCACAAACTATGAAGAAACAAATACAAAAGGTTAAATACAACAATGCGATTTTTAAAACCATAGATTAATCAACTATAGGAGAAGTTATCTCTAAAATTTCAAATTCAAATAATCCCCTCGCCCCCAAAGTTATTTTAAAAATACAACGCAATGAGTGGGCAAAAATGTCTTAATTTTTTTAAAAAAAGGGTAATGAGAATCCTGTTACAGTAATAATTCTTGGTAAAAAATGCTTTGGCACATTTCTTCAGCATCACTCTTTTCTAGACATAGCAGATATAAACTACAATGGTGTTTTGATTGAAAAATTTTGTTCTTGGACTATCAATTGAAATTTTCATATCCCTGTACAGTGTGTAAGGCCCTTCCTCCCCCCCTCCAAAAAAATCCACAATGCAGCTAGCTTTTTTATTATTATTATTCATCCAATTTGATCAAATTGTTACTTATTCTTTAAGTTACTTAAAATTTTACATAAATTATTGCCAAAACACTGTCTCAACCTCTGAAAGAAATGTTTATCTCAGTAACACTTGTTATAAATGAGAAAAAATAGTAACACAACATCAAAAAGCTCACAAAGCAGGGGGAAATGATTAAAATTAGTGAGATTGATTGCAGTGGAATACAGTAATGATTTAAATGTCTTAAAGTAGACAGTAATCTTTCAGATTATTTAAAAAAATTTTAAATGGAAAATGTTTACCAAATAATACATATTATTATTAAAACATGTTTTGCTAGATGTGATGTGCACAGATTCTTATATATATTTTCTTGGATGTCTGTATTTGTTCATGAAGTTGTAGTTAGGGATTGCAATATCGGACGAAAAGTTCAATACCGGTATTCGGTATTTCATAGATCTTGATACCGGTTTTAATACCGGTAGTAGAAATTTTAGAAAAAGACAGAAAACATTGGGTGCTTCTTTGTTTTACTTACCAGTTTTATTAAAGAGTGTAAATATCACAAAAAAAATAATCTATAAACTTATAAACTATACCAGTATATAGTGGGTGATCGGTTAACGAACACTTTCACGAAAGATTTTTTGTGTTTGGACAACGAACACATATTCGGAGATGATCAGGGAGACACCCCCTGAAATTATGGATGGAATTTTGACAACTTCTAGAGATCTGGAATTGGAGGTGAACGAGGATGACATAGAAGAGCTCATAATGGGACATGAAGATGAACTGACGATAGAAGAACTCCAAGAAATTTTGAATGAAGAACACCAAGAAACACACTAAAAAAATTATTTTGGTGTTTTTTGTTTGGTCCTCTCAGTTGTGAGTTACAGGGTGTTAAAAATGGAAGTCAACAAAGTGAAAATTCGGTACAATTTGCAGTTTTTCTTTGATAAAGGCGAAAATGCAAGCCAGGCAGCTGAAATTTTGAATTGTTTATTGTGTTGATAGTGTAACAGCTAATTACGCGCAATTTTGGTTTCGTCGATTCCGTTCAGGCATTTTTGATGTTAAAGATGCACCTCGCACAGGCTGGCCCGTCGTCGAAAATGTCGATAAAATCACAGAAATAATCAAAGTTGACCGGCATGTTAGTAGCCGTAGCATCGCCCAGGAGCTGAAGATAGACCATTAAACAGTTTTAAATTATTTGCGTAAAGTTGGATTCAAAAAGAAGCTCGATGTTTGTGTGCGACCCTAATTAACACCAAAAAACATGATAGATCGAATTTCAATCTGCGAAGTCTTGGCTAAATGGAATGAAATCGACCCATTTCTTAATCGGATGGTGAATAAGGATGATTAATGGGTCACATACGACAATATTGTGCGAAAACGAACGTGATCAAAGCGCGGTGAAGCAGCTAAAATGGTGGCCAAACCAAGACTAACATCCAGCAAGGTTCTACTTTATATTTGGTGGGGCTGGAAAGAAATTTATTATGAGTGGCTTCCGTAGGACCAAACACTAAATTCGGATCTTTATTATCAACAACTGGATCGTTTGAAGCTAGCAACTGACCAGAAACGGCCAGAAGAGGTGTGTTCCAGCAGGACAATGATAGGTCACACACGTCTGTAGTGACTCGCCAGAAACTCTGGGAACTTGGTTGGTCAGTTTTAATGCATCCACCATATAATCCATACCTGGCACCAAGCAATTATCAACTTTTTTTTGCATTGCAAAACTTCCTGGGATTGAAATCAAGAGAAGATTGTGAAAATCAATTACAAGAGTTTTTCGTCAATAAGGACCAATATTTCAATGAGATAAGAATTATGAAAGCCTTTAAAATGGCAACAAATTATACAAGAAAACGGTGCATATTTGACCTAAATCGGACTATCAGAAACATGTTACATAAAGTCTTGAATTTCATGGAAAAATTTATGGATTTCTTTTTCCCCAATCTAATATATAATCTGAAAAATATTATGAAATGCAAATAAAATGTGAATAACAAATTCACCAATTAAAAAAAAAATCAAAATATTACGCATTTTCTTCACAAGTACAACCTTGGTTTCTCAGATACGAATATCAGACTACGAAACCTGCGCGAGTGCAATATCGTTCTGAGCTGTAATAGGATAGTTTTGGCCTTGGATGATTCACATATTTTTAGACTTCTCTTGATTGTACGATACAGCTTTGTATTCAGTCTAATTAATTTCACCTGTTAAGGAGACATTGTAGTAACAGGTGTTGACGGTTGAAGGAAGGCAGGTGAGCTTGAATATGTTATTCCTCTTTCAACGAGAACTTTGTTTGGAGTATAGTGTATTTAATTCTATTTATCAGAGAAATAATTTGTCTATATTTTTAAGTTCAGATTAGTAGTCTTTTATCCTGCAATTCAAGCAATGAAAAAACCAGATGATGGATTTAATGGGTTGCTTGATAACTGTAGAACCAACTAGGAAAAATAAATCAAGAACAACTGAATAAGCGGAATATAGACGTTTAATATCTTCACCCTCTGAAATGGATGTAAAATTATTTCATTTATAATATATTTTAATCATCGTGCAAAAATTAAAACAATAACATAAAAACAGATACTATTTTACTTTGTTGGCAATCCCTGAACATACAGTGGAAACAATTTTAAAAATTTCTGGTAAATACTGAAAAAACGGTATTCAAACTTGTGAATACCGGTATTCGGTATTCAATGTTCTGCATATGAAAGGAACCTAATAGATACCAGAACAAGTCAGGAATAGTTTACAGTAACAATATGTGTTTTTTAAAAATCAATGTCAATAAATATTTAGTAGTGAAAGTTTTTTTTAAAATTTTTGAAAGTGCTACAGATAAATTAATGAACTTATGTCAGTAAAAGAATTACTAAAATAAATTACATGCACTTATCTAGGAAATGTACCAAAATTTTGAAGTTTTACTAAAAAAGAAAACTTTAGAGCTGATCCAGTATGTATTATAAGAAATTTGACTTATTTACGTGTTTGTTTTTTGAATAACAAGTCATAACTTGGTTTCATGGTACCAAATTATCCTACATTTTCTTAACATTCATGAAACATTGTTTTTAGGGCTTTTCCAGCACAATCTGCACATTTTCATACGAGTTCAATGAAAAGAATTTCACCATTTGTGGATTTGGCACCAACACATCCATTTAAAGACAAATGCCCTTCGCTGTCATGTTCCTTCAATTGATACATCACACCGAACATCAAAATAAATCTCCCAGCATCATTCCGTCTTTTACATGCAAAATTCCTGGAAACACGTTATTACCTTTTTTTTCAAAACACCAGGAAACTGTCATAGAAGGAATGTTCGCTTTTATAGCTGAATACATTAATCTAAAAAAATGAGAAAAGTTTCTCCTATGCATTTTATTTATTATGGAAGTTCAAAAGAAGCTGAAATACTTAAAGTTTGTACATTTTTAGCCTCATATTAGATGCTAAGTCAAACCCAAATTCCATTATCAAAACACTCAACATTGCTTAAAATTTTAAAATTAAATATGATCTTAGTTTTCTAAAGAATTTATTGATTTGAATCAAACTGAAATTTTGATTCACTTAGTATTTTGGGGACAAATTAATTGCTACATCTGTGTTTCCTTTCAACTTATATTTACGAGCAGAACTTTGATTCTTTCTGTTACCCATGACATCAGCAAAAAATAACAAAATTAAAAATTGGCAAAAAGAAATCAAAATGTTAGCAAAATCAATCGAACCCCGAGATAGTTCTTTTGAAAATCAACATAAAACTTTGTAAACACGATATTGTTTCGGAAATTTAGGACTTTGCTTCCTTCCGAAACGGTATTATAGGTGGAAAGATCGTTTGTGGGTAAAGGGAGATTATTCTTTTCATGACAGTATGGTCGAACTCGCTTATAACGAGCACGAAGAGACCGCGGTTTTGTTCAATATAACGAAGTGCTCGTAATAAATGTGTTCGTGAAAAAAAATCATAAAAATACATACATACTGTATTTTTTTTATTACTGTATAGTACAAAAGAAGTTAATCTGCTTTAAACTGTCATATTGCCCCATTATTGTGGCTCGAAAAAAATCATCTGAATTCCTGACTTCGGAAAAAGTTTAAAGTTTTTCTTCGCACTCAAAGCAGTTGAGTATGTTGGGAGTAGTCTAGCTTAAAAGGATTTCAAAGCAGTTCAAATCGGGAAGCCATTTTTGGAACACTATCGCCTCCAAAACTGACCACAATTGACAGTCAAATAGTTTTTAAATCTCGACAATTGGAAGGCAAAACATTGTGCTCCGTGAAGTCCGGGACATTTTCTTTCAAACACCGCTGGGTCGCCTTATGAGCAGGAGCAGAGTCCCGTTGGAAAGTCAAATCGTATCCATTGAACAGGTTTAATCAGGGCAGGTTCTAAAACAGTTTCTTGACAACCTTTACTGTTTTCACACCTTTCTCGGAAAAGTGAATCTGTGAGACGCCTTCACATCTGATACCCCTCCAAACCATTACAGAAACCACAGATGAAGAGCTCTCTTTTAACTTTTTGGGTATTCCTCGGTCATTCTAATGATTGAAAGATTCTTGAACATCAAAATTTGTCTTTGGTAAGCAGAATTCGTTTGTAGTCATTATGAGCGTGCCGTCGTAAGTGCTTTTGCTTTAATTATTTTGTAAGAAAATGGCTAATTATTCTTTTAAAACCTCTTACTCTTGAGGTCTTCGTTTATTATGCAATTCATTGTTCTTTTTGACTTGTTCATTTAATACATTGCACTTTCACTTACTAACTTGATTCTTATAAATCTAACAATATGCCTTATGTAATACGCTTAACAAATCTCTTGCCCAGTATAGGGTTAACAAGATTCTTTTGAAAAGGATTTCAACGAATTCTGTCCCTGACTACTTTGACGGGAGCTGGTGTTCTTACCGAGCGCAGCTGGACCCCGTTTAATATGGTCTGAAACGCTATTGGTCTCGGAAAGTTTCGTATCTGTTCAATATAAGTGAATAACCTTTTGATGTGTCGAGTCTTAAAAATCTCGGATGGGCTTTTTTTTTAAACAGAATTATCTGCTTCACACTTCTGTTAGGAAAGACCTTGTCGGCAAAAGTAGATGTCTCTACAAAAGGTTCTACGTTGATTATATACACTGATGCGACGCTATTTTAACTTCTTCAATTTCTAAATTGTGAACCCAGTTTCCTAATTTCACGTCGCATCATAACCATAGTTAAAATAAACAAGAATCCATAAATTAACAGTAAAATAAATAAAAATCAATAATTTAACAGAACGAACTTTTAACGTTTAAGATAAATTTATTTTAAGCACACGCATATAGAAATTTACTTTTACAACAAGATCAAAAATAATTAAACTTAGCTTGAGAGGGAGAGGGTGCTGGGGGATGGACATGGTTGACGTCCGGAATCTCGGAGTACGATCTTCTGTAGCTCTGGGATCGGCTCTCTCTGTCTAAATTCGGGTGCGTGCCGTTTTTATTCAGCACCTCGTCACCCAAAAATCCTTGGACTCTTTGTCTTGTCCAGTATAATTTCTCTGATTGGTCCCGAGGCCGGTGCAGTGTTACACCACCTCAAAATTTATGGGTTTAGTGAACTTTTTAACGCGGGAACTTTTTTGATGCACCCCACCAAAAGGAATTTCACCACATCCGGTCAGGGGGGACTCGTATAAAAATTCCAAGCCGTTTCAGGGTCGAATTCTAAACAGGAACAAATCTGGCCTCCCCCATCAACACTTGTCTCCAGCTATTTCTAAGCCTTTCTGAAGTCTTTCCAGCCTATATAAGAATGATGCAGAGAAGCAACCAGTCATTTTCGGAGCAGACTGACAAATACTGTATTGTAACTACGAGTTTGTATTGCAGTAAGTTTCGAATACGTGCTGTTGTGGATTTTACGATTTTAACTCATTCCTGTTAATTAACCCTGCTGTAATTACTGGATAGTTCCAGAATTACGATTTACTCCGAAGAACCTGCCTGTTTATTAAGTTGACCTTTCCTGTGTCTGAAGGACGATACACCACGTATTAATATTATTACCAAATTTGGGTGAAGAAAATTGAACTGTCACACAGTTTTAAAAGAAAATTTTTTGTATTCTGTAAAAGGAATTTTTTTAAAATTTATTCCTGAAAAAATGATGCTTAAACCAATTTTTGACCATTTAATGCTCACTTCTGATTTTATTTTATAAAATTCATTGTAATTGAGCCTCTAGGTAACAGAAACAAAATGGAAACTGTTTTGTAAATCCAAAAGAAATAAATTATTTCTTTTTAAATAAAATGTGTATTTGGACTAAAATTTGTCATTTCAACATGTTTGGATACCCTAAATTTTTAAGTTAGTCTCTTTTAAATACGTTGTTTGTTAGAATCATTGCACAAAAATTATTTGATAATTAGAATTTTCTATATAATGGTTGTTGAGCACAGGACTTTATGCTAAAGGAAGTACTTAAAAATAACATTAACAGATTGTTATTTATTACTGAAATAAGCTTACAAGGGGAGGGCACGACTAAGAAAATTCATTTGGGGTCCAGACTTAGTGTAATAGTAGTACTCCCCTTTAAGGTGTACAACCCTCAATGTAATTCCGCTGAATGGCCAGTCAATTCGGAGAAAATAGCCTTCGAAATTCATGCTTAGCTTTTATGCAATTAAGTTTAATTACCTCCAGCGACTCAGTGGCATAGTTGGTAGCATGCCTGCTTTCTACACCAACGGATAGGGTTCGAATCACGGGATCAATTTTTTCCAATTCATTTATTTTTTAAAATTAAAAAAAATTTATTTAAAAAGGACTTATTAAATACTTATATATAAAATAATTTATTAATTATAAATTATTATAAAATAATTTAATATATAAAAAGACATTTATTATATAAAATAATTTCATATTATATATAATATTAGATTTATAGTACATTGTATTGCACATTATAAAACTATTGGTAACTAATATTTATTATATATCTTTTATTATAAATATTATTTATTGATCTATATATATAAAGTATATTTATATAATTACAGTAATTTTTTTACTTTATAAAATACAAAATAATTACATAAAATGTTATTTAATTGATAAACCTTTTCATAAATTTATTTAATTTTAAAAATAATTAAATGAATTGGAAAAAAGTTGATCGCGTGATTTGAACCCTATCCACCGGCGTGGAAACCAATTATGCCACTGAGTCGCTGGAGGTAATTAAAACTTAATTGCATAAAAGCTAAGTATGAATTTCGAAGGCTATTTTCTCCAAATTGACCGGTCATTCGGCGGAATTACATTGAGGGTTTAATACCCTAAAGGAGTACTACTATTACACCAAGTCTCGTCCAGAAATAGATTTCCTTAGTCGTGCCCTCACCTTGTTAGAAGAAACCAGACTGTTTGAACCAACGATTGTCAATTTTCTAACTAGTTTAAATGTGTAAGGGTTCTTTATGTTAAGTTTAATAAATTAGATAGCTGGCGATATTTTGCTATTCGAATCTTGGATTGTAGCATTAGATTCGTCGATTCTCTGTCTATGGCATGTATTTTAAGACAAGGAGAAACGAATAGCGAAAGAAAAAGTTTACCAAACGGTCATTTTGATACTTTAGCTATATAAGGTGTTGCCGAATTTGACTGACAAATTCAGAAGGGTGATGGTAGGTAGCATGAGGACAACAAATCACCATACAACATGGAGTCACAAACCACATTTAGTCAGAGTAATTCGCAAAAACAGTCATGTCGAGTGGAATGAAAAGAGGTAACAAGTGGTATGGAATGCATTCATTACACATAAAGCATGTTTACAATGCATCACAATTTGATGTCAGAAATGCAACAAGTAACTGTCACAGGAATTGTTCGAAGTTCAGGCCGCGTAGGTCATAGTACAGCCGACACCAACGGACACATTCAAACAAATCCGGTTGTATTTCGGACGTCGAGCTGTGATGCATTGTAAACATGCTTTACGTCTAATAAATGTATTTCTTACCTCTTATTGCTCTTTTTCATTCTGCTCAACCACACCCTTAACTGTTTTTGTGAATGACTCCACCTAAACTTAGTTTGCAACCCATGTTCTATGATGATTTGTCATCCCCATGCTACCTACTATCACCCCTCTGAACTTGTCGAATTCGGCAACACCCTGTACAATTGGTACTTATGTTTAAAAGGAATGAAACATTGCATAGTAGCCATCAGCCTTCCTCTCGAAGTTTTTGGGATGAATGTCATTTAAAAGATGATTTTCAACATGGCACCATAAAATACAATTTTAATTATATTTGTTTCTCCTCTTTCAACAATCTGAAAAGATAGATTAGTGTACAAAAAAGTAACTCCCCAGATTGTGTGACGTAATTCCGAGAAAAATCAACTGCGTGATATGAAATAAACACTTAAGACATAATGAACGCACAGCACTCAAAAAATGAACTGTATGCATACATTTTAAAACAAAACAGAAAAGACTAAAAAATGGCATCAATAAAAAGCATTGTCTGGCCTTGAGGAAGAATAACGCACCAAAATATCTTAGTAAGTGATATGACGTCTGTTCATACTCAGTGCCAAATTATCCAGCTGTTCTTGAGGCAAGAGTTGCCACTCTTTAAGGAACATCTGTTTGGTTTTCTCTGGAGGATATGATTTTGCTGCCAAGTGAGCATGCTGTGGCCAATCCATTCTGCAGATACCCTCACTTTCTGGAAGCTTCTAAACAGCAGAGGACCTGTGTAGATGTACACAACAATAATAAAATCTGGATCAATGGCACTTCGGAACAGACGTATGTGTAAGGGGATAGTTTTATCTCAATAACGATCTCCTGTAAGTGAACCACTGTCGGAAATTTGAAGCTCCGTTCAACATGCCACTACGCACAAGCACTCCATAACCACCTCTTTCCCTGATAATGGGATGTAACTGTGTCCCTCCCTCCATATCAACAAATGCTGAAAATCGTTGCTCGGATTGAAACGACTCTCGTCAGTAAAACAGAACATGATTCCTTTGATGAGATGTCCAGTCTTTCTGTTCTTGACATCACAGTGTACGGTACCGCTGCAAATTTTATGCGGCATTCAGGACGAGAAAATAGGCCGTGTTAATACAGAAGTTTGGTCCCAATAAACTATGATACCTGTCGTCCAGTTGCTGGATGCAGCTACTAAGCAATGTTATCTGATGTTTTGGTCTCTTCACCTGCAGAACGAAGTTCTGGTTATTACTTGCCATTGATTTCCTCAACTGACCACCGACAATGACTGTCATTTGAAGACTTCAGATTTATAATATCATAATGAATAACCCCCTCTTTAATATCTACATTAATGTGCCTATTATCAGTGCTATTACTGTATATTGATGTAGGAAAAAGCTATAATAAACTAGTTGATCATTTACATTACAAGATGAAAACTTTTTTTTTCATATTTACTTTAACTATGCATTAGCTATTATAATAAAAGGGATGCATTAAATATGCGGAATTAAGAGCTCCACAAATATTATGCCATTTGCAAGTAAAATTTAAAATTTTATATCTAATGGAGAATTCCATTTTAGTAGTCCCATTAGCTACTGGTACTATGCCCATGTTCTAGCATGTTGCATAGCCACCACCACATTTTGAAAAGTTACTAAATGATTAAAAGGTTATTCAATTGAATATCAAATTTTCAATTAATGAGCATGAAATTCACAGAGCTTCTACTAAAAAAAAAAGCCAAATCCGTATTCATTTAGATTTCAACATTATATTACTTTTGAAAAATCTCTTTAAAAGTTTGAGAACTGTTCAAACTAATTTTATATTTCCCGTTATAACGCTAATTTCAAGCATATAAATGTTTTACATTGATCAAATTATCACAATACCAAGCTTAGTAACACTTTTTAAACATTAATTGTAGGAAATAATACACTTATGCTCTAATATAATTAGAAAGAAAAGTTTATAAATGTTAAGTATCTGCCTTACTGTTTCAAACACATGTAAACACGTTCTTGTAATAAAATAAATATGGTATTTAAAGTAAAGATTTTAAGTGAAAAGGAATTGTTACAAACTTTGTATTTCAAAACGGTTTTCATTTAAATTAATTCAACTTTTCATGCAAGCTCTAGGTTTTTACCTGTATTTTAGCCAAAATTAAGAATTACTTAACGTATAGGATTTAAATAGAATAGAGTTAACTTTATATAGACCTGGAAATAATCAGATTTTTATGTAACACAAATTTGAATCCAAAAAAATTTGATGTCAATATTTTTCAGCCAATTTGACAGTTTTTCTTATTTAAAATTTGATCTGAGTCAGAAAGATAAATATTGAATGGATAGTATTTCCCTGAACTGTTATAAACACACATGAAAGGTAAAAGTTGATTTTTCATTGAGTTAATATTCAGTGCAAGAAAGATACTAACTTAACAAGTTTGGTTTCAAACCTCATAGATTGCTTCATATAAAAAACATTCTCATCATCTGAGTTTCATTCCTGAAAAGCAAACACATGACAGCTATTACTCCGGAGGCCCAGCTATAGAAATTTTTTAAAAATAACTAATGGTCTCTCTGGTAATGATTATCCTTTCATTATTCTAAATAAATTTTGTTGTGTTTATATTAAGAGACTAATAACACAAGAGATGCAGAACCAGAATTTAAATTTTTATTAACGTTTTTTCTGCATTCAATATATAAAGATGTAGATTCAACACAATGTTGCCCAATGATTCAGACACATCATAGATTTATTCATATATATATCTAAGTATTCTTTTAGTTAGTTTCACCTAAAATTAGAATGTAAATAAGCATTAAAATGCTTCACAGGAAACAATAAAATCAAAATGTATGGATAAAGCTGAATAGGAAACATACTACTTGATGTTAATTCTGTCTTAGAACACGAATATTGTTGAAATAAAGAGTGCTTCACAACAATGATACAGTTCATTTACTCTGCATTACAATTCTTGCTAATAAGTTTTTTCTTTACAGTTTCATTTTGTTTAGTCCACTGGCATATGGAATGGACAACTCTGCTGCTGCTAACAGTTCAACAAGCAGGATAAAGTGGTTGGATTCCTGGGAATTTTAAAAGATATTGAAATCAAATGTAATTAATTAAAAAAAACTGCAATGAAATCTATTGGAATATTTCTCAGTTTTACTAATTCATATAATATTCAGACCTGTCAACACCTTAACTAATATATATAGTAATATCACATTCAAGTTTTTCATGGGGTAACTATTTACATTCTTTGAAGCAACTGCAATGTTCCAGATATATCATGATGCACCACGTAAAACAAAAGGGGTTAATAAATCTTTGCTGCTGAAAAAGTCTCATGGACAAGCATTCAGTGTTTTTTTTTTTACAGTTTTTCTCACTTTGAGAAAGCTCTCATGAGTTTTTGGAGGACTAGGGGAGGCAGACTTTCCTCTTGTTTCTCAGTAAACAATTCTTGAGACTTTAAGCAGTTTTTTGTACATTAAAAAAATGTACCTGAAGCTGCAAAAGTCTGTAAACACTGTAACAGTCAATTTTTGTATTAACACACACTCAAATCAATTTAAATGAAATCCCTTTTCTCTTGTAGCAGCAAGTAATCTTTCCTTCATTATTTCTTCTGACGAATAATCCGGTAATTTTAAATAATGGGCACAAGTATTCACTGATGGGTAGCTACCATCTGTGGCATCAACTTTACGAACAACAGTCAATCTTGGATGAAGATTTGCTAATCCTCCAGGAGGTAAAGATGAGCAACCTGTTGCAAATTGGAGAAAAGATTTTCTTTCCTTCCCATCCATTTTAACCAATACATTCACGAAATTCTGAAATCCAGGGCTGCAATACACAAAATATTTTAATATCAGTAAAAGTTATAATTAGCAACACATTTATAGATTCTAAAAAGTGTTATAAAGAAATCCAAATAAGAGCTTTGATTTATTTCTACATCATCTCAAGTTAAAGCATAAAAATAATTTTAAACCTTAACATTGAAATTAAACTGCAGTGAGACACTCATACTGGACATATAAAAAATTAATTTCAATGAAACGTTTAGAATAGGGAACATTTAAGTTAATTAAATTCCCCTTATCTTTTGTAAGAGGATCACTTGAAAATTATTCACTTTTATCAAAGTCCAATTAGTATGCAATAAATGCATGCATTAGAAAAATAAATTTTTCATAAAATTAATAGTAAAAGAAAATATGTTAGAGGTTATTATTTCATATTTATTCCTTTACATAAAAACGGATTTTAAAACATATGATGCAGACAAATAGCTTAACACTAACTCATTTCAATCAAGTATTTCTATTTTAACAAAAGTTTGGAATTGATTTATAATAAATTTAGCCACATTTTTAATGATTCAATTGTAAATACATATCAAACTGCACGAGGTCCATTACTATGTACAATAAAATGCAAATTATTGCTGATTTTGAAAATGAAATTCAATGTACTTTTTGACAAGTTTTATTTATCATTTATACCTAAAATATACACTGTTGCAAAAAAATCTGCACTCCTAAGAAATCATGAAACCCTACACATATAGTGTATGAAGAGATACGAACATGAATACACAAATTAAGAAATTAGAGCATAAAAAAGATTACACATCAGTAAGTAGAAAAAAAACCCAATCAGGGAGCAGCTATTCGTTGTGGGGGGTCATGCAGGTTTGGAGAGGAAAGTAGAGTGTGGAAAGCCTCACTCCCTATTGGTCAAGCAGCTCTCCTCCGATTGGAGGATTGAGTTGCTCAGAGATTGTGCGAAAGCAAAAGTTTTTTAGAATGGCAAGATTGAATTAGCCAAAAATAGGAAAAATTTAGAGTGGGTTGGAGAAGAATATATATAGCCAATTGTTCCCTTCACTATCGCACCTTATTTAATGGCTGGCAGTTGTTCAACAAATGGCAGATTGGACACACCTGGTCTGGCTGCTCCCATACTTGTGTGAGGTAGTTTTGAAGACCGAGACTAAAATGGAATTCATTGCTGAAATTTACACGCCTTCATTTGGACACACTTCAGCTTGACTGAAATAGTAAAAACCCAATTGGCATTGACTTCCAAGTTCAATGTAGGCCACCAATTTCCCTTTAGATGCTTGGAGGGTGGTTTAAATGGCAATGAATCGATGCTAGAGACATTGTTGGTGCAGACAAGCATTCTCACGATTCTGATTCTCACTCATTTATCTACATTACAGGGACATCCTGCACCTTCCTGATGGTTAACTCTTCCTTCCCTCATCCATAGTCTCAACACCAAACAATTACCATAAAACTCAGCCGATTTTCCAATTAGACCAATCTGCTTCAGTGAGATCTACTTTACAACCCTCTATAAGTCATTCAAATGTTTAGACAATCACTGAATATGTCTGAGGCATCTTGTGAATCAAAGCAGACAGCTCTTGTTGAAGGGCAAAATTTCAGGCCCTTAAACAGTCCCTATCATCAATCTTATCGCTTCTATCTGCCTCAGTGTTGTTGAGTTTAAAAAAAATCATTAAAATATCATCACCTACACAACATACATTTTTAGCTGCACAGTTCTGACTTGATTTCATCAAATATATTTGCTGCAATGTATTATCAATATTCATTTTACAAATGAAATCAATTTCATGTAATTTACTTAAATTAACTTGTTATTGAAGACTAACTAATAGTACTAATTTATACAGAGAACAACATTAATTCTTTTTAAAAGTATTAATATAAATTCATTTCATTTTAATTTTTAACAAGGTTAAAGTAGGTATCTGAAAAAAAATAAACTGTCGCAGGAAAACCATTAAACCTATCATAATAAACTGAACACCTTTAGAAACAAAAAAATTTTACAAAGAATTATACTATTATAGCATTTTCAGCACACACACAAAAAAAGAAGAAAACTAAATATAACATTCAGAAAATAAATTTCAAATAAGCTTTAATTCTGCAAACATTAAAAATCAATGCAAAAGGAATAATCTGGAGTTTTATAAAAATATGACTACTAAGAAAAAAAAATGATTTTTTTAAAGAAAAGTAGTTTTTCTCATTCAAAAGTTTAATGTATAAATTTGAAGTTCAAAGAGAATGCACTATTTTAGTATTTACATAGCAATCAATACTATTTTGCATGCATAGAATAACTCAGTAAAAATGCACTCTTATAAATTATACTAACTACATATAACACATACATTAAATATATTTTTAAAAAAACTATAAGCATTCTTTTTTTTTCACAAAAATATACCTTTCTCTTGTGAAACCCAGTTTTGGTTCTGTATAAGCAAGAATATCTTCTTTTGTCCAAGTTGGATTTTGATCACCACAAAGCATAAGTCTTACTTCTTCTGGACTAAAAGCTCCCAATTTCTCCATGGGAAAGACAACGTTAAATCCAGCTATTTTATTGAAAATAAGAACATAGAATTTTATGTAGTAAACTCATTTTATTGATAAAATTTATAATGAGTAAAAAACTTCTGGTACCATCCACATCCACAAATAATCTGTATTCATAAAAACCAATGTCAAAACAAATCTTATTGGCAGATCATTTAAATTAGTTTTATCAGTATACATTATAACTAAAAAATAATGAAGTAAAATTTTAATTTTGTTTCCAACAGTTAACATATAAAAATTGCAATTTTAGCATAAATGTAATCAGAAGAGAAACAGTGATATTTCTGTTTCTTTTCATAAGCTAGATAATTATATTTGGAAAATATTTACACAAGAAAGACCTAAGACAGCTCTCCTTGAAACAATTTTTAGATTCAAGCCGATTCCTGATTTGTTGTGGATCACACTACACAAAACATTAAGTTGCCTAGTGCCAATGTGTGGTTATTGATCTTCTTAATAGCGCATGTAAGTGGTTTGTACTTGACATAGCAACAATGTGCTCTTAATCCTACAAACCATGAGCAATTTCTTTAAATATAAAATTGTAGAATATTCGTAATCTCATTTATATGTAACATAATACAGTGCTTCACAAAATTGTATAGGAAAAATAAATCCAATATCTACATTATCCACGATAGGAGGATTAATTAAATAACAAAATGAACTTTTTAAAATATAAATTTCAAAGGAAGTCATCACGAAGAAACTCCTAAGATTTTTTTTAAAACTTAAAATAGAATTATTTCACACCAAAAAGTGGTTGAAGAAAAAAAAATTCAGTTTATAATATTTTACGCATTTTTAATCATCTCTTCATAAGAACTCATTTTACTAATTTTAAAGACATTTTCATTCAAAACCTGGAAAAAAATGCTGTACCTTAACTTACCAAGTTTTGATATAATTCAGTTCAGAATGAACATTAAAAAAAAACACAAATTAAAATGAAACACTAACCTTTAAATGCTTCCATTTGTTTACGAATGCCAGTATGAAGACAAAAGTCTGTCATTAATTCAACATATTCTTCAACATTGTCTAAAGATACTTCCTGTAAGACAGCAAAAACATTTAGAAAGATGCAAACAAAGCAAAAAATTAAGCTCAAAATATATGTTTCAAATAGCAATTTTGTGAATTCATATTAATTGGCTTAACACATTTCATTCCTCATTTATTTCACCAAAGCATTTTTATATTCTGTATAAAAGGAAATTCAGTGACGAGATACAGAGAAAATATGAATAGGATTTAATGTAAAAATTCATAAAAAATGCGTTTTGATAACTAAATTATTTTTCTTAAATGACACCCCTTAATTCATTTCTTTAACTGTACCTTTCTATTTATCCATACTCTTTGTAGAAACAAGAAATTAAATGCTCATTAAAATATGCAAATGGCAGAAAGGAAAGGAAGAGGAAATATCAATTCAATATATCGGGCCAGGAAATTATTTATCGAAAGATAAGTCAATGAGGGATGACATTTCTAGGATTTTTTGGTAGCATATAAACCGACATAAATAAAATAATTTTCAACCAATATAATACATACTATATTCTCACCACCTGGCTTTAAATCAACAGCTGTAAAACCATATATTTTGGATGGTGGAAAGTACTGGAAAGTTAGGCTGAAAAATAAAATTCCAAACAAATAGAAAATTGTTCAGTAAAAAATATATACATATAAAAAATAAAAATTTTAAACTTAAAAAGAATACCCATCAAATTTTATAATTCTCATAATTCAAAAAAGCAATACAATTTTTAATGAATAAAATTTAACTACAGTAGAATGTTGTTCATCCGAATGTTTATTATTCAGAGCATCAAATATTGGTACCAGTTTTTTTTTGTCAATTACATGTACTGTATATGAATATGCTTTCAAACAGTGCAATGCTCCACAGTTGTTTCTCATAAAACCAAAAGTGGCGGGAAACCCCTCAGGGATATTTGGGGTATTTCATTCATGTGATTTGGTAAACATATGCGCGGAATATTAGGTCAGTTTGTTTCCAAGTGAGGGGGTGTATATGTGCTATTTTGTTGAGTTGTGAACTGCTATGACTTCGAATTCAAAACGGAAGCGCAACGTCTTGAACATACAGACAAAACTAGAAACATTGAACCATCTAGCGAAAGAAGAAAGAAGAGTTTCTTTAGCACAGTTTTATAATGTTGGAAAGGCAACAATTTCCAACATAAAAAAAAAGCCGAGAAACCATTTTAAATTTTGATTCAAAACTTGACTCAGAAGACTGTTGGAAGAAAAGGAAAACCATGAGGAAAGCAAACGATGTTGTTCTTGATTGTGCCCTCTAATTGTAATTTTCACAAAGAAGGAGCAAAGGGAACCCAATATCGGGCTCTTCGCTATTGGTAAAAGCTATGGAACTTAACAAGAAATTAGGTGGTTCGGCTGATTTCAAAGCTAGCAATGGTTGGTTAAAGAACTGTAAAATCAGGATTTCAAGAATACGACGAAGATGTAGAAACCTGTACGGCATGCGATGCTCAAGACTGTGGATTTCAAATGCTAAATGATGACGAGATTTTGATTTACGTACAAGAAAAATTTGACCCTGTCAACAACGAAAGGGATGAAAACGACGACAACAACGAAAGTAGCAAGGGTCCAACAAATGCTGATGCATTTTCTGCATTAAAAATAGCTATGGAGTGGTACAAACAACTATCACAGTGCTGTCCTACTCAACTACTGCTTCTCAAGAGAATCGGAGACCTTGCAGTGAAAAAATGAAAGTGTACAATCATACAATGAAAAATAAGTGATTATTTTTCACAATAAAGGTAAAATTGCGACATTTTGCACCTATTTTTCTTTTTCTTCAATAGCATGTGATGATTTTCATTACTTGTAGTGTCTGGATTCATATACTGCATGGATCATATTCAGTTTTTGGTTATCCGAACAATCGCGTATTCAAATGGTGTACGGTCCCAATTGATTCAGACAAATAACATTCTACTGTACTTACAAATCATATATATGCTAATAGATTAATTAGAAAACAATCTAAAATGAATTTTTCTTGACATATGACAAATTTCCCTCTACATTTGCAAAAGAATAGCTTAATGGTCTTTGGATCAAATTCATTATTAGTATTAGAGATATTTGCTAAGATAACCTTTTCCAGAATCATATACTTGATAACTTCATACAAACTATTTAATCTGCAATATATTAAGCATTTTTTAGATAAAATCTATTAACTAAGTTTTTTTTCTCTTAATGAATGTTTACATTATAAAACAAAAAATATATTTAATTAATTTTGTTAGCACAAACGATGGTTCCATTTTAAAAAAATTTCAAACAGGTAATTAAACCAGCTAACTCCCAAATGATAGTTTGCATTTTTTACCTTTTATTTTTTAATTTTTCAAAATAGCATGCAATTGTAGATTTAAGACAAATAATCCCAACAATGTAAAATCTTAACCATAACACAATTAACTTTTTCACACAATTAAGTAACAATTGTGTGAAAAACAATTGTTGAATTGTATTCATAATTTTCATTTTTTTTAAATCAAAAAACAAATTACTGAATAGTGTGCAAAATCATTTCAAATTTTGAACAGAAAATATTACACCAACAAATGTTAGACTCTTTCACTTTAAAGGACTCATTGTTTTTAAATTTTTTTATAGATTACTATTAACTGTCCATCATCTGTTAACATAATTTAATTTTTAGAATGCTTAGAAGTTATTTTGATTTCTTTTCAGCTGCTATACAATTGAATGTTAAAGTGTTTTCTTTTCTTTTTGATAATTATACACGCAAGTAAACTTAAAGTACAAGTAACAAAATTTATCAGGAAATATTTAAAATTACGTTAAATCTTCGATCTTCACTGCCATTCCAGGATTTTGGCAGTTTGGCATAGGTATACTTAAATTCTTTAATTGATTGATACGATCCTCTTTAGAAAGACCTCTTTCAGCTAAAATGAAGTGTTTTTTTGCAGCCAGCTCTTGTAATTGACCCAAAAATTTCGCTTGAAGTTCATTAACCTGTATACAAAAAATTGAGAAGTTTAATGATATTCTAAAGTAGTTATAAAAAAAAATTGTATAATAATCGAGAAGAATAGAATGTAATTTTATAACTATATCTATCTTTAAGAAATGCAATAATTCCAGTATTCTGAAAATAAATCCTTATAGTAACTAAAAAGTTTTCTGCATAAGTTTATATGTGCATGATTATGCATCAAAACATGTACTGTACCCCATAAGATGAATTACCAACATTCTTGAAAAAAAGGTCAAGAAAACAGAATAAGAGACATATATAGTAACAAAACTAGAAGAAAATCTATCAGTTCTTAAGTTATCATCCTGCTGACCACCAAGTATAGCTACCAGCAAGAAATGCACAGAACTACCGGACATCACATTGGTGTGAAAGAGCATTTTCCCTTTCCCCAGGTTGTCACATATTTGTGCCAGCATTTTTAAAATGTAAAACGTTTGGTACAAGGTGGCACTATATATCCGTAGAATTTGAGATGCATGTAAATTTTGATTACATAAACATAAAGGGAAAGGAATAATTACGAATAGCCTGCTTTATGACAGCTCTTTGAATGATAATATGATACTTGTTTATAATAAGTAAGGTAGTTTCATTTTCGGGTGGAGCGTTGGATATTTGGGTTTGCAATCCACTTTTCAATGTATAATTAGTTCTTGTAGAAGACATTTTTCAATTACAAAGTGCAATCATTGAAAATATTAATTGAAGTCGAATTAACAGAAGTGATGCAAAGTATTTCACATATTGCTTCTGAAAGTAGTGTGTTAGTGACATTATAATATATATATATTCTGTTTGTTCAATTCATAAAAAATCAAATCAATTGATGATGATATCTGGGATACCTGTATGCTGAGAACATCGAAAATTATTCGTCATGTTCTTCCACAACAGAAAATTTAGTTTTCATTGATTTGCATTCCCACAAAACCCTTCCAAGATGGCAAACGAATTATTACAATTACAAGAATTATAAAGTAGGTCTACATGTAGATCCCCATTTTGAAATATTTCATACTAAAAAGTAATTATTCAGTTTTCAAATGTATGTTAAAAGTCATTAAATAGTAAGCAAATACAGAACATAAAATGAGGAAAAAAAATTTTTTTTTAAGAAAATATATATATATATAAACCAAAGTAAATGCAAAATACATAAATCGATATGCCGCTCACATACTCTACACAGCATTATTAAACAACGTGTTCACATTTCAGAATTTTCATGGATTTAGGCTTAGCAGTAAAAAACCCTCCTGCCCACGAGGCACTTGCGAAAGAAACTTCTGGCCTCCAGGGCTACATGGGGGCTTGCGCCTTTCATCCAAAAAAGGTCAACAGTAAAGAGATTTAACAAATATTTTAATTAAAGATAACAAATGAATCACACACACACACAATTATGAATATAAAAATTTAACAATAGAATAATCATTCATATAAATATATGCTCCAACAAAATTTTTCTTACACCGTCTTTAACATAATTTTGAAATAACATAGTACACGAGTTAAACAAAAATTTTATGCAAATTTTTTTGTTCTAGCATGAATCCCAAAAAAATTTGGGAATTCATGCCCTTTGGATGAGGATGATTTAATCGAATTTATGACAGTTTATGATAATAAAAAAAGTCAATAAAGACAAAGTACAAGGTGAAATTCGGCTATTAACAGTAGATTTAATTCGTGAGGGCTAGAAATTTGCAGCCAGTATGAAACAACACTTTCTTACTCATGACCCTGACATAGAGTGTGCATTAAAATTTCAACATAATCATAAGTCAAGGATATCATGAATTTAAGTAACTCAAGGAAAAAAGCTACTAATAACAGACTTTGAAACAAAACAAAATCCAATCGAAATTCTTCATTTGAATCATAACCGATAGTTGTGCAAGACATATATGACACATCCACTGTTACCATATTCGATCCAGTCTGCAACAAACATGCACACTTGTAATCAAATAGCGATGAATAGTTGTTAGTAGTTTTATTTCTAATTTCATTTTTATATGTTGTATGTAATATACTGAATTTGCACTGTACAATAATTGTAATTTTTTGTAATAAAAATGAATTGTTTTCGTTTTACAAATATTAGGTTGGGGAAAAAGAATTCCACTAATTTTTGGGTAGATGGTAGTATCAATATCTTGTGAAGTATCAATCAAACAATTTCAAATTTATGTTTGTTGTCTCAAAGTGACATTTCACACCAAAAAATTTATTTTGTGGGTTTTTTTTTTTTTTTTGTTTGGCTAATTCAGTTGTGAGTTACAGGGTGTTAAAAATGGAATTCAAGAAAGAGAAAATTTGGTACATTTTACAGTTTTTCTTTGATAAAGGCGAAAATGCTAGCCAGGCGGCTGAAATTGTAAATGGTGTTTATGGTGCCGATACTGTAACAGCTAATTACGTGCAATTTTGGTTTCGTCGATTCCGTTCAGGCATTCTTGATGTTAAGGTTGTCCCGCAACCATCATCGAAAATTTCGATAAATCACAGAAATAATCGAGGTTGACCGGCATGTTAGTAGCCGTAGCAACGCCTAGGAGCTAAAGATAGACCATTAAACAGTTTTAAATTATTTGCGTAAAGTTGGATTCAAAAAAAAGCTCGATGTTTGGGTGCCACACCAATTAACACCAAAAAACATGGACTGTATTTCAATCTGCGAAGCTCTGTCCAAACAGAACGAAATCGACCAATTTCTTAAACGGATGGGGACTGGGGATGAGAAACGAGTCACATACGACAATATTGTGCGAAAACGATTGTGGTCAAAGAGCGTGAAGCAGCTCAAACGGTGGCCAAACCAGGACTAACATCCAGGAAGGTTCTACTGTATATTTGGTGAGACTGGAAAGGAATAATTTATTATGAGTTGGTTCCGTAGGGCCAAACACTAAAGTCAAATATCTACTGTCAACAACTGGACCGTTTGAAGCTAGTGACTGACCAAAAACGGCCAGAATTGGCCAACAGAAGAGGTGTTGTGTTCCATCGGGACAACGCCACCCCACACACTTCTGTAGTGACTCGCCAGAAACTCTGGGAGCTTGCTTGGAAAGGTTAATGCATCCACCATGTAATCCACCAAATGATTACCACCTTTTTCTTGCATTGCAAAACTTCCAGAGTGATAAGAAATTGGGATCAAGAGAAGATTGTGAAAATCGATATTACTAGAGTTTTTCGCCAATAAAGACCAACACTTCTATGAGAGGCAATATGAAGATACCTTTAAAATGGCAACAAATTATATAAAAAAAGGTACATATTTGACCCAAATTGGACAATACGAAACATGTTAAATAAAGTTTTGAATTTCATACAAAAATAATGGATTTTTTTTCCCCCAACCTAATATGTAACATGGATTTCATTGCTGCTCCTTTTGCACAATTTTTTAGGAAAATATTTAGAGAATTTTCCTCTTACACAATTCTTTTCAAATTGTGGAACAAATCCCCAAACTTTGTATTTTTTTAATGGGATTTTTTTTTCACGGTTTTCTAAGGAACATATCTACTATGTAAGAAAATGAGTTAGGTGTATTTATAAAGATATATGGAAGATTATAATTATAAATAATTATTAGATCCTAAAAAAAGATCAGAAACTACCAAGTTTCTTGAAAGTGAAATGAATTAATTCATTATGTCAGCTTTTTGATAATGTTTTAAAATTGCTCAAGATTTTACACATTTGTACCATCTGTGCTTCTTGTTTACAGCATATGTGTTAAATGATTGCTATGATGTTAATAAACTTGTAAGGAGCTTTTGGAATTTTAATCAAACAAACAGGAAAATTGAATTTATTTTTTTTAATAAATAAATAAATGTAGCAAGTTAGAATAATACTCGAAGATTCTAAACTGGAAAAAAAAATATTCCAGAAGATGTATAATTGAAGCAAAGTTTAGTTTTATGATACATTTAAAAAGTGAGTTTTGACTTAGCATAACGTATTTTACTGTACTATTTGAAGAAAAAGACTATTTGAGAGTAAACAGGAATTAAGAAGTTTTATGAATTTTTCAAACACCCTCCCCACAAAAATTTTAAGTTAATGATGTAGAATAATAATCCAAAATAAGCTTTAATATTATTTTCTGGACCTTTCCCCATAATTAAAAAATGCATAGACATGTCACATACCACAACTAGAATGAATGAGAGATTTAGGAGTTCATTTTTTATTAAATGCTCATTCTCCCTCCCCCTCCCCACCATATGCAAATGAAATTAAAAATTAAAGTGTTCTTAGCTAAAAATGATTCTACATTTTATAAACACAATGAAACAATATGAAAAGAAAAATTACTTCCAAGAAATCTTCATAACCCAGAATATCATAAAACCAGGAATAAGAAGGTTCTGGTGGAGATTTTTTATATTTTTTGTTCTTCTTGTGCTGTTCTTCAGTTAGAACAACATATAAATCATCTTCAGTAAATGAAGATACCATTGCAGCTACAGATGGACTAGATACTGCCTCTCTGCAAAATTAATAGAAAGTTATGTAAGAAAAGTCACCAAAAATAAACAAATACCAAATAATTTTAGAAGCATGAAAGAATATCTTTTCTCACATCTAATGATTAGATTAATTCTATCATGAACTTTATTTTACTCCTTTTATAACCTTTTACAATGGGAATGAAAACATAATTAAGTCATTATGTAATCCATCTCATTCTGAAGTTTACTTAATCACATAAAATTAGAAAATTGGTATTCTTTCACAACTGTTACATACGAAAAAAAATATTTAAAAAATAAATTTAAAACAAAAAAAAAGGCAAAATCTTCACTTTCATAAAATCAAGTTAAACAGAATATAAATTAATTTAATCTTTAAATGAGAAGATTTTAATTTATATAAAACTGCAAAGCTTCACTAAAAGTTAAGAATCATTGATACATATTAGCATACAAAACTTCAGCAACAAATGCACATTTCAACATACAACTATGAAATTGGTGAAAAGGCAGCTAGCTCACTGCAGGAGAAAGGTTTCATTGTAATGGTCACAAAAGGCCTTTTCAAGTTTCGTAAAAAGGTAATGCATATGCAAATATCATGGTTATGATATAAGAGGGGACGTCACTGCACACAAATGTGTTGAATGCATAAACTCAGTGGCAAGGCAAGTCAAAAAGGAGGAAGGACGCATTTCCTGACATTTCTCCAGCGAGTTTTTTTTCTTTTACTTAATTTAATTGAGTAGTGTGAAAAACTGAATTTATATACATCAAATGTATCAAAATGTCTAATTATTAGCATTCCTTCAAGAAACAAATTAATATTCAAAGAAATTTTGGGACGATTCAGCTTTTAACTCCTTATGAAATTCACCTCCCAGTGCCGTCTTCCCCACAGGCATGCTTAGTTATGTGGTTTTTTGGAGGGTGAGTGAAGAGATGTTTTGCAATATAAAAACTGTTTATATTCATTGCAGTATGATAAACAAATGATATAACTTAGTTGTTGTGTGATACATCTTGAAACATGATTGAACAGATAAAACAGTATCACCTCAGTGGAACAGTGGGATTCACAGCAAATATTATTCCTTGAACAAACACATTTTCTCGATGAACTTTCTTCAAAAATGAGAGCAAAAGGAGGTTTTAAAAAAGAGCATGACCACCTCAGATGGGAAAACAAGCAATACTGAGAAACTATAAATTTTAGCATTCCTGGAATATAGCACTTTTCATATTCCTCCCTTTTCCCTGTAATTTAGGTAAATTTTTTGCACTGTCATTTTTTTTTCCCACAGCCATAGGACTAGTTTTAAACACAGCAGCACAATGCAAAGAGTCATATTTGGAAGGGTTGATGTACACATCATGGGCACTTAATACAGCTGCTGAGTGAGACAGATATACAAACCAGTGATGCTTAAGGAGTTAAATAAAAATAAGAAAATATTCCCCACTAATAAACAGAATCATAACACAAAATAAAATATATAAAGACAAGATATTTCTTTAATAGAATTACTTATGCAAATGAACAATCCTCAGAAACTTACCTATCTTTCATTTTGCTCAAAACTTCACCATGGCACATTAACTTTAAAAATGGACGAGAAAGTGGCAAATCAACCAAACGATTATCTTGTAGAGCTTTTGCAAGGAACATTCCAAGAAAATGAAAATAGCATATGACACTTTCAATTACTTCACTGTCTTGAGGCAATGGAGCTGGGAAAAGTCCATATGTATTGCTGATGTAATAACCAGGAGGTTTTACAGGTCCACTTTCAATTTTCTATAAGCAGTGAAAAATATAGCAAATTATATAAATATTTTCACAGAATTCTTTGTATCATTGAAAAGAAATAATGAAAGCTTCAAAAATGGACATTTCTCATAAAGTATTTTTAGATGAAAAAAAAATACAAATACTTAACATTTTGAATCTAGTATTCTATTCATTTAAATTTGGAAAAAATATATTTTTACAAGCATGTTTAATACTAAACTGATAAATAAACACTGTTTTTCCTTATAAGAAATTTGTATCAACTGTAATATTCAATTTTAGTGTCACAACATATGAAGCAAGATTATTGTTCCATTGTAGAATAACGAACATTTCTTTCTTTCTTATGAACAATTAGCTAAATATTTCAATTTTTATAAGTTAAATTCCAAATCAAATAGAAAGCAATTCAATAAAAGAGTAAAAGCAATCTGTAAAAAGATTAATTTATGCATAAATAAATTATGCCTACCGAAACAAAAGCATCTCTGACATCATCATTGCAAAGCCACAATCTTAAATCTCTTCGTTGTAATTCTGCAGCAACCAAAGTAAAAAATTCTAAAGTAGGCCCTAAGCCAGTGCCTTCTTCATCTTTAAACTCAACCTGTACAAAACAAATAATTAGAACTTAAACTGGTTATGCTGATTTACAAAAAAAAAAGTAATGAATACTTTATTTAATTTTAAAAAATTAAAACATCTAAAGTTTTAAGAAGCAAAGATAAAATTAATGTTCTGCTGAATAACCTTTTGTTAATTACATAAAAATACACAAAAAATTTTAACATATGTAAAACATCTTTTAACAACCTTAATCTCAGTGAACATGAATTATAAGCTAAATAAAAATTTTGATCAATCATCTCTCAGAAAACACACACATGACAGTATAGCCAATTTTGCAAATGCATCATAAATCAATATAAAAACATTAAAAAGAATGACAACTATTTTCAAATATAACTATTACCTACGTTAGCATTTTAAAAGTATTAACTGAATATACAATTAGATCATCTAAATAGCTTATGTAAAATTAAAAGTAAGAAAATTGATTGGTATTTTAAACAAGTTATCAAGAATCTTAAAACAGCAAGCAGTCATTTCAGAAATACAAAAGTTATATTTATGCAATTCAATATTCAATTTTAAAGCTGCAATCAAATTACTAGTCTAACAGCTAGCACACTGTTGTTATGTATACAATTACTATTTATGCATCAAAAAAACCACTGGTTAATTTTTAAAAACATAGCAACAATTTTACTAGAAAAGTAACACATACACAAAAATACATTTGTTATTCAAATAAACTTAAAAATAAATATATTAGATAAATTAAATACAAATAAAAAAACTGAACACAGCAAATTACTTAAAAGAGTGTGGAATAAAATAACCCTTTAACTGCTGTGGAAATGTTGTACAATTTGCTGCTGTGACACCATTTTTCACAGACATCCAGTTATGTGGTTTATTGGGGGAAAAGAAAAACCATAAATAAGTAGATCTGTCAAAAAAACTGTCATGGACATTGTATTGCATTCCAAAGCCTTCAGAGTAGTTTTATAGGTAGCAGCACAATACAAGTTTTTGTAATTCGGAAAGACATACATATAGGCCAAGGGTTGAACAAAATAAATATGTCCATGGCAGTAAAAGGGTTAAATTATTAACAAGCTTCCCCTTTCCACCTCTTATACTTAGTACATTAATGTCTGACATACCTCTAAAATGCTTTTGCGAGGTGCATGAACTTTCAGAACTTGCATTGCCCAGTCTAACAAACGCTCTCCTCTAGGAACTTTAACACGTTCATGTTTCAACCTGCCAATTCTATATTCATGCGGATCATCTCGTCTAGGAGATGGCCCACGATTCCTCTCCAGCGCCATATCTCTTTGATTTTGAAGCCAAACAATTGATCTAAGAGAATGTGAAAGATGAAATGGAAAACTAACAAACATGCTAATGCAAACTCTTTAAAATGAATCACCTTTTTCAATTCATATACATTTAAAAATACAATCTTAAATTATTCAATTTAAAAAATAATTAATATTTTACTTTTACATAGATATTCATTAGCTTATAGATATTCAAAACAAATTAATTCTAAAGATATTATTTTTAACATCCAATATTTCCTGGACTTTTAAATCCTTAAAACCCAATTCAGAGTAATTTTTAAGCAGATCAGCCTAGAAGTTAAATAATACTATGCCTTGAAGTAAAACAATAATTATTGGCAATGGACCTTATAATTTGGAACAAAGTGACAGTAAGACCTTACTCTACAAACTTCCATATCACACCAATGTATGAGACTTTTGAGTCAATACATTTATCATGTATCAGCCCCTCAGCCTCTCTACATCGCCCCTTTTCAGCAAAACTAGGAACTGTCTTGATTTTTAAATATTGTTGCCTTTGGAAATAGGCTAAACAATTTACTAGATAGAAACATCACAGCAATTCCACTCCACTACCAAGAGTATGGGAATTTGATTTTTTTTTAAATTGCACTCTAAAGCAACAATTATTTGCATCAATCCACATAATTTGGAGCCTTGATCAAGGGACAAGGTCAACACCAGAGCTGAAACTTCTACTTTCCAAATTCCTACATCATGCCAATGTATGAGCCAAATCAGATTTATGTGCATCAGCCCTTCTACATGGTTGGTCTTCAGTGGCATCAGAACTTGAACATGGACCCAACAACAAATTCTGACCATAATCACTTGGCTATTATAGTAGGAAAGAGAGGGGAAAACTAGCAAAATTCAAAAATGTGTTTGATCATTTACACTAGTGCTTTACGGTGTGTCTTTGGGCATATGAGCTGAAATCAGCTCTCCATCCCTAATCTGAGTCTTTGATGAGGAAGCGATGAAAAAGGGAAGTTTTTTTTCTGTGGAATACTTCATGGCTATTGGTGGAGATAAGTGATCTGGGAGGTGTGGCTTATCTTTGCTTCTTCCTGATGTTCTGGAAGTTGGGAATTTTACTTGGGAGAGAGCTGGGTGGCTGCTCTCTGATTGGATGCTGAGTGGAGAGGATAATGACTCTGATTGGCAGCCCAAGGGGTTCAAAAAGTTACAAAATGGAAAATGGGAGGTGCTTGTCCAGTTAGGAAATAGAATTTAAAATAGAAATAAACTAAGAGAGAAAAATATGTAAACTAATAAAGAAATAAAAAGGAGAATTTAAAATTTAGCGGGTATACAATAATGATATTGCATGATAAAAGTGATGCTATGACGGGTTTTAGGAATCAAGGAGTCTATGTGATTGTGACTATCATTTAAACAGTTCTTAGCTTTAATTTTAACTTTTAATGAATGGAATAAATATTCCACACACAGGGGTGTTACTTATTTACTTATATAATATTTTATTACAATATAAAGGAGGAGGCTACTAATAGAGGAACTTAGGGATTCAACATAACAAAAGCTACAGCTAATGACAGGTGTTCCTTTGCCATGATGAATTTTGTGGGCCTCGATCTGGCCTTTGTTGATCAGGTGGCATCAGTATCAATAACAAATTATATAAGATAATCAGGTTAAAGTAATTTTCACATAAAATATTTAGCAATTAAGAAGTTCAAAATAAAAAACAAAATTATAACTATCAAAACCCCATAATATTTACCTAGATGCACCAAATGCTGTACATGTGAAATACAAGCTTCTTGTTTCAAATGGAAATATCATTGGACATGAATAAGTAAGGTATTCACACCAATCAGGTTGACCTCCTGATGATAACACTAATGGATCCTAAAATAAACATGGATATATTTTCAAAACACACAAAGTACTTATCAATACCTAATAAATGTTTTTAATATTAAGATATGCAACACACAGTTGAATACTAGAAATCAATGCATGTCAACAGTTCATATGACTTTGAAAAACTAAGACTTTCATGCATTTAATAAAGTAAAAATCCATTTAAAATTTATTTAAAATAAGTAATAAAGTAAAATTGTCACTCAGATTTAATTAAAATGACCCGTTTAATGCTTATAAAGGATAAACTTTACAAAATATACCACTCTTATATAAATCAGTGGGATAAGGCTTACCCACAAAAACATGAATAATAGTGAAACAAAATAGTTCTAAATAACAAAAAACTGTTAGAGCAAACACAAGAGCATCAAAAATTTACAAGAAATTTTAAAGTCAAATAGAAGTAAATATTTTTAAAAGTTGTAGTTTAGCAACAGCAAACATTGAAAATACATATAAGCAGTAAAACTTTTAACTTCAATTCAAAATAAAAAATGTTACCACTTAAAATAAGCTAATAATAAATGATGAAAATCCTTAAAAAATAAGAAAAAAAGAATGAAATAAAGAAAATTTAGAAAACTGTTTGATTACTTACTTGTAACTGTTGAACTAGTTTAGTAGTTATCTTCTTGCTAATAAATTCATTAACAGGAACTTCAAAAGAAGAGTCTTCCCAGTCTGCAAAAAATATAAATGAATACCTTTTCGACACATACTAAAAAAAGTACCATTTCTTTTTAATCAGAAAAGAAAAATATGTTTCATAAAAGAATGAATGGAGCTAGCTGATTATAAATTTTGCAACAAAAATTGAGAATACTCTTTATTTAACATGGATTAACAAAAGAAAGAGAATTCTTTTGAAGAACTTTCACACAATATAACATTGGGTAAAGAAATAATTGCAATATAAATGAAGTTGATATTTCATGTTCATTAAAATATTATCAAATAAGTAAAAATCATACAGCAGCTATAATTTACTTTGAGAATGTGCATACTCAATGACTTAAAAGATACAAAATAAACACTAAATGCAGAAAAATTAAGTCAAAAAATTAATTTCATAATCTTTTATGAGATGGAAACCCAGTAATCTAAATTTATATATATTAGCCTCCTATATTGTTTATAAAAACTGCATCTTTTGTGAAGTGGTAACTATTAGTTTTCATATCTAGAAAAATAAAAACAACGTTGTTCATTTCTTCCTGTTATCAGCTCTCTAATCCTTTGTTTGTTAAAATGATTAAAAGGTAGTTCAAGGTAGAAAAACCAAACATTTCATCATTCTTTTCATCGGCATATACTGAGTTTACAAAAAATCTTGCCTATCTCATAATAAATAATTAGATACTCAAAATTAAAAATGAACAAAAAAAATTATTTTTCGATAAAACTTTTTATTTCTATAATTTTTTTTTCTATAAAACTAAATTTACATGTTCCTTAAATTAATTCATCAAGTTTCTTTTTGCATCTAACAAATTTAAAGCTTGGATTTTTTTTGAAAAATTAAGTACATTTTCCAACTTGAAGAAGCAAAACTTTTTTTAAATACAGACTTGTTGGGACATGAACACAAATATATTTCAATAAATGTTTATACACAAACATACAATATTCTTAAATTGCAAAATAATATTCAATTGTACTAATATATGTTTGCGCAACTCATGAACAAAATGTATACAGCAAAAATAAAAAAAATTACGCAAATAAAAGTATACAAGTATGTTAACTATCAAAAAGTTAAAATACAACCATTTTTAAATAATTTTAATTTGTAAGGCACAATCAAGTGATTAAATATACAATTAAACATACTATGAGAGGTTTCCTTTGAAAGCACATATATTAATCTCAAAACTTGTAACACTTCCTCTACAGTACACCCAGTAGGTTCCATGGACACAGATGGCAAATTACAAGAAGAGATACTACCAAATGCCTGATCCCACGACTTCGCTGAATCTTTAGACGTCTGCAGCTTACCATTAAGTTTTAAGTCCTGAAAATACAACAAAAACATAAAAGCAAACATTATACAATATTGTATGAAAACATTAGAACGGATAACTATTTGTTTCACAAACATTCGTATAATGGCAGTAAATAACACATGGCTCTTATTCACTTTTAAAATTATAACTTCTAGAACCCCTAATTTTAACTATGCATAAAAAATAAATACAAATATTCAAAAAAGGATACATCATTTTGTTAAAGAGTTTGAGCCCCAGAAAGTCATTGGGAGATTAAAGTTTTACTGAACACAATTTTATCCAAAAACTACAAGTTAAGGAAAACTCCCCAAGTTTTCTATTACAATCCATATTAGAAACATATTTAAATATTACACAAACTTAATTTTAAAATAATTGCAGTGTTTTTCAAAGCTGTAAATACATTTTCCTCAAGGCTCTCTTTAAAATAACTTGCTGCAGCAGGAGAAAATAGTACTTTGTCAAAAAACAAAATTGCACAAATATTTCTCAAGTTGTACTTCATTAAGATTACTCTAGTTGAAAAAAATACATTCAATATTTTAAATTTACAGCTAGATTTAGAGATACCGAGGGGAGTCAAGTGTCATGATTCTGATAAGATTAAATAAATTCTACAAGGCAAACTGAAATCTCGATATTGACTTGATTTCAACTCACAAACAATAAGACAATTAACAATTCACTAATAAAAAGAATTATGCCACTACTTTTTGAATGTCAGCCACAGATTATTTGATCATCAATATGATTCAAATTCAAAAACAACCTATCCATAGTACTTTCATAACAAGGTATTTTAATTAACCCTAGAAAAAAAAAATATATAACAGGAGAAAATAAAATAATGTACAAAATTACACAGAAAAATTTAAATGAACAAAAAATGGTAGATCCCTAATAATATTTCACTCTCATCACAGAACAGAACAAAAATAATAGGTATACAATTCACAGCAGAAATATAGCATAAATCAGAAGGAAAAAAATATAAAAATTAGTTTTTTAAGTTAAAAGAACTGATAAATAAAAAGTGCATTTTTTAAATTACACTATACCGAATAAGAGAAAAAAATTACCTTTATTCTCTTTTCTTTAGCTTCTTTATAAATGATGCTGAAAAAGATGAAGAAAAAGCACATATTTCATATTCATTTTCATAATGTAAATTGCAAATCCTCATTACATATTTATTTATGCCCAAGATGAAATCTAAGGCCACATTATGCTAAAAAATGACACAACATTAAAAAAAAAAATTGAGAATAATTTGTACTTGAGATTCAACTCAGATTCCCACACACACATGCATTAATCACATTCAGAACACCTTATGTTAAATGATTATAAATATATAGTAATATAGACAGGCTATATTGCATTTACGAAGTGCTATATAATATTTACGTATAGGTTGGTTCCCATATACGTCTAATTTTGTCTTGACGTGTTCCCATCATAGAATCCTGTACAACCTGTTGCACAGCATGGAATATTGTCCATTCAGAATTTGATAATTCTAGAACTACATCAGGCACCTACAAAATATAATGCAAAAAAATTTATCAAGATATGGAAAAAAGAAATTTGAGTATTCTAACAGAAATAAAATAGTATACACTTAAAAAAACAGAAATAGTATGCAAAATTATCTAAATACAACATATCATTTCTCTTATATTTTAAAAATAGAATCTCAATTTTCATTTTTAACTGATAAAAAGAACTTAGCATAAGCCATAACATGAGTAGAGGGTACAATTCTAGATAGAAAATTTTAACAAAATCACAAATTTAATAATTATAAATAATAATGATTGAAACAAAAGAGAAATTGAAGAAATTTTTTTAATGCATAAATTTATTTTACAGCATATTAAATTTTACATCTATACCACAAAAACTCAGTCCACATTAATATCAATAAACCACAAATGTAATTAATTCATAGTTCAAATTGAAATAACTTCTGTAAGTTTTTTTAACAATACCCAAAATCGACTATTATTTTAATTAGTTTCCATTATCAAAGCAGCTACAATATGAGAAAGGATATTGTGCTAAGAAGCCACTGAATCCAAACACAATGGGGGGAGGTTATAATTATTAAAAAATTTTAAAAAATAATTTGAGATTCTATCATTGAACATCTTGATACCAAAGGTATATTAACAATAAAGACTGCAGTATTCTACACAAAAATGTTATAAAAAGTAAATTCTTAATTCATTAAAAATAAAAAATATATTGAAATAAATTTAATACAGTAGTTTGGAAAAAATCTTCCATCTAAAAAACAAATATTTTGTAATCACTTTTTATTTGATATTAAAATTTGAATGTAATTTCTGTGATAAGTGCAGCTGCAACAATAATTAGGTTAATGAAAACTAAACTATAACTGGTGTAAAAATGATTAAATAACTCAAATAAAAAAAATTACTTTTACAAAAATCAGAAATACACAATTAAGACAAAGCCCTATTCTTAAACCATAACTATCATTTAAACAATATTTTGAAAATGATTTAGTACAGAAGGATTCTACAAACTTCCTACATAAACATGAAACCCTAAAATATTTAAAAATTATGCAATAATTTTACTGGTATATGTTAATTCACTTAAAAACACAAAACTTCAAAATTTAATAAAACAAGCCACTTTTAATTTTTTAAGAACAAAAAAAATGACTAGTTTCTTTTACATACCCCAGGTATATTAGGACCCTTGAGATGCAATGACAATTTTGGCTGAGTAGGAGATAACTGTTTGTCATCTGTTTCTAAGATGTCTGATCCTGAAAAAGTTCATAAATATAGCAAATAAAAATTTTCAAGAAGAAACTATTAAATGTATTAAAAAATGACTACTTATAAACTGCAACTAATTTTCAATCACACAAAAATGTAAAAGATTAACTCATAAATCAAAATTATACATTAAAAATAAACTAAAAATTAAACTCAGTGGCCCAACAGCCCATAAGGGTCAATGCCCACTGTGCCTATCTCAGTTTTCGTGACCTTAGGGCACTGAGGTGAATCAGCAGATGTACCGGGCAGGCGGTCAATTTAATGCAAAATCCTCAATCTTTAGTTCTAATCAAGCTGGGTACTCATTTTATCGAACCACTGTAGGAATAAACGACTAAGTCGATCTTGTCTAGCCTGGGGTTTGAACCCTGGACTAGTGGAATGGAAGCGTGATATGCTACCACTCAACCACCAGAATTTAATACATTAAAAATGCTAATTAAAAAAATGAACAATATATGAAGGAAGCAAACTTATTACTGGAATATGGACTCTAAACAAACACATTTAAAAACAAATGGGTAGTGAATAAATTTATATATTTGTAAGGTTTCAACCAAAACATTTTCAAAAGAAAAAGGTCAAGAACACTTCACGATTTTCTTTATAAAATGATCTCCCAATAGCGAAGTGCATTTTCTGTATAACAAACCTTTTCAATTGAGATTCAATTTTTTTTCATCCTTTTTTTAAAGTATTTCTGGACATTTCAAGTTCTTTCTTTTAACTCATCTTATGGTGGTCATAAATCTTGAACTGGTTTTATTAGGACTTAGCTCGTCAAGAGCAATAGAATTCAGGGCATTTCATCCAAGTGGAACATTTAACCTCCATTGTCCAGTTCACTAGAAACATCTTCGATATCACCTTTCACCCTCAGGGGAGTTGTCTCTTGTCTCAGTGTCCTTGAAATACCCTCCATTCATTTGTAGTGTTGATCAGTTATTCTGGTAACTTCGTTTCTTGTAGCTTGAAAATGTCAAAACTTAAGTGCTTGAGCATCAAAGAAAAACAGTTAATTCTTCAGGAAATGGATAAAGGTGTCGAATCGATGGAGCTGGAGCAAGGCATCAATTAACTTTCTTTGTGCAGATTTTCTTTCTTTTTGATAGGTAAGATACATAAAATAAATATTATTTACTTACATAAAGGTGTGAACAATTATTATTTTTAATATATAGTGTTTAAGAATTTAAAATTTGTTTAATGTGGTTTATAAAGAAAATTGAAAGATGAACCTCTGTATAACGAATTTTCCCATATAACGAACTTTTTCTGGATTTAGCAACTTTGTAATATAAAGGTTAGACAGTATTTAAGTACAAACCTGGAGCTGGTATATCCAAATCAGAAATTTGATTAACATTTGTTCTTCCAGGTCTAGGGTCAAATGCAGGTATTAGGGCTGAAAACTGTCTTTTTAGAACAAAATCATCATCCCAGCTTCTAGGTTTGCCATTTTCTGTATCAGCTTCATCATCCTAAACAGAAAAATTGAGTTTTAATATTTTTCTAAAATAAAAATTCACTATCATTAACATTTCAAAACTCATGGAAATCAATTTTTTTTCTTTCAAATTTCTATATTCTTAAAATTCTATTAGTATAACAATAGAATTAAATAAGTGTACATAATAAATAAAAAGAAAGACAATTACACATTTTTCAAGTATTCTTTTAAAAGATTACACAGTTAAAACAAACAAATATAAAATTAATACAATATGAATAAATCTGTGCTTTAAATGAATGAAATGATTGCATACAGGTAATTTTATTCAAAAAAATGAAAAAGAATTCAAATAAAAAAAAGGCAGAATTAAGCAGCATTGCATCTAATAAGTAATGTGCACTTGAAGTTGATTCAAAAATACAATAAATCTTTCCAAAAAACTAGATTAATTATAGGCTTCTGGGAAGGGAGTGTTAGAGGAATATTTTACTGAATTATCTTGCATTTACACATTTAAAAAAAGGTGTGTATTTTAGTTCTCAAGAACTTTATAAATATTAAAAAAATAATCCTTATTTTTTCCATACATCTTTGTATAAAATCCGAGGGAAAATTTTTTTAACTACGCATATAGAAAACAGCACAACTCGGCATCATCAAGAGTTTAAAATAACAAAAATCTAAATATGGTTGGAATTAGGTAGTAAAATTTGTATTGACTTTTCAAGAAGTTCCTATATATTATTCAATAAAATTAAATGATTTAAGGTAAAAGATAATAAAATTTACAGATAATTTATTGAAATAAAAAGCATCCATAGTTTTAATTAAAAGCTCTGCAGTACAGAAATCCCTTTAATTATATTTAAAGTATTCCAACAGGAAAAACGCAATGTAATTATGGAATAAAAAGTAGTACAGTACAGATGTTAAATATTTACATTCTTACAGATCATGGTAGTAAAAACATTAGCAATTATTTCTAACATTTGTATGAAATTTCTAAAAAAACAATAAAATTTCCATACAGTAATATCTTCAAAGCCATTGTCATCTTCATTTTCATCATCATCCTCATTTTCATCATCTTCTGGATCTGGTAACTCTTCATCATCCTCAAGATCTACCAATAATGTTGTAGCACGACAACTATCCAAAAAGTCTTGTTCACTTTCACTTGATGTAGAAGTAAGACTAACTGTCAGAGATTGACCAAAGGAACCAGCAGAAGCTGCTCCACTTGCAGACTGACTTCCAGGTAATGCTGATGTTGTTGTAGTTGTTAGACTAGGATAACTTTGTGCAGTGGTTAATGGGCCTCCTTTTGAAATAAAAAAATAAAATTATTGAACTAAATTGAATACTCTTCAAAATTCAAAAAAGAAAGATAAATAATGAGAATAGGAATACTATAGTTAAATTTTAAAATACATAACTATAAAGTTAGAGTAATAAAAAAAAGCTGCAACTATTTTTTACAGAAATAGTACTAAAATACAATAAAATAATCAAGCTATCAAGGAAAAAAACTAACTATAGAGCAATTAATTAAAATTTCAAAAAACTTAACATTTTTTTCTTAATATTAATACTAAGAATAAAATTTATTCTAATATTTCTTTCTCATAAATATTATATGAAAAGAAAAACGTTTTTAAATAAATTTTGTAAATTATTCTAAAGAGAGTATAGTATATAGGCAAGTTTTGTAAAGACCTTTCATAAAAGATGACTTCTCAAAAAGTAAGCTATTTCAAGAAATTTAAAACCATTCTCAAAAAAAAGGAATTTTATCAACCTATCAAGAAAACTTTATGATACAGAATTGTTACTAACGATTCACAAACTATTTCAACACATAATAATGAAAAAGAGAATGGTTTAATTGAGCATAATATTAATGCAAACAAATTTCAGAAGACTTTTTTCATCAAAGACAGAACTCTTAGAAAAATTAGAAATTTAAAAATTTGTGGGAACAGAATCATTATTCTAAAAAAATTATATATTGAAGAAATAGGTGCAACTAAAATCCCAAAATAAATACAAGCAAAACAAAAACTGATAAAGTATTAAATTGATTTTGAAACAGAGAATAATGGAATTTCTTTTAATAAATATATTTTCAGTGGTTTAATAAAAATGGGAAAAAAAAAAACAAAAAAACCTGAAGCAGCGAGATTCACAATGGTTGCACTTTCTGATGGAGTTTCAATCACAGGCAACTCACCAAGGAGGTCAGCAAGTATTTCTAAAATGATTGGAATTACCATTTCAGTAATAAATTATAAAAATTATTATATAACAGTAAATAACCTTGCTGTTTTCTTACAATTTTGAACTAATCACTGGACAGTCCAGTGGTGCCTGGATCACATTGCCAAGTTTGAAATCAAACAATGTTCTTTTTGAAGAAAATAATCAAAATCACGCAAATTGGACATTTTTTACAAGGAAGTGTTTTAAAACCAAGGGGAATGAATTTTTAAAACAATTTAAAATTTTCATTTAACTGAATTTAACTTAAAATTTATATTCATTTAAAACTACAAAATAAATCAATCAGTAAACTAAGCTATTATTTTCAATAAACTGCATTTAAAAATAAAAATTTATCTAATTTTAATTTACAATGCAGTATAAGTTTTATTGATACATACACAATATAACTAAATATACACATATGTATTATTTTTACAAATAAAAACAGCAAAAGCTTTATTCTTAAATTCTTTACATAGTATTCAATGGGATCTATTTCAATTATAATAATCATGTAGGCTATAACATATAAACATGGTCTACTTTAAAAATGTAACTATATAAGCTATATTTAAAAACAAGAAAATGGAATAAAATACATACGCATGGTTATTATATATAACATGAGTTGATTTAATAAAAATATGAAGCGTAGAAATAAAGAAAAATAACAAGGAGCAATTACACGGGAGGTAGCACTAATCACAATACAGTAAATTCATATTGGGAATATTTTTGTTCAATCTCTTCTTCAAAAGTCTGCAATACCATACAATTTAAACAAGATGCTGTTGCCAATTCTTTTTTTATCAATGTTTTTATTAGTTCAATAAAATTTACTAATTTACTTCATTAAGAAATTAAAAGGATTAAGACAAAATCTATGAGTATTGCAGAGCTTAATAGCTGAATAGTCTCTAATGGCATTAAGAATATTACATTAATGACATAAATCCAAGTAATTTATGAGAAAAAGTTCCAGAACATACAAGAATGTTTTAAAAATTCAAAACTTTTTAGCACTTATAAAATAAAAATGTGCCTATTACGCATGAAAGGTATACAAGAGTAATTAAATCCGACAATCAACTGAATTACAGCTGACTAAAGGGGTCCTTGAGATGCTACCTCCTTCTCAAAAAGTCACAAGAAACAATACGAGAGGATTTTGGAATTAATATGCAAAGGTTCCAAAATTCTTCATAAATATTTGAGAGAAAGGTCTCTAATATATAATATTGCCATCATGCTTTAAACTTTCATTTGTGAACAAACTCTGGTCTAAATCCTATCAAAACAATGCAAGAAAATTTTATTCCATGGTAAATTTTCAAGGTAAAATTCATGTGCAACAACTTTATAGCATAATAAGATATTTGAACATCAACTTCAACTGTGTAATTACCAGCAAATAAAGGAATTTTTAATCTGCTTTTGTTTTGTATTTTAATAAAAAAATATATTAAATTAGTGAAATCATAAATTCATTACAAATTATTACGAATCTCCATGTTAATTGAGAAGGGGAAAAACAATTTATAGTCTCCATATGTATTGCTAGGAGCAAACAGATTTGAAAAGTACCTCAGCAATATTTTAAGACATTAAATGTTGTCCTTAATATTTTTCAATAAGATATTCTGAACAAATACATGTTTATAAGATCTTTCTTTTTTAAATATATATACAACTTCTGAATTCATAAGAAATGAAGATTCAAGTCAAGAAATATGCCAATTTCCAATTGAAACACGACTCTAAAAAAATACTATAATACTCCACTAATACCCCTCATTACAAAGTAAACTTAATGTTAACTATAAATAAAAATAAAAATAAGGCAAGAATTACCTAAATCTATTAATACATCAAAAATGCATATTATTTATGATATATAAGGTGACATGGTACAATTTACACAAAAAATTTTTAATCTAATAATTTTCATACTTTTTTTTGGTTGCTTCCTCTATGTGTGCATATGATGTAAAACAGATTTTGTGCTCAAAATTTCATAAAAAGCTAATTTAATTTTTTAAGAAAAAAACTTTTAACTTATTAAGTGATTTTAAATGCTACTCCTCCTACAAAGATTGACGTACATATATGAAATTTGATTAACAAGTATGTTAAACTACGTATAACAAACAAGAGTTGGTATGGGTTTAGCGATAACATGATTGGTATTCGTACAATACTACTTTTTGTGAATGCTTATTGAAAATTTCTTAAAAAATGTGTAAATTTTAAACTCAATTATTTTTTTAAAAATAAGTATTACTTTAATTGAAAAATGCATACCAATTTTTGTTCCATTTACTATTAGCAACAAGTAAAAAACATTTCCAAGTATTAAGCACAATAGAAAAAAAGCTTTAGCATTTTAAATGAAGACAAACTAGTTATTTCTGAGATAAGTCAGTTTAAAGCTTTGATTTGCCATTCGAATGTGAATAAAAACAAACGTAAAAGTTATCATAACTCTGTATTTTTTAAACTTAGGAGGTTTCAAATCAGCCATATTATCTTTTTTTTTCAAGTATTACATTGCTTGCAAAATTATTCAATAGAAAGTTTTCTTAATGTGTATTACCTTGGTTCCTAAAAATTGCATAATTTAATAAAAAGATATTTTTATTCTACATACTAACAATTTTGGAGAAATCTTCATATGAAGTATCATATTGAACATAATAGATGTTCATCCCCATTGAAGTTTTAATGTTCATTTTAAATCCCTTTGCTCACATGTGACATAAAGAGTCTTTACATTTTTTTTTTACAAAACCTTTAAAAATGTTTGTAGTTTTGATTGCAGTTGTGTAAATTCACATGATTTATAGCAGTTCAAAGAAAACAAAATAATTATTTTAACCCCTCCATGCATATATGTACTTATGTCAAGTATGTGAAATAAATGTTGAATTTCTGTTTATCAAACTGCAAAATTACATTATCATTCCCAATAAAAAAATGTACAATAAAATTACAGAGATATCTTATTTAAACACCTAGAATCAGATTCTGTTGCAATCATGATATGTAAAATATATTTATACAAAAAAATATAATTTGAATTAAATTAATTGTACATCAGTTAATTCATGATTTTGTTAATATTACCTTTTTACACATTTTTAAAATTTTTAAAAAACATCTGTCCTTTGGAGTAAAAAGTTTTGCAAAATATAAAATAGAGAAAAAAAATTTCATTTTCAAATGTTTGAGACTATTTAACAACAGATGATTTATTTTTTTTAAATTCTTACAACTCAGAAAAACAGTTGAGCCAAATTTTATAAAATTTTAAATAAAGCAAATTTCGAAGATAAAAAAAAAATCAGATATGGAAAAAATACCCCATTTATACCTAGAAATTCTTCTTTAGAAATTATCAATTTTAAATAAGCTAACTGATTAATCTATCAATATCACACACGATATAACTTTCTCTGATCCATTAACATTGATATCTTAATTTATCCTGCTGCCATCAGTTTTGCAAAAAATTATTAAAGGATGTCTTCTCTTTTAGAAAACCCATAAGAATCAAGATAAAAAAATGTGTTTAAAATGTGATTAAAACAAATTTTAAACATTTTGGCGCCTGATCAATGAATTGAAATTACTTTAAATTGACAAGTATTTTCAAAGAATACGTTTCAAATGACTTGCTACACTTAAAACAATGCAAGGTGAGAAAGTCACCAACCTGGACTTGCATTCTTAGAAATCTGACAGCAGACAAAGAAAATAATCTTTGAATTTCTTTAAAAAAAAATGCATCTTTCATTTCATTTTTCCCAAAAATAATTAGAAATAAAATTTCTCTTAATTGGTAGTAAAATTTCCAATTTGTCTCCCATCTGCAGAGCTGATGCTTTTTATCCTATAAAGAATCCATTTGATATCACTTAAATGTTCAAGGAGTAAAAAAATTTCTATCTATTACTCATACAGTATTATTTCTCCCCTCCAGTTCATAATTTCCGAAACGTGTGGGAATTTATAAAATTTTATGCATGAGTGATTGAATATTAACGTCACATCATTCAGCTAATCAAGGGCTTTTGGCGAAGGATCTCGTAATTTTGAACCTTGGTGTAAGATTCGCCCGGAAGTTTAAAAATCTTTATAGGTGGCGCGGCCATCGAAGGAGAAAAAAAAAAACTCTAAGATGACGGAATGAGGGAGAGATAGCGAGGACGAAAAACGAGGCGAGACCGAAAATGGCGAAAGAGTGGATAGACGGTGATTTTGCTAATTTAGACGAGAGCAATGCTAATTAATCAAATGTACATATAGTTAGTTTCTTTTATATTTATTTGTGTTCTGTGTGTGTGGCTATAAATCAACAATAAATTTTGAGCCACTATTAGTCGAGAGCATTTATTGTGCCTGGATTTTCTTTTGGAATCTTCAATTGAACAAAAAGAACCTACAATTCTAATTCATGGTCAAGTGATGAGGACGACACCTGACCGGAAACATCTCTCCTATCTTCCGCACCACATCAATGGGAGGATATGGGTGTTCAGTGGTACTAGGCTTGAATTCATGAAATGCCAGCAATAAGCCCATGACCTTGAATACTAGGCTACCAAAACCCTTTCAATTCTGTTCTGGGGGCAATGATATCACTTTCGTTTTGGATAACAATTTCTAGTTGGAAACTAAGCTGAAATTGTTCTCTTATTTTATGTATATACATATATAACCATTTCTAATTCATAACCTTTTTCAACAAAAATACCTTTATCTACAATATCTTGCACATCCCAACATTCCTCTGGATATATGCAATTCCATACACATTAACACAATACTCAAAATCAAAACAATGATAGTCCTTTTTTTAAACAAATATTACTATAATGTTACTAATATAATTATAAATCTGAAAGTTGTTTACATTAATATTTAACATTAACTGTGAATAATCATTTACAAACCATTCAAATAAATGTTCAACATAATACATGTCATAAAACTTATGATCAAAATTAATATCAACAATCACAAGCTTACCTGAAAAATTTGAAGAAAGAGCTAAACGCACTAAGCTTCCAACATTATTATGACCTCTATTGAAAATGGAATGTGCTGCTTGAGCATTTGCAGAATTCCCATTGGCTCTTCTACGAGCAATTGCAGCAAACGTTTCCAAGAGGCTAACAGTTGAGTCACTCACATTTGTGTTAGACAAATTAGGTGCACTTACACTCATAGCATTACCAGTAGAAGTTGAGTCTCTAGAATTTTGATGTTGATTATCCATACAATTTTTCTCATTAGGAGAAGGTCTTTGTGAAGTTTCAGATAAATGCAAGTTCTCAATAGAGTCCCTAATAGATGATGAATCTTCAGATTCTTCTTTGGTAGAAGACAAACCAATTCCCATGGAAGCTGAAGAATACTCATTATGCATCAACAATGTTTTACATGATTGCATTCTAACAGGAGTAGCATTATTTTCCGAGTCAGGAGGTTCAGCACTGGCTACAGCAGCTTCAGCACTTGCACTAGTCAAAACATTTTCAGCTAACAATTCAGCAGCTTGCTGTAAAGGTAAACACACTCATGAACTTAATTATCTTTTACATATAACATGCTACACATTAAGTTACTTTTAATATGTTTTGAGGTATTTAAATACAGAAGGTAATTCTAAAATATTAGGGAAAACTTTGAAAGTTGGTATAGCAGTCCTAAAAAAACTTTTAAAGCGACGAGTATAAGCATAAACTGAAAAATAACATGAAATGAGAAAGATGTTTTCTGAAACATCATTGCTAAGTTTTTCACAGTACAATGTTTACAGTAAATAATTAAAATTAAAACCATAAACAGCAACTGGTAGATATTATAGTATTTTGAAAAAAAAAAAGGTTTTACAATAATTGCAACAAAAGTTTTGAAATCAAATGTAGATTCAGATGTTGATGTACAAATCCATTCCAATATGGATGCCACTTTAAAATTCGCATGGATTTAACATAAGAGTATATACCAGCGTTCCTCAAACTGTGGGGTGTGTCCTCTTGGGCAGCATGACAACTCCACGAGGGGGGCGCGAGCATATAGAAAAATAGAAAACTAAAGATTTTAAGAAAATTATTAATTTATTGAAAGTAAACAAACAAAATACATTCTGATATAATAAAAAGCAAAATACATATTTACACTGATATATTACACTTATAAATGTATCAGTGCTACACAATGTATTTTATAATTTATTTAACAATACAATATCAAGAACATGTTTATTAATTACCAGTGACCCCATGGGCTTGTCATATATGTATATAATTAAAAACAAAAAATAACACTTATCTTGATAATTTGTATGGTTTATATTTAATACCTTAATTGCTGATTAAAAGTTACGCGATTTGCTTCACAACGCCAACTGTTTTCCAAGTAGGCACGTGCATGTGATGTATGTGTGGGGGAAAGGAATAAAGAAGCAAATAATCTGAAATAAGTAAATCCTTTGAAAACATTATCAATGTCCTTTTACTGCATTCCATACCTTCAGAATAATTTCATAGATAGCAGTTGCAGAAAAGATCGTAATACGAAAAGACGTATATAGACGTCCGCGGAAATAAATGCTTTGGTTTAGTGAGACTTTTATATACGCCGGGACACTTAAGGGGTTAAAGTCAGATTGTAGTTTTAGCTTCAATGTATAGTATTATTGAATTCAATACATTGCTTTTGTATGAGGGGAGCACGATGAAAATTATGATACAAGATTGGGACGTGAATATTGCAACTTTGAGAAGCACTGGTACATACTATGACAACCTCTAAAGAGAGCAATTAACTTCTGCAATTATAAGATTATTGCAGATAAACTGCAATTTTAGAGTTTCAGGTCATAAGGAATCCAATAACCTAAAATACTTCAAATGTTGCAATTTATTTTTTTACAACTGTATTTTGATATATTTCACACTATTTGAACTTATTTTAAAAATATTCTAATGAAATAATAAGAAAATTGCCTGAACATTGTAAACACATATAAAAGAGTTGAATATAAAACCTTGCATAACTAAAATTAAGAAATTCTCTTTGGAAATCTTAGAATCCAAAAACATTGTGAAATTTAAGTTACTATCACACATGAGTGGAAAGGCATCTATAATGATATAATTCTCAGCAGAAATCAATGAAGGGCTAATTAAGGGAATTACTCAATACAATATTTCAGTTTTATGAACCATTAACATATTCATTAGCATCCAACACCCCCAATAATTCAATGCTGTTTGACACAAGGAAATGGGTTCTTGTTGATCCTGCCAAAACATGAACTAGGCCCCATGCTATTATCCATCCAGTTTATGGAAAATGAATTCTGTGTGTGCACTACTATAATTAACATAATTAATATGTTATTCTGAGTTTTTGTTGACTGTGAAGTAGGTTTTGTAATTTTAGTGAAGATAAATTAATGTCAGAACCTAAAAAAAACACAATCATAATTTACTCTTTTGATAAGTGGAACATAAAAAATCTATCATACAAATAAATCAACAATTAAAGACTCATAAAACACTGGAGGAAATTCAAATGTGTGAGCAATGATTTTTATACTAAAATACAATAATTAATTAATTAAAACCTTCAGTTTTTATTAAAAGTGAGTTATAATGGGTGTTTTTTAGAGGTATAGAACTTTAAATTGCAATAAAACAACGATGTATTATTCGATTGACATGAATTTTTTTTATTCGAAAGATAATCTTGTGGCATTACATTTTAAATATGATTTCTGGCATATGACTGCCACGGCTGGCTCGGATGTAGTCCAATCTGGACGTCCAATTTTCGATGACTTTTTCCAACATTTGTGGCCGTATATCGGCAATAACACGGCGAATGTTGTCTTCCAAATGGTCAAGCGTTTGTGGCTTATCCGCATAGACCAATGACTTTGCATAGCTTCACAGAAAATAGTCTAGCGGTGTTAAATCACAAGATCTTGGAGGCCAATTCACAGGTCCAAAACGTGAAATTAGGCGGTCACCAAACGTGTCTTTCAATAAATCGATTGTGGCACGAGCTGTGTGACATGTTGCGCCGTCTTGTTGGAACCACAGCTCCTGGACATCATGATTGTTCAATTCAGGAATGAAAAAGTTAGTAATCATGGCTCTATACCGATCACCATTGACTGTAACGTTGTGGCCTTCATTGTTTTTGAAGAAGTACGGACCAATGATTCTACCAGCCCATATAGCGCACCAAACAGTCAGTTTTTTCTGGATGTAACGGTGTTTCGACATACACTTGTGGATTAGCTTCACTCCAAATGCGGCAGTTTTGTTTGTTGACGTAGCCATTCAACCAGAAGTGCGCTTCATCGCTAAACAAAATTCGCTTCTGAAAATCGGCGAATCGAATCTACGCCTTGCTTGATCATATTTAAAATGTAATGCCACAAGATTATCTTTAGAATAAAAAAAAATTCATGTCAATCGAATAATACATCGTTGTTTTATTGCAATTTAAAGTTCTTTACCTCTAAAAAAACACCCTATATTTGGAGTTGGAGTGAATTAATTGGGTTGTATTGCTCTTAAATTGAAACATTGATTAAATATCCCATTATTTAAGAATGATGCTGCTTCTGTAATGTTATATTAATGCAATTTGTTTATTGATTATTCATTTCATTTTTTATAGATGCACATTTCTATGGTCATTCTGTGTAAACTGGACTCTCAGTAATCCAGAGGGGGAGATCAGTGACGTCAGGGTTGCTAAGAGTGTATTCTAATACTAATTTTGTCCAACAGTTATGAGATCTGAGAAAGTAAGAGTGTTCTTTCAAATAAATTACATGGATTCATTAATAATGTTCTTGATATACATTAGTTTTCAAGACACTTTGATATACTAAATTATTAGCAATGCCCAAGGCATTATTGATTAATTAAACTCATAGGTTTTATATTTTTAATAGCAACTTATACATTTAAAAAATCAATAGCTTCAAATAATTTTCCCTTAGCTTTTGCCTCTATTTCATTTGATTTTGATTACCAATGAACTTGCCATAATTATGTAAATAATATTTGAAGATTGATACAGTACAGTCCCAAAAACTTGGCCGTCCAGATAACTTGGCTACACCTTTGCAAGTAAAAAAAAACTACATACTGACCATGTCAATTAGCTTTTAAATAATAAATGTATTCTATGCCTTCATAAAGAGTATATACTTTAAAGAGTATTTGGATAGTTTATTTTGTGCTGTATTCTCAAGCAAACAATACATACAAGAGCACAATATTTTCTGAGGAAATACTCTCATACTTATTCTTTTTTTAATCCTATTCTCAATAACCTTCCTGTTTTAAAAACTAGGTCACCCTTTGGTCCACATTAGACCGAGTTTTCCATACTCAGTAACATGAAATATATATTTATAGTATTTTAAAAACAGTAATCAGCATTAAATTAAATAATAAAAAAGGGAAACATTAACACAGAAATTATCTGAAGGAAAGAATTATATATTGCTAATTTAAACTGCAATTACATTTCTTTTGTTTCAATATTGTCATGAGTAATTTACAAGCAAGTTTTTAAATATCTGTTTTTTTAAAAAAGAATTAAAAAAAATATATATTAAATTAAAATCATGCATCACAATATTTCAACAGAGCATTACCTTCACAGACATATGTTCAGATGCATTTGTTTGATCTGCAGCTGCTGCTGAAGATGAAACCATTCCAAGAGATGATGTTTCACAAGTTCCAAAAGTGCTTCAGGAAAGTTACAAAAATTAGTGCTATTAATTCAATCAAATTTGAGGTGGCTACAAAACATACACAAAATAGCTGACATAGTTTAAATTTGAGTTAAACAAATTTTGAAAATTTCAGATGAAACAATGAGAAATAATTTTAAAAAGCAGACATTTTCTGAGAAATCTCATTTATAGAGATAATTAGCCTTCAAATATTTTAACAGAACTTAGTAATATACTTAAAAAATTGAATCATTTGCTAAACATAATGACAGCTAAAAATAATACAACTACATACACTGACGTACCAAAACGTTATGAACACCAAGTCAATAACACATTGCACCACTTTTTTGCCTGCAAAACAGCTACAACTCGCTTTGGCGTGGATACCACAAATTTGTGGTAGATGACTAGAGATAGGTTGTAACAATTCTCTAAGCAGTGATCATGTAAATTCGAGATATTCCGACAAAGATATTTGATTACTAAGCTGCATTTCTATGAAAACACTACTTTCCCCTCCGGATTAAGATTCGCAGAGTTAGGTGGCTAGGATATCATTTGGAATTCATCTTTAAGAAGTTCTTCGGACCTTTTGACATGGGATACTATGCTGCTGGAAGATCCAGATTCCAGTTGGAAAAACAGATGCAATATAAGGGTGTAACTGATCCGCAATTATTCTCAGATAGTCTACAACTTTCATGGTTCCTTTTTACCAGAACTAAGGGTCCCAGATTTAATCATGAGAACATTCTGTGAACATGGAAGGAGCAATTGTTCGACTGTTTAACACAGCATGCCCCGACATAACCATCGATGTGATGATTGACAAATCGGGATTCAACCAACCAGGAAACTCTCTTCCACTTATTTATGACCAAGTCTCAATGTTTCTGAGTCTTCTCTAGTCGTAGTTGATAATGATGCTTGGTTAACAGAGGCCCAGGAGTGGGACATCTGCTGTACTGTCCCATATTCAACAGTTTCTACTGAGCTGTGTGTTCCAAAACACTTGTATTTGGACCTGCATCATATTGGGCTGTCAACTAACCTACTGCCAGTTTTGTTTAAGTGTGCCAATCTCGGACATCTTTTTCTCTGATGACATGTGGACATCCAACAGCTGGATTACTTCTGGTTTCCTCTTTATTTATCTACTCAGCACAAATACTAAAAACAGCAGAACACAAAACACCTAATGGTCAAGCTGTTTCACAGATACTCATACTGAGCCTTCAGGCCATTACAATCTGTCCACTTTCAAATTCAACTGGACCAGCTATCTTTCCCTTAATTAGCAAAAGTAAGAGCAACAATGATAGCTTGCCTTTTCAATCACATACAGCAGCTAAATACCATTCTCTCTAAATCCTGTGGCTTCCACGTCATCCAGGCAAGTTAATTGAAAACAGAGCTATCAGAGAGCACCTCAACTACTTTACTAGGAGGGGGGTATAATTCAACTTATGGCAATAATAAACAAATGGCCAGGTTCTCATATGGCCACAATGTTTCAACTCAGCCACATGTTTTAGTCCCATTCCATATAAGATCTTGTCTTCTGCATTCCATAAAGATGATGTACATTAATTTTAATGGAACTAAAAATCCTAGAGTAAAAGTGGAGAATGAAATGACATTAGATGTAGATCTTTTCTTTTGCCTATCATTCCAAAAGTATGAGACAAATCTCCATTTAATGGGCCTTAAGGTTGGGCAGAAATATGTACCCAAAAGCATTTCTAGAACAAACAATTCCCTTTTGTTATTGTAGAGTTATCAGTAAAAATAATTTTCATCTTTACAAATAAATTTTTTTCCCTACAATTTACATCTTTCAAAAGATCAAAAAGATAGTCCTTGCATTTCTGCTAAATTAACTATTTAAATTATCTTTCGTCTTTATTTCTTCATATCTTAACTATTCATGTGAGTACATTTTTTATTTTAATAGTTCCTGTATTATCCTAGAGAGTAAACAATGTTATTGGTCCAGAAACAAAAAGCCAATTGCTTGCTTAATCTCTTAACCCAACCCTCATGCTGAAATTAATTTATGAGAACCAAGTTCTGAATGAGCATAAGCTAAAATGTGGTTTCCAAGTGAGATAGATAGTTCAACTGAAATACAAATTAAGTTTTCAAAAAGAAAAAGAGAAAAAAATTAGTTTTATTTAAATGCACTAATTTACCTGCTTGAGACACTTCCTCTAGCTGAAGATGTATCAGTTGTTATAGTTCTGGCAACTTTAATTCCAGCTGAAGTAAGGGATGATCCTAAAGTTGATGTCACTGCTTTAGCTCGCTGTTTTAAGCTAGCAATGGTAGATGCTGAGCTAGCAGCAGCAGCAGCTGCAAGATGAGCTTCAGCATCAAAACCTGGGGCAAGTTTTAAATCATACTTTCCTTCTGCTCCCATTCTATATGAATTTGCACCACCCTGTTCCCATGCTACATCAATCCAACCTGAAATGTTTTCAGTACAAATTGAAAAATGTAAAATACAATATATTACAGACAACTCTAAAATAGTAAGGAATTTATTCCCCATGAATCTTGTATTGTAGCAAATGGTTTGAAAAATGAAGAAAACACCCCACTATGTAATATAAATAAATTTTAAAATCTTTTTATATAATTAATGTTTATTATTAGGATAAACTGCAAGAGGAAATTTTTTAAAAAATCCATCCAACCTCTTCTGAGTGTGAAGAGTTGGACAGTGTTTTGTCTTCCATGAAAAAAATGTTTTTATTTTTATTTTAGCTTTTCTAATCAAACAGTTTTTATATGATAAACAGGAAATATTAACATTAACTGCAGAAGCTTCATACTTTCTTTCAAAATTTAGATATTGCATTAATGCAACTGAACAAACGTATTTCAAATTCTTTGGACTAGAGAACAGTTCACATTCTTAGCAAACTGTGTTCTATTCGTTAACCCTTTTTCTACTGAAGGTACTCGTAAGTACCACTCACTTTAAAATTACAGAGTAAGCACTTTTAAGAATATTCTGACGATACTTAGCAGTAATAGTCTTTTAAATCCATTCTTCCAAGATGTATGGTAGCACAAGTTCTATGATGAGTATTTTAGCAGGGAAAGCAAATAGTTTTATAGCAGAAATTGCGTTTTAAGCTGACATTTTGATCGGATTGTGATGATTGTCATTTTTGTTCCAAAAAAGTAGTTAATGTCAAAAGGTAAGTGTCCCCTTTTTTTGTATGTTAATGAATACCATAGAAAACGATTTGACTATTTATTTTAAGTGAACAAAGTAGATAATTAATTTTACAGTTGAATAAAATTGTGGTACTTATAAGTACCAACAGCACACTGGGTGTTAGAGCAAGAACTTAAGTTTTTTTTCCGTCCGTGTAGCTTGTTTTTTGTTATGTTGTAGAGTCATCAATATAGTGCAATACTTATGCTTTTTTTTTGGCATTTCTTTTTAGCTTAACTTTTTTATTTTGCTTTTTTATTGTTTTATTTTAACATTTTCAAAAAACTTTGAACTTTGTGGCAAAAAATACAAACTTAGATTCAAAATTAAATGAAATATCTACTCATATTGTGAAAATTAACAACATTTAATTGTTTTATGTGTGAGATTTAATAATAATATAGGAGATTTTCAAGCTGCTATTATTATTTTTATTCATTTCTTAGAATGTCTGGAAAAAAGCAGCTCAGTCTTCAAGAGACTTTGGATTCATTACAGAACTTACCATCAGAAATCAGTGATGAACTAGCAGATGATTTTTCAGGTGTATTAGTCCCAGCAAATAATCTGCTGGAGAATTTTTGTTACATTCTTAAGATGACGATTAAGAGATGTTCATATGTTAAGAAAATACATCATTTCTAATCCAAGCATTCATTGCTTTAAAAAACATTAGTTCAAAACCTCACTAAAAATGCACAACATGTAATGAATTTTTGTGTATTAATGAAAAGAAAACTGTTTCTTTGAATATCAAATTATGCGTAAAACCTGCTTTTGTGAAAAAAAAGTAATAAATTTTAAACATTTCATTATTTTTAAAAATAAATATTTTGCACAATAAAATACTAGTGTTCTTTCAAATTTCAAATGAATACAAGACTTAGTAGTTTTAACAAAAAAAAAGTGTGTGTTAGCTCCAACGCACAAATAGTTTCTTACTCCTTAGGTACGGTTGGTTGTCTTAACAGGCTGGTGTCTAAACAGGTTAAATAAATGTATCTCATATGATACTGAAATCATACATGTATTTTCTTTATTCCATTCACATTTTTCATATTGATTCGGTAAAATACACATAAATATATTATTTATATCACTGAGTATTAATTACATTCTGTCGCCATTATTAATCACGTTGACACGAGGCTTGTGGTAACTAAAGTACCGATACGTGAACGTTGGTAGATGTGTGATTTATGAATCATGAAAACATCGCATTAATGGTTGTAACATACCTAGTCATCCCCAGTGATTTACCAGAAAGGAGACCTAAATTAAGCTCTGATTTTAAGAATTGTACTAATCTCAACCCTTCATCTTTATCAAAATCAATATTGAAAGCACCACCAGGTATCAGAGGAAGTGCATGATACTGTTTCCCCAGTAGTTTAGAAACACCTTCTGTATATGCTAGTAATGTCTCATGGATATAATCTATAATGTCAGTAATATTCTGATAGACAGAAATATAAACTGTCACAACAACAATGGGTTTATCGTCAGGTAAAGTGCATCTTGTGGCACATATATCTCCCAAATTAGATTTAGTTTGATTAACATACAGGGTATTTCTTCTCACAAAATCTCATCTATACTGTGTTATGCATTTAAAATTTTAAATTTCAACTAATTACTCATTGTGAAGCCATGTTTCTGATAACATCGAAATGTGTACTTTTTGCACAATATTACCAGAGATAACATGCATATGCCCGGAGACTTTGGCAGTTGACAGAAAAGAGAACCATATCTCCTCCATTCATTTTAATTCATAATTTCCTCCTCCATTTAACCATATCTCCTCCATTCATAATTTGATCAATTGTAATAAGATGAATAGTAGAAGGCCTGGTTAACTCATTTCGTAATGGAAGCATTGCTTCATTGTTTTATCTGCATTGGTAAAAACGTTGACGCCCATCAATAGGTACAATATGAAGTTCTTGAGCCGGTGACCTTGGATAAGGCTACATAGACCAAAGGTTGCGAAAGTGCCTAGCTGTATTTGTAAACATATTCAACAAATGTCCCTCCTTGCAATTTGTGAAATGTCAAGGAGAAGGCTGGTTTCAGTGAGAAATTATTCCTTTTAGCATGAATCTATCTATTTCAGTTGAGAGCAACTGTTGCAGATCCACGGTTGATAGGAGCCATTTCTCTACCAATTCCTTTTGCATTTGCATAACCAGCCACTTTTCCTTGTGCTTTAACACCAACGCTGTTTGGAAATATGAGCCAAACTCGCAGAACTCTATTTTGATCATCCAATTCAAAGTGTGACAATTTACCTACAGCCCCCTTGGCTAAGCCATCAGCAACGTCGAAGTTTACAGTTATCATATAAGGTTTATCCAGAACCAAAATTATTTCGTATGGTAACCCTCCAGTGTCAATCATACTGAGTTTATGAAGCTTCTCTCTAGCAGCTCTTTCTTTTGGGCGATCAGCTTCACATCCCACAAATTTGGTGATTTTCAGTTGTTATAGTCAAAAGAGCTACGGCATGATGTGTCCCTGAAAATTACGCTAAAATGCTACTAAATGTAGTTTGCAAATTTTTTTTAAAGTTAAATTTTTTTTTAGGGCTTAGTTTTTAAAATATAATTTCCAAATTTCCCACACAGATAACAAATAAGAATATTTAAACAAAAGTGTAAGGGAAAAAAACTGCTATAATGGTTTTTTGTAAAAAGGGTATTAGACAGATTTAGCAATTTTTCTTTAATCTTTGAACAAAACACGGATAACAACTTTTGACACTAAAAAAAAAAAAAAGGTGTTAATAATGAAGTTATTAATTGTATAATTACAATTTCGAGTATTTTTTTAAAGAATCGCAAAAAAAAGTTTTTGACATTTTATATTTTAAAATAACAGATTCTAGAAGAACAAAGTATGAACTTTTTTAGTACAGAATTTCGACATATTACAATGGTAAGAAATCGGTACAGAAGAATTGAAAAACTCTTTTTATAAAAGTGCATCGATATTGACTCATTTAAAAAATTCATAAAAACACACACAATTTCGTTATTTTGTAAAAAAAATTTATACCGCATTGTGGCGAAATAAGTTATGTTTTTGATTCTGTAATTATTTTTGTCTGATTTTGATAAAAAATGAACGATCGCAATTTTAAAAATGAAGAAAAAGTAGAAACTCTTCATTCTTTCTTCTGACAGATTTAGTGCTCGTGCAGAAGCACGTAACGCATCTTGTAAACGTTTTTTTTATATATATATATATTTTCACTCCTCATAATATTTTCATACCGGGGGCTTTATATGAAAATCGGTTCCTAAGGAGTAAACTAAAAAAAATAAATATATATATTCAAAAATATTTCCCAACATTTTGAAATAACTACATGTCAAAAATCTTACCATTATGCAATTCTCCAGATATTGCACCTTCACCAGGTGGATTACCATCTTGATCTCTCCATTTCCAATCAGGACCTCGAACAATTCGTGCACCAAGAGTCATATATTTAAGCTGTTGTTTCACAGACTTTCGCTGACGTCTCAAGTTGGCTTCAGCTTCTTTAGCAGCCTTACCTATATGTTGCAATTATTCTCATTGTAGATCATTTTTTGGCATTTAAAAACTAAAATGCATCTTTAGAGATCTACAGAGCAAATTCTTCTTCAAAAATGCATTAAAAAAGCTTTAAATACAAATGTTGATTGTTATTTTTCTTCAAAATGTGTTTTAAGTTTCAAATGAATAATGAAAAGAGAAAACTTCCCAAATTTACTTGAAAGATAGATTAGCTCAAAGGTTTTAAAAATCAAATTCACTGAAGAATAAATAAAACAGGCTCCCATAAATTAGCGCTTAATGAACATTAACAGTGCAATATGATCGAAATTTCAAATTATAAAACATCAGATACATTGATTGAATTTTGATATTATTCCAATTTTCTAAATTTACAGAATAACACATTTCTCATTTCAAATTTTTCTAAAAGAAAAGCACAAAAATTTGGGAAGGTCTAGGTATACTAAAAATACAAAATGTTCATGCACACCTAAATCATCACAAACTCCAGTAACAATCCCATAAATTTCAAAACCAGAGAGAGAGAGATAATGTGTTTGTCCACTAGCATTTTTTCCTGTTTGCTGAAGTCTTATATGACGCCAACCTTGTTCTTCATCAGTTGGTGATTCTATAGGCCAAGATGCAGTTGATCCTGGTTCATTTAATGCACAATCATCCACATGTGTAAACAATGTCAACCAATTAGAACCATCTTTAGACACTTGAAAGAGCCAATTCCTTAAAGCAGATCTATAAAAAAATACATCATTTAAAAGCAGGAGACTTGCATAAAATACGTAAAAGTGTAACAATTAAAATGAAAAAAAAAAAGAAATACGAATAGTTAAGTAGCACATAATTTATACTGATAAACTATAATATAAATACATAATAAAAGGTCTACTTCAAAGTTACCTTCGACAAAATGGTATACAACTTAAGAGTGAGTACAATTCTTCAAAAAAAAATTAAAATGGCAACTTGCCATTTCTCAAATAAATGACATTTCACAAGAAATAAGGAACAAATTTTTTCACTTCAGTGCATTTAAAGGGAAAAAATGGCATTCAAGCCCTTACACTTTTAATTGCAACTTAGTTTCAATTTCACTGCTAATTTCTACAAAGCATTTAAATGAATAATAAGATATGAGTAAAACTCATTTCATTTAAAAAAAATTCAGAGTTTACAAATGTTAAATGAAACAGCTGATAAGTAATACAGTATAATTTAACAGGTTTTTCACAATCTTTAACACAAACGGCATCTTAATATGAAAAAAGGAAACATACACAGCATTAGTTTAATTACCCTACCTTCCATAGCCTCTGGCATGACGTAATGTATATCGGTTAGGTATTAACCAGAGACCAAGATCTATTGCAAACCAAGCTCTCCTGATAAAAAGAAAAGGGGGGAAAGACTTAATACAAGAATTTTGGCAAATGCAAATACAACATAACAAAAGACATATTTTGAATTTATACAATATAATCTGAACTTAAAATTAATCTTAATTCACAAATCCAATCCATAAAAAGTTAAAATGAAATCTATACCAATTTTAAATCTATAAGTGCAATTATTTTACTTTAAGTTACAAATTCAGAAAAACAAGCATTCTAAAGAAATTTATTTCTTCTTTCCTCTCATGCAAATGTCTTTTTACTCCCTAATTTATATTAATGTGTATATGAGAAAAACCCATTTTAATAAAGAAAATAAGTTAAATTCTGTTATATGAAACTTTAAAAACATGAATTAAAAGGCTTATGAAAGGATACAGAAAATTCAATGTCATATGAAAAGAAAATAGAATGAATTCAGCTATTTATGTACATGATAAATGCTTGAATACTAATGGTTCTATTTTTAGAAGAAGTTAAGTAAAATTATTCTTTCATTTATTTTGACTCTTACTTGTCATCATTAGTATGGCAATTCAAAGCAGATGCTTCTCGACTCAAAATATCTTCAAGTCTACCATATGGCAAATTCCTACCTTCTGATGCAGTTACCATGACAAGACCAACTTGAGCAGGATTTACCCACTCAGCCACAGTTCTATGAAAATAATTTTGTAAAACAAGCATTACTTAAACTATAATAAGTTTTTAAAATTTTGTTTTGTTACATATATAATTTTATATTAAAATTTATAAAACATTTATACATATCCAAAAATGACATTCTTACCTTCCATTTGTACCTATCCAGTATATCACACCATTGTCATCAAAATCTTTTTGATGAGTGAAAGTAATTTTTACACCAGGCTCTTTCAAACGTTTAACAAAAGCAAATGTTGAGCGATCATAATCATACCACTGCTTCGCCACCTATAAATATATATTTGTAAAAAAGGGGGGGCTAAGTAACAACATTTTTTTAAAAAAAATTAAAATTTAATATAAGATTTGGGACATTTGTCAGTAAGTAGCTATTCAATACATAGCGCAATCAACACAGTTCTTCAAAAACTTGACCAGGTATTAATTTGACATGAAATAAATTAATACCTGGTCAAAAAATGCTTTTAAAAAAATATTTAACATTAAATAAATATTGCATCTTTTGCAAGAAAAAATTCTTTTTGCAATTTTTTTCCCACAGAAGTAAACACATAGTAAACATTCATACATAATACACCAAACAAATTTCACATGTACTTTTTCTTTAATTAAATATTAATACCAAGATGTTTGCTGGGATAAAACTTTAATAATAAATTTTCCCAATATATAAGTACTCATTTAAAAAAAAAAGCCTTTAAAAATTTTTATTGATCATTCGAGCGTATCAATATTTTTTACTTTATTTGAAATTTGTATCATTCAATTTTCCACTTAAATGCAATTTATTCTAAAATTTTAACTAAGACTCCTATTATTTTAACGACAAACTGATCAATAGGTAATTATAATAAAAGATAAAGGTTTTTAATATTTAAATACTACCAGGTTTAGAAAGAGGTTTTAGTGTTTCTGAGAAATGCATATATAACCGAGAGCTGAATATACCTTTACTCCATCAAAATATTTTCTCTCATTTCCTTCACCTTTTACCATTAATTGGGCCCATAAAGGATGCCAGTAGTGTGTGAAATGTCTCATCCGTGATGTGATGAAGTCGTCAATACATCTTTGTGCTTCGTCAATTACCCCGAAGCGTACAACATACAAAGCACTGCATACCGACTGTAAAAGCTGATTATCTAAAGGGGGCTATGGTGGGACTATACACAAGGCATTTGAAAACTTTCTAGCCACAAACGTTACTGACATGACCGACCAGTTTTGTAACATGCCTTGTGTCATTATGTAGCAAATTCAAAGTATAAACACTAGTAAATGGACATTTTTTATTTAATTGTTTACTCACAACGATTTTTTTATTGTAGCTTTCAGCAGCTACACTTACTTCGAGCTCCAACTCCAACAATTTGTAATAGCGTACACCCTTCAGTGCTTCAATGGAGCACTGTTATGTTGTCAAAACTAAAATTCACATGTGCTTTTTGATACAGTTTCCTCCCCAAGAACAGAGCAGATTGACTGAAATGCTTTTGCACAATACTTTTCACAGGGGAAATTAGTAATAAATGCATTGACAAATATATGACATTCACCTTCGAAATTTCACTTTTTATTTTTACAACACTCCCAGCTTCTGTGTCAATTTGGTAATTCTAAAATGGTTCATATCACATAACACAAATACAGTGTAATGATTTGAATGTTATTTTGGGAGTACAGATTACACTCAACTTGCTTGGCAACTTTTAATACACTCAATACAAAACAGTAAATTCACTAATTCTTATTATTAAAACATTAATAAAACTTTTCACAAATTATTTAAGTACAAAATTCAAGAAAACTCATTACAGACATACTAAAACTTTAAAGATTTATACAGTAACTTTAAATCAGAGGTCGCCAAAGTGGTGGTCCACGGGCCACTAGTGGTCTACCAAGAAAATTTCGCTGGTCCATAGAAAAATGTGTGGAATATACTTACTCATAACGTTAAGTTATGTTTTAAGATGCATTGAAACACAATTCAATTTGTAACAATACAAGAAGAGTTATAAAAACGCTACTTCATAGAATAACTCTACAGTAAATAAGTCGTACTGCTGTAGCTGCACCGTTTTAGCTACATGTTTTGTTTCGTCTTGTTTCACTCTCCTGTATGTCGCATATATATATATCAGCTGAAGCATTTAAAGGTAGGCTTACGGACGTACGTATTGAATCTATTATAATAAATATTCAATATATGAGTAGGGTTATTATAAAAACTTTCATGTATTTTCTTTTGCACATTGGTGTTTTTTAAGACAGGTATATGATCTTAAATCTTAAAAATGTGTCCATTTTCTTTTATTCGATATTTATTGAGATAAAATTTGCTTGACTTTTCTAAATTTCTTTTTTATTTTAAATTTCATAATTTGGTTACAATTAATAGTTTCGTTTTATTTATTAACTAGGTATATTTTATGTGTTCTTGGATCCCAATTTTTTTTTTAAAAACTTAAAAAATTCTATTAGTGGTCCACGGGATTTAAATTTTGAATTTGCTGGTTCGTAAGGTCAAAAAGTTTGGCAACCGCTGCTTTAAATAATCATAGCAATTGTTTTTTGAACACTTTCAAGCAATTCTAGAAAGAAATACGCAGCAAAAAAATATTATATGCCTTCATTTTGAAAAACCCATGGAGTACACACAAATAATTGTTAGTAACTAGTATAATATAAAATTTATTGTGCATTTTCATTTATGTAAAACCATTAAAGTACACACATAAACACAAATAGAATATAAAACAGTTTCAGAATACTAAATATCAACAAAAATGTAATCAAATTAAAATATCTTTGTAACCTAATAAATCTACATGTTTGATTATATATGCTGAATACTTGCCATTTTTACCAAGTGCTTTTCTAATTGACCCACAGTCGTTAATGGTTCCATTTTTAGTCCTCTTCCACTTCTGTCTATCAAAGCAATTTCTCCAGGAGCTCTCTCCAACCGAAATCGAAGTCTTCGGGTCAATATCTAAATCATATCCAATTTACAACTAATTACATGCAAGCAATTAAAAGACAACTTTTTCTTTATATTGCAATGGTTAACAAAAATTTGTTTGAAAAACTAAGATAAAGTGAATATTTTTTAAAAAAAACAGAAATTAAATAAATTCTAATAACATAAAGCAAGATTTAATATAGAATTTTAACTTAAGATAAACAGATCTAAACTTGCACATTAAAAAATGTATTCATTAAACCACAACTTAATATGGGACAGAGACATTCATTGCTCACATCATGTTTTAAATTCATGAAAAAGTATTTATCTGTCAAAATCTCTAAATGTAAAAATATATTATGATTTTTAGGAACAGAATATACTGTCCCTCCAATATACTTTTCAAAAAAAAATAATAAATAAAATAATAATTCAAAATCTTTAGTACGAGATTAATAGCACTAACAAAACTAATGAACTTGATATTTTGAAGGGAAAAAAAACATGATCAAGCAATAATAATAAAGCTTAAATGAATTTAGCATAAAAATGTTTTGCATTGAAGATATTTTTAAAAATTATATTAGAATAAATATTAAATATATATATTTGAGAATATTTATTTTCTGAAATCAAAATCGCAGAATTAATGAATTCATTAAGTTAATATGCTTTTTAAATTATATAAGTGTCATTCATATAATGTTAGGATCAATTTTTTTAAAAAAATACCTGCAAACCATTGCCACTTCCATTTGTATCATACAGATACACTGGTAATTTCTCAATAGATTCCAAAACAGCTACAAGTTTTCGTACAAGAGCAACAGAGGATAGCATAGTGCTTTAAAAAAACATACATAAATTAACTCTTATACTATTAAAACATACTGTACATTAAATTGCTACAACTGTTTTACAAAAAGTATAAATTCAGAAAAGTGTTTATTCACTATAATTCACCAGGAAAAATAGAAAAAAGAATGAAATTCCATCTGGTTTTAAAAAATAAATTTTAATTTGTTAAGCAGCTATCTGTTAAATCATTCTACATTCAATTGTTCTCTGCCACTTCAGTTAATTATCCCTTCATTCCTGTTAAGTTTTATATTCTCAGCTCTTTTAACTATTTTTTCTGCATTACTAATGTGAATTAGCCACAAAAATAAAAAAAACATCAATTCTACTCTTCTCTTCCTACTCACATTAAATGATTTCAGGTTAATGAATTCAATTTACATAAAGAGTTTAATAAGTAAAATAAAATCATTTGAGAGACATACCAATTAGGAATTTAGAAAAAAAAGTCATATTTATTACATAAAACACGTGAAATATTCATATTTCCAAGTTATACAACAAACATAATCAAGAACACTATGGAAGAAATATTGAGGATTTCAAAGTCAAAAATTTTTTTTAACTTTCAGACACAGAATCTGTTAGACTTGTCTAATTAATGATCTCTAATCAAACTTAGGCGAGTTTGCACTGTTTAAAAAATAACATGTATAATTATAATGTTCTAAAGATTACTCTTTTAATGTAATGTTCAAAATTAGATGCATAATTTGTTTCAAACAGAGTCCAATTGTAGCTTACAACTTAACGTCCATATACCAAACTTGAGCTGAGTTAATTTGCATAAATGCAATATCGAACTTTTAGATACACAATGGTAACCCTGCTGGTATATAATTGCTTTAAAAATTCAAGAGATAATGAATAAGAGAGGTAATAAATACTTGAAAACCATCAAAATTTTCTAGGAAGAAACTGCAACTGTGCTAAATATAAAGTCACTATCTCATAAAGCAGTCACTCATGCATTTCATAACATAGATAGATCCCAAGAGATATTTGTAGAAGGTTAATATTCCAAAAAAGGAATATTGTTATTTCTCTTTCATTATATTGAATAATTTTGTAAGTTGATAACATCTTTATGTTGCATTTGTTTAATGTTTTGAAATGAATTTTTTTTTTGAGAACTGATTTTTATACAACACAACTCATTACATGGAATAAAGAGAAAAAATTTGCATCTATTGTCTACGAAATTTAATATAACATTTTGATCTATATGGAAAGATTTCTATTTCTGACACACACAATTTTTGCTTTTTTTAAATGAAGCAATAATTATCATGTGAGGTCGAGTTTTGCACATACTCCAAGTGTATTTATACCTATTAATTACTTTAAATCTATTTAGTACACACAAAACTTTTCCATATAAAGGAAAAAGTTACAACAAATTTTACACAGATAAAACTCACCTATCTAAATTTGCTTGTTCTGTAAAACACTTTTTGAAAATAGCAATTCTGTCCTTTTGTAACTTATTTGAATGACATAAAACAGCGTTTCCATCTTCAAATTTCTAAAACAAAATTTATTAGCATGAAAGAAAATCCCAATACAAGAACAGAAAAATAATTATAATTTTATTTCAAATTAAGATAGATATGAAGTACTGATAAAAAATTAAACGTTTCTCCACTTATAACAGAACGCTTTATTACTTTAGTTAAATTTCATTAATAGCATACAATACTTGGATATTCCAAGCTCTAAGATCAAAAATTCAATTAATACCATGGTGATATAAGAGAAAAGATCACCACATTTCAAGAAAATCAAAGGGAACAAAAAGAATTTGAGACCTAATTTATTAACTCACAGTTTGATCACCAGGTCATAATAAAACATTTGTAATTTGTCAAAATGATATATATATATATGCTATAACAAAGAAAATAGCTTTTTCTAAACAAATCTCTTCTTTTTTTAAAAATTTTAATGTTCAAACTCAATTCATTTTTGACTGCTCCAAGTATCAATGAGTACAAAATGATTAAATATAAACCTCAAATAGAAATTTCAAAGCACCGGGATTCATAACTATAAAATCATTTCAACATTCAACACACCCATGTTCCCTAAAAGAAAACGCCATTTAAAATTTTCTGAAATATACAATTTTATTCATATTTCTCTATAGAAGTTATGTAGAAAGACAACAGAAATTATTTTTTAGTATCAAGGAAATGTTGCTAAAAAAATATAAAAATTCATCTTTTTAAAACTTTATCAAGCAAAACTCAAAATTTAACTAATGTTTTAATAATTCAACAAGGGTAGCACAAAATTATTATTCTAATGATAGACTATAAAAAAATTATCTTAAAAAAATATTTCTTTTTTACTCTAATAGTTCAAAAATTAGGATGTTTCATAAGTATGTAAATGGGAAGCAAAGCTACTGTTTTAATACAATAAAGTTAATTTGATTACATACAGTACATAGAAGATTAGGGAAATATTCAGAATGCTAAAAATTCTAGTATTGACAGAAATGTTTATGACTCTTGATATAATTCTCGATTTTCTAAATACCCATTCTCTCCCTCTCTTTCATACATTCTTGAGAGACTTGATGTGGATTACTCATAGCTGCTGCAAAAAAGCTAACGTATTTGCTGATAATTGGATGTTATAAATAAGTGAATACTTGGAGAGGCACTTACATTGGAGAATCACATAAAAAACCTCCAATTCCTCCCCCAACTTTCCCTGGCCTTTACATGTTACTACAGTCAATTAAGGTACATAAAGTTGATCAAATATATAATTCAAAACCACTCTAGACTAAAGAAGCACTGGATTATTTTTATACAGTATTAGATGAAGATAGTATTGATATTTACCAATCACCTTCAAAAGAAAGTATGTTTGACAGAAGAGGAAGATGTAATTGAGCACACTTTTTAACCTGTTCTGCCAAAAAATGTTTGTAATAAAATAGAAATATTTAGAAAAACACAAATGATGCAAAAACATTTCATTAAATTACATTTGACCCTTAAAAGCCTTCAATTTCACAGGGAAAGGCAGAGTTTGAAGAAAACTCTCAAGACAAACAAAACGAAATACTCAAGACTGTTAAGAAAAAAATTAAATTGTAAGAAATCCTAAAAACTGATGCAGCATTGAAAATAGAAGCAAAAATGTTTTTTTACACACTTCATGCCAACAGAATAACTGCTGCATTTAGTAAATACTGCAGAACTACATGCAATGCAAAAGGGAGAAATTTTTACTGCAGATGAAAATGGTAATGGACAGTATTCTAGATTAACATTGTTTAGTTGGTATCACCAAGTACCTGGTGAAAATTTATACTGGAACACACAAGATCTATAGGTCAAGATTATATCTTCTATAATGCCCAAAAATAAATTTAAAAGATGTAATTTTTACTTATAACAGATAATACTACGTTGGCAGAAGGAGATAAAATAGGAGAAGTTTCTCCCCTTCACCGAGATGGGGGGGGACTATCAACAGTTTGGCATTTTCCTTTCTAAACTGAGTATAGATAAATCAATGGTTCCTCATCAATCTTCATTCCGCTAAAGTGTTCATAAAAGGAGAAACAATAATATAAAAATTATGTTATAGCAATGACAATCGATACGATATGAAGATCTATCAAAGAAAATTATCAGAAATAATTGACTCACCAGTTAAAACTGGAGTTGTGTGGGAAATTTTATCCCAATGAAATTTATCCTGACAACTGTTTTTCATCACATTAACTATATGACATGATGCTATCACAACTTATTTTAAAAATGAAGCTTGCAGAGTTCAAAGCAAATAGTCATTAGGGACTTCCATATAGAAAGATACCCTCTAAAATCTCCATAAGAAGCTTCAAAATAGCAAAGAGGAAATTTCGATTATGAAAGTGAATGACATTTGCCATTGGACAGACAATGCTGTGGCAAATAAAGCATCCAAATATTAAACACATAAGTCTGCCAATAAAATCTAAAAATTTTGCCAAAGAAAAAAGTTGATGCTACTCAGATGATAATTATAAAGGAATGAGATGAGTCAATGCTAGAATGTATAATAAGGAAAAGTGAGGCATCTATTTACTAGAGAGATGTCTTCTATAGTATTAACTTTCATTTGGAAGAAAAAATGGTACCAAAATCTATCAAGAAATGTGTTAAATATGATTTTTGTTTCTGGATTTTATATTCACATCTATTCAAAGGTATTGAAGTAGAACAATCACAGAATCTGTACAGAAGTAACTTTGTGAATCGCATGAAATAGAAAATCTATTTTGTTTCTAGACCCCAAGCAAAAAGCGATAAATCTTTTATATCTAAGGCGATTGGATGCAGATTATTGTGCACTTTTAATACATATAAAGTAAAAATAAACAATACTTTCACAAAAATATAGTTTTTCCAAGTGCAAAAAGATTACATGAGAGTAACTTTTAAATAATAAGACAGTAGACAAAATACAACAAATAAATATTTTGTCTTTAAGAATTTTAAGGGAAATTTTGGTATTTCCAAGTATATTTTAGCTTTACATCCATATAAATATGGATTTGTGAATTTGTGTATAACGATTATTTGCTATTTCTTTTATCCTACTGCTGCATTTCTTATTTAACAAAATTCTTAGTAAGTATAAATTCCAGCTTATCAATTATGTAATGTATTTTCGATTTAACCTGTGTTATTTTTGAATAAAGGGTAAAAGTTCACTTCTAAAAAACTGTGCATGCAAACTGAATTGTGAAGAAAAATATCGATCTACTTTTTAAAACCATGTGAAAAACTAAACATTTAACAACAATGTTCAATTTGTGGAACATGTTTTAAATATTTTTTTAAGAAATCAGAATTTTCCCCCCACATTATTCAGTTTTAATCAAGCCATGTTTTGTGTTACCTTTAAATCACAGAGTAATGTTTATAAGGTTAACATGAGGTTTTTAAATAGATGTACATCACTCTAAAAAAAAGAATACATACTTCAATAATGAAAAATCAGCAGAAAAAACAAAGAAATTTGTAATAGAACAGATACTGCACTTACATTTTTGCCCAATAATTTAAGAAGTGCTTGTACAACTCCACTACTATAGAGTTCATATGCGGATACAGCTCTTTCATCATGAAGCAATGTCGCTAGATCATTTAAAGCTGATAACAAAATGATTTTCCAATCATTTGCCTAAAAAATTTTAACACAAAAAAGAATAGTTAAAATAAAGGAAGAAATACATGATATGCATAAAATACCTTTAATTAATATTAAAAACACATTTTCAACACAAAAAAATAGAGAAATTTTCTTCCAAAAAAATAGGCTATTTTTTTAAAGATTTGCCACATAGTTCTAAAATAGTTAAAAAATATATGGAGGGTTTCTTTCCTCCTTTTATTAAATAAAAGAAATATATGTGATTTGGTAAAATGGCTGGAAACAACAATTTTATGGTTATAAAAGAATCAGTTACCTATTGTGACGTATTGAGTACGAAAACTCACAGCCAGGCTAGAGATATAAATATGTACAATTTATTTACAGAACATTTTTAAAAAAACAACCTACATACAGAGCACGCTTATGCCGTCTGACTCTATTCGGGACCCTCAAAACCGGTCCTCCGCATGTCCTTTTCAGACGAGTCTATCCGAACGTAGGGGAACGGGATTCTAGTAAACCCTTCTCCCCCACTTCCTCGGAATATTCGCCACAACTCCTCCTTCCTCTAGAGAGAACTTTTTTTGATGAAGGAAAAGTTCTGTTCTTTTAAGGTCCACTAAAATCACTTAGGAGATATCACTTAAAAGTTCTAGGTAACACTACCTTTTTAACAGTGTACGATTCCCTTCTGGCCAGAATGACATACTACAATACAATTAACATAAAAATTCAAAATAAATGAGAAAATGAAAACTTATTAGATAGATACAAATTAGAAAATTATTTTAATTAACAAAAAAATTAAAATAAAGAATTTATGTTCATTATAGAGGTGGGAGTAATAATACACTCTTGGGGAATATATATAAAAATTTAATAAATCCTACTTAAGGCATCTGCATTGGCATGACTTCTTCCGGGTTTATGAATAACTTCAAAATTAAATGGTTGTAGTGCAAGTGACCAACGCATAAGGCGCGGATTTGTTCGTGCATTAGTTTTCAACCAAACTAATGGGTTATAGTCGGTCTGAATGATAAATTTCTGCTGTCCATCAAGGTAACAATTAAGTTTTTTTACTGCATAAACGATAGCTGCACACTCTTTTTCAGTTGTGCAGTAAACCTTCTCGGCGTCAGAAAATTTCTTGCTAAGGTACAGGATGGGTTGATTGAATATTAACGTCGCACTGTTCAGCTACACGAGGGCTTTAGGTACAGGATGGGATGCTCTTCCCCTCTATCATTTCTCTGAGTCAGGACTATTCCAATACCCGTGTCAGAGGCGTCGGTTTGAAGAATAAATTGCCTTTTGAAATCCGGGGCATATAGAACAGGGTTAGTCGACAGTTTTTCCTTCAATTGTACAAAGGATTCTTGACATTCCGAAGTCCAGTTAATATATCCTTTCTTCGATTTCCCTTTTAACAGTTCTGTTAGTGGTGCTGCAAAACTAGAGAACATTGGGATGTACTGTCGATAATATCCCGCAATTCCCAAAAAGGCTCTAACCTAGGTTTCAGTCCTTGGAACTGGAAAATCTAGTATTGTTTGAACTTTCAATTGGCTGGAGAACTCTTTCCTAACCCTACGACATGACCAAGATATTTAACGCTATCTTGTGCGAATTTACATTTTGCTGGTTTGATTGTTAACCGAGCATCCCGTATCCATTCTAGTACCTTATCTATGTGGCTTATATGATCGTCCCAGTTTTCTGAAAAAATAGCCACATCGTCTAGATATGGTAGGGCAAACTTCTCACACCCTTGAAGTAGTTCAGCCATTAATCTGCTGAAATAATAGGGCGCATTTTTTAACCTGAAGGGCATACGTAGTGGACGATAAGTTCCAAAACTAGTGGTAAATGCTGCTAACCTCTGAGCCTTTGGAGTTAAGGGAATCTGACAAAAACCTTTTGTTAAGTCAAGTAAGGTTTTATATTTGGCAGCTGCGACAGTTTCAATTCTATGCTCTATATTTGGTAAGGGATAAAACTGAGTTCTTATTACTTCATTCAGTTTTCTATAATCGATGCAAGGCCTAGGATCTCTTCCAGGGGTCTCAACTAAGATCATGGGTGAAGCATAATCTGACTCTCCTATTTCTATTACTTGGTACTTCAACATTTTCCTTATTTCTTCTTACAATAAATCAGTTTGCCGTGCCGACATTCTGTATGGTTTCGTCCTAATAGGTACATCATTTATCAGTTCAATGTCATGCTCTACCAAGTGCGTTTTTCCTGGTTCATTGCAAAATAATTTAGAATAACGGCATAGGATTTCTTTAAGTTTCTCTATTTGTTGAACATTCAATCGGTTTCCTAACTGACTGTGTTTTGTAATTTCATCGAAGTCAAAAATATTCGGGTTAGAATCGATACAGGGAAAGTTTTCTTCTACGTCGTTCAAATCTTCCTTTGCTCTACTGTTAATCATATTTATAAATTCGGCTCTTTTGTAGTACGGCTTCGACATATTTACATGAAAAACTTGATTTGACTCGGTGTTGTTGTTAAAGCTCACCACATAATTAGTCTCTGAAATTTTTTTCTCTATTTTTCCCGGTCCTTTCCACTGCACAGATAGTTTATTAGGTCGATTCATCTTTAACACTAACACTAAATCTCCTTCTGAAAATTCACGCTTAATAGCATTTTTATCATACCATGCCTTTCTTTTAATCTTCGTTTCTTCCATTTTTTCCATGGCTAATTCCTGACAACTTTTAAGTCGATTTATGAGTTGGAAAACGTATTCCATAACGGGGATCACCTCTTCTGTAGCCCCCATCCAATTCTCATACAAACTATGTAAATATCTACCACACTATAAACTATGTACCACACTATGTAAGGTTCTTTTGTAAAGTTTTTTTTTGAAATAAATTATTGTTCAAAAAACTAAAACACGCTTTTATGGCTCTAATCGAACTAAAATGTAAAAAACTCTTAATATAAGAATAAAATGATTTACAAGAAATTTAATGTCATTCGGGTAAAAGCGCAGGGTGATCGATATCAATTGTTATAATTTCTTACTAGTTCTATTCCGAAACACTGAGTTAGAGTAAAAATTTAGTAAAAAGCACTCCACTCTTTTACCACAAAGACTAATTTTCTCATAAATCATTTTATTCTTACATTAAGAATTTTTTTTTTACTTTTTAGTTTGATTAATCATAAAAACGTGCTTAGTTTTTTAAAATATGATTTATTTTTCTTTTAGTTTGATCTACAATAAAAGGATGTATTTTTAGTTTTTTTAAACTATCACTTATTCATACACATTTTTTTTTTTTAATTTTTGGCCAGCAACAGAAAAAAGTTTGCCCATCCCTGAGTTAGAACAAATAATTTTTTTCATATGCACAAGTCTTTTTCTTATTTCCATTTTCACTACTGGACAATTGTTTATATTATGATAAGAGATTGCTGATGCAAAAAAAAGTTTTCGCTTTTAAGGTTACTCTTAATCTTTTAGTCACCAAATCTGGTAATGGGATCTGGAATTAGTTGCCAAACCTGTAAATGGTAAAATGAATTAGTTGCCAAATCTGGCAATCATTATTCCTGATTTATCCTGATCAGGACCATGGGACAAAATAATGAAATTGTATTGTCATTGGTCCTTGACAAGTGTGCAAAATTTCGAATTAATCTGACTATTTAAAGAGAGTAAAAATCGAGTTCACAGATTCTGTTACATACAAGTGAAAGCATGTTAAAAAGGGAAGCTATTCAAACCTTCTTTCTTTGTAATAAGTTTGGCCGATGGTGATGCTTTGTTTTATAATTTCTCCTGAGACAACCATAGGCCAAACACCAAACTTGAACAATAAACCAACTAATGGTGTGATATAAACTAAAGTAGCATTTTAAAGCCCATCTCAATTGGAAAGGTAGTTATAATCATTGATACATCATTGAGATATGGAAATATTTCAGTAATTAGATCATTTGAGATATAAGCAGGGACACAATGCCATTAATTCAATGTTCCAAGAGAAATTAAGATACCATTTCTATGTATATAAGAAGTTTAGATTCTTTGAAGAAATTTGTAATCGATACATACAAATGCATTATTTAAAAATATTCAACTAAATCATGAAACCAAATATTCAATGTGTTAGTAAGTTTTTTTTTCAGCAGGGAGTAGTAGAAAGTCACCTCTATGAATACTAAAAAAAACATTATACAGTTAAATTGTATAAATAAAAATGTGAGGAATTTTTTTTTTTTCATTTTTCAGTTCACCTCTTATACCAAATCTATTAAAATTCCAGAAACTTACAGCAAGTACATTGGAATTAGGATTTGATATTTGTTTTTGACAAGCTCTTTCAATCTGGCTCACAATATTGCACAACTTAGCGACCATACCCCGTGGATGTGCTTGAGCTGATTTAAAATAGTTGTCATACAATTCTCTTGCTTGATTTTTAACCTACAAAAAAGAACCACAAATAAAAAAAATTCGAAAAACTTTAAAAACAAAAAAAAATCAGACAGTTTTTTAAATAATACTGTAACATAGAAAATGTTACAAAATAAAAATTATTTATAAGTTAACAAGCAAATAAGAATTGTTTTATACCAATCATCAAACATAAATTATAAAAATCAATAGTATTGAAACAAACCTTTTGCTTTAATGCCTCAAGTTTTGATTTTAAACGCCTGCCTTTTTTTCCAGCCCATCCAGCAGCAAATTCTGGTCCTAATGAAGTTTCAGCAGTAAAGGAGTGCTTTGTTCCTCGATTAGATTCAAATATAAAGCCAGGTAAATCTTCTTTCAGAACAGTAGCTTGCTAATATCAAAAACAGATTTTTTTACACAGAATATTATTTTACATAAATCTGTAATAGAAACTTCAAAAAACTCTTAAGATACTAATCAAATTTCACAAACATCCCACACAGAATGATCAGTAATGAAATAAAGATACCTACCTTTAAAAAAATACAAATGATAATATTTTGTTTTATTACAGCAAATTTAAATGTTTCATTTACAGTTTCATTTTTCATTGTTTCTATACCTAAAACTTAATATAAGTATCCATTCTAAGCACATAAATTTTTAAAGAAACTAGCTCACTTGTTACCAGCAAAGGATATCCATAACAGAAATAAAAGAAAACACAATATTGAATAATTTGTTAAATACTATACAGAGAGTCTGTTTATACAATAAGTTAAAAAAAAATTCAAATTTCATATTCATTTTAAAAAATTGCTCTGAATGGCTAAAAAAATGCCAAAATCAACCATGAAATTTTAAATGCTAACCTATTGCCTTAAGAGTTTTTGCCGTGTGTGCTTTACATTCTCTCAAAGTAGTTTAATTCATTCTAAAATCAAGGAAATTTTTTTTACATTAACAGGTTGGTATAAAGCCATCGAATCTCCACATAAAATTTTGGAGTTTTTCAACAATTGGTTAAATTTGCTTTCACTATATATATATTTTCCACATATATCCGATTACAAACCCAAATAAAAAGGAGACAAGTGCTCCTCTAGTTATTTACACAGAAGCATCTGTCAATCAAGAAGTATAAGAACATTTGTAGCAAAAATGCAAATTTCTGGCACAAAGTACATTACTCTAATGCAGTGATCGCCAAACCGTCGATCACGAGAAACAGTAGCTTGTGGTGACATTTGCGGTAGTTTGCTCTGGTTGGCTCTGCATACGAGAGATTTCCACATTTCCAGTATGATATTTATTAAAAATAAGAACAGAAGCAAACTCACTGATGAATATTTGAACAACTGTATTCGAAGAGCAGTCACTACCTATTCTTCTACCCTTCTCACTTATGTCAATAAGTCTGATAAAAAAATCTATTACTTTTGTTATATATAACTAACTACACTTCAGCTTTTTTTGTTACACGCAGTTTAATAAAAAACTAGAAATGTAAGTTTATAGGCAATAAAGATCTGTAAGATTCTTTTTAAAAGTTGAAAGTATTTGTTGTTGGTAGCTCCCAATAGGATGTAAAAACGATATGGTAGCTCAGGAACTTTAAAGCAGTGTGGCCACAAAACTGTTTAAGTATACAAAAGACTAAAATGTTTATATATATACTAGCCATTACCCACCCGCTTCACTGGGTATTTCATGATGTTGTATATATGTATAATGTTTACATATATATTAATTATTGATATCTAGCATTAAGAATTTGATTGTATTGAAAAATATATTTATAGCTGTTACACTCTCGCACCTTGATATAAAAAGAACATAAATTATAATATCTAATTTCTATTTATATCTAAAATAGAAGTAGAAAGATTTTTTTTCGCTCACTTAACCTAATAATCAAGTGGATTTCCACCAAAGCAACTTCCAGTGGATCTCTACTCCATAAAATAAACATGGGTGCTAAATTTCAAGTCTAACTCTAACAGAGCAAAAACGGAATTTTTATCATCAATACCTCGTTGACGGCATTCTTAGTGGATTCCAATTCAACAAAAGAAGCATGTAAACCAAATTTTATTATTATAGTCTTAGCAGTTTAAAAACGGGAATTTTGTCTATCAATACGCCCCAATAACTCTCCCCGCTTCCCCCTGGAGTTGATTTCCGTAAAATCCATTCTTAGTGGAACTCTATTCAACTAAAGAAAAAAAGTGCTCAACAAATTTCAAGGAAATGAGTTAAATTCAAAAACAGGAATTTTTCTATAACACGCTTTAATCCATCGCAACCCCACTGCTTTGGGGGTACATTTTCACAAAAATCTTTGTAAAAAGAACTTTATTCCATGAACGGAACATACCATCTAATTTTCAAGCAGGTGGTTCTATTAGTTGAAAAGCGGAAATATTTATCTATTACGCCCCCTTAACCCCCTCAGTGACCCTTGGGGATCAATTTCCCCCAAAACTATTTTGTAGAGGATCTCTACACCATGAAAGGAATTCGCTTCTCCAAAATTTTAAGACTGTACGTCTAATAGTTTAAAAATGGAAATAATTATCTATAACGCCACTTAAGCCCCCGCAACGCCACTTAGGAAACGATTTTCACAAAACCCATCTTATAGCGGATCTCTACTCAATGAATGGAATCAGTTTACTAAATTCGAGATTTTACGTCTAGTAGTTTAAAAAAGGAGTTAATTGCCTATATAACGCCACTTAATTCTCTACAACGCCACTTGGGAGTCCATTTTGACAAAACCCATTTTCCAGCAAATCTGTACTCTATAAAAGGAATTCGCTTACCAAATTTCAAGACTGTACGTCTAATAGTTTAAAAATGGAAATAATTATGTATAACGCCCCTTAAGCCCCGCCCCCGCAACGCCACTTAGGAAACGATTTTCACCAAACCCATCTTATAGCGGATCTCTACTCAATGAATGGAATCAGCTTACTAAATTTCGAGATTTTACGTCTAGTAGTTTAAAAAAGGAGTTAATTGCCTATAACGCCCCTTAATTCTCCACAACGCCACTTGGGGTCGATTTTAACAAAACCCATTTTGCAGCGAATCTGTACTCTATGAAAGGAATCCGCTTACCAAATTTCAAGACTGTACATCTAATAGTTTAAAAATGGAAATAATTATGTATAACGCCCCTTGGAGGTCGATTTTTGTAAAAATCTTTATGTAGGGAATCTCTACTTTATGAAAGAAATCTGTGTACCAAGTTTCACAACTGTACATCTAATAGTTTAGTAATGGAAATAATTATCTATAATGCCCCTTAAACCCCCGTAACGCCCCTTGGGGTTCGAACTTTGCAAAATCTGTTCTTAGCCGACGTCTACTCCATGAAGGGAACCTACCTACCAAATTTCAAGTCTGTAGGTTTAATAGTTCGGGAGATATCGTGATTAGTCAGTGAGTGGGTCGCTTTTCTCCTTTATATATATAGATTGGAGATTATATATATATATAATATATATATATAATCTCGCATCTATTTCAAATTGACATGCATTTTAACCATATTTTCTAAATATATATATATTCTTTATGTACTGGAACAAAAATTGTAATGGAACTAACCTGTTGACCATCAGAATTGTGTATATTGATTTCACCATCCCTTTTACAAAACAATGACCAATTACCAACAACTAAACGTGCAGGCCCAGGAGCTGATAGAATGGGATGGCTTATAGAACCCACTTTCACTTGGCTTCTAGCTCGTTGCAATTTCTCCAAAAATTCTCCTCGATTTTCTAAAAAACAAAGCATGTATACTTTCTAACATGCAAAAATGCTAGTATTTTCATAAGAAAACTTGCATCAAAATACTCACTAAAATACTAATAATCTCACATAATTTGATACTCAAAGTTAGGTGTATTAATGAGCTATGATTACAAGAAATGGATAAAAATGTTTGAAAAGTGCATGAATTACAAATAATTTACATTAACACTTTTGATGCTAATTTTTACATAAACAAAATAATTAAATTTTTAAAGCTCAACAGTACAATAATGTATTTGACAAATGAATTAAGACAAATTAAAAATGATTTAAAAATAAACTACATTTAAAATGATGATAATTGAAGGTATAGCTTTACTAAATACCTGTACTATCAGATCCATTTTCAGGACTACCACTTGAATACATAGTAGCTAATTTTCCATCAAGGATGAATCTAAACCATCCATTGCTGCCATTTGATAGTTCTAAAGCTGCTGCATCACTCCACAAATATAAACAATCACGCCCACGAACTATACTCCAATCACGCCAATGATAAGGCTTCCCTGGCAATATTTCTTTAGAATCTTCCATTAAAAAGTCTTCATCCTACAAATAAAAGTAAGCACAACTCTTAAAATGAACATGATACAATTAATTTAATTTTCATTATAAACTTAGACAAATTCTCCTCAATATACACAAAAAATATAAACTAAGGATAAGACACATAATCGAAATGAACACTCCACATGGAAATAATCCTAACATACTATACATAATTTGGAATTATTTCCATTTTATTAATGAGTCAAATTCTACAAAATACAGTGAACTCTATAATTAAGTTTTATAACATATTTTAACTTGCATTGTAATCTTCAACTTAATATTAACAGGCTAGAGACACAAGAGAAGAACTTTAAGAAAAATCGGCATAAAGACTATCAACAGGTGTTTTTTATTATTTTTTTACTGATTAGCTAGAATACTTTTGAAAATACAAAATAGTATACATAATCTTTTGATGAAATTAAATTTTTTTAAATTAAAAAAAAATCACAAAAGTTAAGACTTTTTACACATTAAAGACACCAAAAGTTTCTAAAAATAAGTTTCATGCTTTAGAAGACACACAGTTTTTCACTAACTGCATTACTCACATTAAAAAGTAGAATATACTACATTACCATAACAGTATAATCAAATGTTCACAAACGTTATCATTCATAAAGTTTAATTTAAAAAAAACAAACATAATTCCTCTTCAGTTTATTATGAAAAACTTCGCTAATTCTGAAATAGACAAATTGATGATTTTGCTAGTTCAGATAATTTAATTCATAAAATGTGTATATCAATTACTAACAATGCTTGTCAATATAATACACTGTTCAATTTAAAGTGCACTAAAAAAATAATATACTTAATAATTACAAAACCTTTTTAACAAAATTTTAAACATTACCCCATCATCCTTAATTTTTTTGTTCTCATCATCACTATCACTTGGTCCAGCTAATGCTAAAACTTTTGTGAATACTCCAAGGCGAGCAAAGTGATCTAAATATATATCTTTTCCTTTTAACATCAGATCATTAATTATATTCAAAGTTTGTAACAAAACATCATCTTCTTCCTGTAAATATCATTTATAAATATATATAAAAAATTTTAATAAATTTAATTTTCTGTTAAGCAAAAACTTAAATTTACTGACACATTTTTCTTTCAAAACAATACTATAAAAAAATTTCACACAAAAATATAAACACTTTAAAATAAAATTCACATCCAAATTTTAAAAATGTTTTACATACCATTTTTAATGGTGTTTTGATTAATTTAAAAAGTTCCTGTTTCTAACCATTAAATACTTGGATCTTTATGGATATGATCATGAAATACAAGCCCACTTAATAGATCACACACTTTAAATTTGGTACTTGCAAATGCAATTCATTTATATTCATTAACACATTTCACTTTATATGAATTTATAGTAAAAAACAAATATCAGTTAATTAAACATCAGAAAAAATTCACATGATAGACCAGAAAAACAGTAAAACAATATTTAATATAGTATCAAGTCAGAACATAATTACAAAAATTCAAAGAGCATAAACACACTCAGATATCAAATTTTTAATTATAATCATACATAAAAAGTAAATTATTAAAGAATAGTAATATCAAAAAATCAATAGTTCTGATTTTCAAAAAAATAAAATCACATGAAAATTGAAATATATATTAATCCATTGGAAATGACAATAAATAAAGCTGTATCTATTTTTTTTATTTGTATGATCTTACAAAACAATGATAACTATAAGTGATCCTTTTTGTCATTGTTGAAAATCTACCACCAATTCTTTGCGTTTCACCTGGAATTCCCTAGAAGATGCATTTTCATTACTGAAGGTATAAGGAGATCATAGAATTCAATATACATTTAATTGGGGTAAAGTTTAGCATAGCTATTTTCCTGTGGTATAGCTATTGTCAATACAATATAGAGGCACTGTGTCTAGTGGGCATTATACGGCTTTACAGGTGGTGTTAGAATAATTTAAGAGTAAGCCACATATTAGAATGCAATTTAATTAATAGTCTTTAATAGTATAGTTTTGCATTATTGTTAGATTAATGTTTAGTTTTGAAAAAATCAACTTTGTATGTTTACACTAATAAAGGTAATGCTTAAAATGTTTATAATTTTTATTTATTTACAGTTCTGTAAATGATTTTTCAGTCAATGTGAAAATTACTGATTCATTTTAATTATAATTCGCATAATTTTTTACGTTATTCAACACATTTCACTTTTTTTTTGATAATGTTGGATTATATTGGAGTTCATGCAACTTCCGCTTGAAAGTGTTTAACTCGAGCACAGTGATATACAAGTATTACTCTTTCCATAAAAGTAATCTGTATACACAACAGCTCAGGTACATCTTCATGCTAGATCACTTAGTTTAGTGTGATCAGTGTAAGCATATTTTACTTAAGGCTGACACACAGGAGCATGATTATAATTTGTTTATTGTAATCGAGACAATCGAGAATAGTAACAGCTAGATGAAGGCTTACACAAAGAATACTGTAAAATCAAAGTTGTGAGTCACGAGCACACTTATTTAATCTGTTCATGACCACAATCACATATACGCATGCAAATCTCCCTTCACAGTCTATGGTATCATATGAGATCACTTTTCCATCCTCAATGGCTCGTGTTCATATGGGTATGATATGAATTAGGAACATTTGTATTTTAATTTATATGGCACTAGATGACGGTTGAAATCCTATTCCCCCCCCCCTTCTTTTTCCGAATAATGTGTTTCACAGAACTTCCACTATTAATACATGCTTTCGGTTCTGAGTTGTTGTTTTTTAAAATTTGATCTGGGATATTTGTGAAAGTAAACTGCACCTATTTAGCTCTTTTAAGAGAATTGGGCATTAAATGTTCAAGATTTCCTGCACTATGGATTTTTGTTTATATTTTGACAGAACAGAGAAATTGATGAGATGCTTATTAATTTATGTGGGAGTAGATTTTTCATTTGGGGCTTACCAGATAGTATTTGTATATTTAAATGACAGTGAGATTTCTAAATTGATGAACACATCAGATAGTGAAATACAGGAAAGTGATTTTTCAAATATATTTGGTAGTCAATCTGACTATTCGGATGCAACTGAAATAGTTGATTATGTGAATAAGAGACAATTTAAGTAAGAGTGACTGACAGAGGAACATCAAACAGTGGCCTCCCTGGAGTTTTCTGGAAGTATTGTTTTCTATATAAAGTCTTGAACAATTGAAGATTTATTTAGTTTTTTCAATTTGTTTTTCATGGATGAAATCGAAATTATAGTTGATGAAAGAAATTTTTAAAATTTATCTTTTTAAACTCAAAGACAGAACCAAGCTTGTCAAAATCGCCAGAGCCTAAATGTATTGTAGAAGCGACTTGAAATGAAATAGGACTATTTGTTTCGTATTATACTAATGAATATAATTTAAAACCCGAAAATTAATGTATTTTTCCATCAATCCAACATTTTGTACTCTTTTTGTTTCAGTTCTGTCACGTCAAGAAATAGATTTTTGGAAATTTTGAAATGTCCTCACTTTATATCAAAACCAGATGCCAAAGAACTTGTAAACCCAGTTTCAGAAAAATCTATAAAAAATTTCAAGACTCAGTATATTTATTAAAGAAATTTCTGTCAATGAAAGTCTTTCCTTGGAAATAAACTGATCTTCTGTCTCAGTACATTTCTTGCAAACAATCTGCACATGGCTTAAAAATTTGTAAATTAGGTAATTCCAATTCTGGATATCTTTGGGATTGTCTAGTCTATACTGATAAAACCTGGTGTACTTTAAGGAGAACATGTTGTAGTTAAGACTGTTGGCCAATTTAAAAAATAAAGGCTATTATCTATACTTTAATATTTTTGATTCTCGAATAGACCATTCCTCTATTGCAGTAAAAAAATCCAATGTGGTAATGAAAAAAAAAAAAAAAAAAAAACAGAAAAGGTTTGCTTAATGATTTACCAAGTCCTTTTCAAAAGGAGTTTATTGCAGCATTTCAGGATATTATCGTGATCAGAATTGAAGATAAAAAGAAAAAAAAATCATGTAAATTTTTTTACTACAAAGGACCAATTTCAAACCAAAAAATGGGAGAGGATGCAAAGAAACCACATAGGGTTGTGGATTGTAACAAGTACATGGAAAAAGCTGATACTGGAGACTACAATGCAATCACAATCCAGCTTATTGGAAAATGAAGAGGCACAAAAAATAATTTCGGTTTTTGGACATGACATTTAATTCAAATATATTATTCGGCAAAAAAAAAAAAAAAAAAACCTCATCTTTAGAATTTTTAACAAATATTGTTCAGCAAATAATTCAAAGATACAAGGGAACAAAAACAAAAGTACAACATGTGTCACAAGTCTAATCCTTCATGATTAACTGGGCATCATTTTCCAAATGTATATGAAAGTAGTAAAAAAAAATAAGACAGTACATGGTCTACAAAAAAGCTCCTTGAAAGAAAAAAAATTGCATTTATTTTTTATAAATGCAAAACTTGCAACACTGGGCTTTGTCACAATCATTGTTTTGTGTGAAATGTATTTAATTTCAAAATTTTTAAATATTTAGTAATTCTCACATTTATTTTACATTTTTCTCTTTAACTGAGTTTTCTAATATTTTTTACATTTTGAACATAAATAAGAGAGCGTATGGAATTTTCGTCATTTTCTGAAAGCATATATAATATATAACATTTTTTAGTAAAATAAAAATATTTCTTTTAAAATTTTCAATAGTTTTCTAAATATCACAAAAACTTTATTACAGAATATTGATATTATCAATGATAATAAACTGTAAATTTTAGTATATTTAAGTGCAGCAAATATTTTAATGGATTTTTAAATGAAATTAGACTTAACAGAGAAATTCACAGTGTGCCCAGGGTAACGCTTCTTTTCCTTTCACAGGTCTAGATTGAGTTAATAATGTTTCATCTTTTAAAATACTTTCTGAATGACTTCACTAAGCATTCTATTACACAAAAAGCTAATATCATCACCCAAGGTTACTTAAAAAGACCACTTACCTCACTATCCAAAACACTTGATATCACTTCTGTTAAAAGAGTCGCAAAGTTTGTTACACCAACATCTGACGTGGAAAATTCTGCCAACAGACCTGGACTAATGTAATGAATCATTTTGCGAATGAGATTTAGGCTTGATTTCCTTTAAATGAAAATAAATTTTTTGGAATTCAATCTTATATTTTCAAACAAATAATACACAAAAAGGTTAATTATTTCACATCTCATGCAAAAATAAGTCATACTTAATGATTTAGAAACTAACATCGTACAATATAGCAAAACTTAGACAGTCTATGAAAAAGTTGTAAAATGTAATAAATTGGAAAACACAAAATGAAAAAAAAAATAATTTAAAAGAAAAGTAAATCCACAGCAGTTTTACAATCATAAAAGCTGAAATTTGTACTGAATGATACTGTATTGTTTCATTACCAATTTGCTAAAAAGATAAATACTAATGATAAACATAAATACAAATCAGTCAAGGGACAAAAACATCTCTCATAACATCATGTTCTAATTTCATGTTTTCAGCTCCCCTCGCCATTATTTCACATGATAGAGCTGTAGTGGTATCACTTAGCACTTACCAGCATAATTCGACTTTTAGTTTCTTGATTTTTTTTAATTATGGAACCAGTAACTTTAAGCAGAAATTTTGGGCTCTTTTCAGATAGTTGGGCAAAGGTTATAAAATCACCAAATGTTGCTAAAAGCCCAGACAAAATATATTGCCATCCACAACTATTCCTCAACCTTCATGCTGATTGACTGCTTATCAACATTCCAACTGGAAACTGGTCTCATAATTTTGAGCCATGGTCCAATGACAAAGACAACATTTTAATTTGCCTCCCACTCTCCAAACCTTCACATCAAGCCACTATGAGGATTGAGAGAGATTTCACAAGCATTACTCCAGCAATATAAAGGATCTTTAAGTGGCATCAAGCATTGACAACAACACTGAAAACTATTTAAAATATGTGATTTATTAAGTACCATTCAAATTATGAAACATTAAAAGACGTTTGTCCTATATTATGATTTTTCATACATTAGCAGATCCATATGCAAGTCAACCCCTTTATATCAACTTAAAAAATCTAAAAATTTTTAGCTTATACACGAAAATATAAAGTAATATTTTGCCATGTTCCTTGATACATACATTTCTCTTTAAAAACATAAAAAAATTCTTCCAAACTATTACGACTCTGTATAGCAAAAATTTCAAATTACAAAGTAAAAAGATTTTGATTCTCCAAACATTATTTTACTTTTACAAATTATACACAAGGTTATCAATTTCATTAGTTAAGTTTGTATCAAGTGAAGCAAAAATTTTGTGTAGTTACAAAAATGGAAATAATTGAACATTTATGTCAGACTAAAGTCATTTTCATTTTCTTTTACGGGATGCCAATATTAAATTAAGTTAAAATATGTAAGGAAATTTCCGCCAAGTGTTGCAACAATGGACTATTTGTGAGTTCTATCCTCTCTAACTCTGGTTTTCTTCTGTACAACCAAATTGACAGTTTAAGCTAGAACAACGCCTCCATACAAAGTTGAACAATACTACCGAAGAATATAGTCAGTAAGAATAATGGTTACAGAGAATGATAGATGTTTTCAGATTATATTCCCACATTAATTCGTTCCTAAATTATAGTTGAATAACTACTCTAAAGTTTTAAGATCTTGAAGTATTTTTCTTTGGCAAGTTTGGGAGGTTTAATCTCATTTCAGATACATACCCAATCACCCTTGCCCTTAAATTTGTCTTGTCGGCATACCATGCACTCACTACTATGATTAAATTAATAAAAGTAAATTATTGCAAATACCTGTTTGTAATCATTTCCTATTCGATTTAATTGCTTCTCCATCCATATTCTGCATTCAAATCTCTTCCCCCCCCCCTCACAAAAGACCACAATGATCACCAAGATCTCCACCTCAACTACCATGAGAAGGAGATACCACAGTAGTATGAAGATATAACTATGATTTTTAACTAAGCTTTCACCTTCTGAATAAAATGAAAGGATACTTACTAAGAACTGAATTCCAGTGTTTCAGTTGATGTGAAACTGATAAGTATTTGTAAAAAACATTAACATTCATGTCTGTTACTTTATTTTGAGAAGAAAAAAAAAGAACAGTACACTATAATTAACTTTTGATACCCCACTGAATTCGTGACTTAATTAGAAGTATAACCTAGACTTAGAAAAAAATTTTTTACACAAAGTTATTACTAAATTAAAATAATCTCAATTGATGATCCACCATATGTTTAAAGAAACTTATTATTCCATTCAAATTTTAAAAAATTTAAAATATTAACTGAATAATCAATTAAAGGATTAAATGGCACAAAAGACAAACATGACCATGCTGCACCAAACAAATAAAATGTGTGAAGGTTATAGCTTAATTAGATGAATTTAAGGGAAAATAAGAAGATTTTCTTTGATAAAAATTTGAGTCAAAAAAGGTTTTTTTTTTTCCCCATATGCTATATCAGTAATCCCCAGGGTTTTTCTATATTAACCCTCAGGGGTCTATGACGACCTGTAAAGGGTCCCCGTCACAGAAAAAATAATTTGGGGTTCATGAGGTGTAAATGGGAGTCCGTGATAGACTAAAACAATCGTAACATTAATTTTAAAAGAAAATTTAATCCAATGTAAACCAGATTTACCTACATAACAGCTTTATTTACTAAATTTACTAGGGTTAATCTGCAGTTACAAGGCGCAAAGGCATAAATTTTATTTAAAAAGGATCATCATTTCCGTGCTTCTTGCCAGAATCAAGCTAAAGGAGTATAAATATTGGACATCACAAATTTTACCAGTTTCTCACAATCAGCCAGAAAAATGTTTTAACCCATGTTCAACATTTAAATGTCCTTTCTTCAGGTTTTGAAACTAGGTTTTTGAAAATGCTTTGATTATGGTAGTACCACAGTAGGCATTGACATTATATTGTCACATTAAAAAAAAATGTCCGATTACAAAAAGAACTGGGATAGCCCTAACAAAGAAGTAAAGCTAAGAAATGGATGTCAGCAATTCTAGCTTTAAAAAGATATACCTGTTATTTATACCGAATTATGGAACATTTGAGAAAATTTTTAATGGGCTCAATTCATGACAGTATGTAAAAGACAAACACGTGTCCTCCATTGAATTCAAAACAAACATCAAACTAATTGTACTTGCTCTGCTTGTAAAGGGTAAAATTTCAAATTTTATAATAGGGGGGAAATATACAAATGTTGTAAAAAATAAATTTCTTTAAAAGTTTTTAAAATTAAAAAAAAATCTTATTTTATACATGTACTTTTGAATAAAATGAATTTTGTCTACCTATGTTTGCATTATTGTTGTTGACAAATTTGTATTTTTTAAGAGAAAGTTTTTGAAAAATCAAAAGTTGGCAACAATGATAGCTGATTAGCTGGAAACACGATTGCTTTTATTGTGTGACTTTGATGTCACATGAGATTTTGAATTCATTGGCTAAAAACATGTGGTTATCATTATTATGTGATATGATGTCACATAAATTGATCTTATTGTTTTTTCTACAGAGAAGGAGTTTCAGTGCCATTGCCAATCTCCAAAACAAAAACAGGAAGAAAAGGTAAAAAGAAAGAAAGATTGGGTAATACTAACCGAGATTTACGGGTAAACCTGAAAAGATTAATGCCAAATGTTTAAAATTTGTTATTCATGAACCAGATTCACCCCACCTATTAAAAATATTTGTTTCTAAGTTATTTTATGTAACAATGATTTTATGTATTAATTAAATTTTAATTTAATTCACATGTCTCTTAAGTTTTAAACACTACTTAACTACAGCTAGAAACATACAACTTTTAAAGTATGTAGTGCTATACCAGCTGTCAAAAAAAACATTTAAGTTGATAAATTTGTAAAAACTTAATATTAGGAAATGGGGGTCTACAAAAAACCGAAAAACATTACAAGGGGTCTTATGAGACAAAAAAGGTATGGGAACATCTGTGCTATACACTTGCTTTAATAAAATTTTCTACTTTATTTTGTTTCTAAATTTCATTTATTACATAGAAAGTAATTTTTATTTCCATGATAATTTAAAAATTTTAAAAAGTTCATGTAAAAGAAATATTTAAAAACAAAGTAAAATCTAGTACACAAACTACAGCCAGTTAATTATAATTTATTTAATTGTGCATTAGAAAATACTGAACATTTGTTCTACCCAATTACATTAACTCAGCCAGCTGCTATTTACTTTACAAATCAATGGGAAGGAAACAAAGAACTAAAGCTTGAGAAATTATGACTAAAAATTTTTTATATAAAATAAAGCAAAATCACCTGACTGAACGTATCATAGTTCTTTGATATAATCTGTAAAATATTGGAAGTAATTGTTGAAGATAAAAGGGAGCCATTTCAGGATCTCCCTTAGGTTCATTATCACATTCTTGTTCCAATGGCTTCTTTTCTCCTGCTTTTGAACTTTCAGAGACTGGACACATCCATTCCCCTGAAAAAATGGGCATTGAAAATCAATACAGAATTTTACTGAACTAAATGCTTTTGTGATTCATTTAACTGTTCCAATCATGCTGTATTAGAATTATCTGAATAACGGACCACACAAATTGGGAACCATAGCAAGTGATAAGGGATGATACTTGAATTGGCACCATACTCTAACAACCACACCATATTAATAGATACAAAGGCTTAGAAACTTGGATTTACATGCCTCAACACCTTTTCATGTTGGTTTTTTTTATTGAAATCAGAACTCAAACGTTACTAAACTGAAACATAACCAGCCATAAACATGCATCCATAACCATTAGTATTCCATGGAAGCTCAAATGAAACTACTAAAGCGTAAACATTAAATTTGTGGTTTATTTAACTGTAACCAGTTAAGTTTTAAGATTGGAAATTCTAACTGTCACATAACCATTTTGTGAAAGAGAATGCAGAGAAATGCTGCCCATTAGAAATACCATGAATGATTAATCAATGCACATATATGTAATCACCTGACTGGAGCATCTGCTTATGTACCTTAATGCCAAAAGTCATGAAAACTGAGATGTGTGAAGTAGGCCTTGGCCCTCTATGGGCTTTTGCCCCACAGAGTTTTAAGAGTTCTTTTTTTATATGTGTAATGCTCTTGTATTTTATCCAACTATCATGATGTAAATAAATTAGCATAACAGTAATATGCAGCTGATCAATAAAAACCCATACAAAAAAGAATAAGATCACACATTAAAAACTAAACAGGAAAAAACTTCAGATGTAGGCGTATTTGGTTTAAAATGGTTCCCTGAGAAGGATACTTCCCATAGCTGAAATTAAAATGTAAAAATAAAATTCGCAAAATAAGATGAGTTTCCTTAAATGCTATTGCTTAATTGTTAATAAAACATAAAAAAAACAGGTAGGAATTCAAAAGAAAAATAAATGGCCCATGAAAGATTTAAAATAACATTTAGTTAGCAAGAAAGAAAAAGCAGAGGTATACAAAAACCTACAAGCCTGAATTCCATACTACCATTTAATACGAAGTCAAAGCCTGACCAAGTGATTTTTCAGCATGTTGCTAAATAAATTTACAGAACTTATGCACATATGATTCACATTAGTGGTGGAGGAAATAACACAAATTACTCTTTACAGAAATGAAAAGACTTAACATTCAAATTATGAAGAATCAAGTAACAACAAAAGACAATAGCATTTTAAAAAAATTAAGGAGGAAAAGTTGAATATTAACATCTCATTCACAATTTATAGACATTTACATGCAATGTAATATCCCAAAAGATATGAAAATATTACCTGGTGATTGTAGAATTGCAGCTACTTCTCTATGCCCTTCATCATTTCGTTCTCTTGCTTTATCTAAAGGAGTTTTGCCATCTTCATCTCTCAAATCAGGATTAGCACCATGTCTTAACAGTACCTTAAAATAAATCATTGAAAAAATAGCCCGATTAGTTTCAGAAATTATCAACATCTGGAAAAGAAAAAGGATTTTTTAAGAAATATGCTAGAAATACCACATGATGAGACCAAAATTTAAGCTCACTTGTTCTAGGCTGTCTGTAAACATAATTCATTTAGAGGTTACCAACAGAAAAAAAATGAAACCTTAAAAAATCCATTAAACAGAAAAAATTGTCAGAGAAAAAGGCTGCCGATTTACGGAATCAAGAATAAAATATGTTCAACATATTGCCTTCTATTATCTAAAATTAAAATTTTTACTCTGTACTGCAGTTGATAGCATGAATTCTCATATGCACGGTTAATATACAATTTTACATGCATGATATAGATGTGGTGCTAAAGTATATGCCTTATTACATAAACAGTTTCTCACAAGTGAATTTGACATGTCAAACAAATAAAAGTGATCTACCAGGGAGAAGTATGTGATAATCTGAATCTAGAATAGACATTCATTATAAATAGTTCACTGTCTCTCTGCATGCGCAAAGCATTCTTAATCTGAATTACAATCGATCTACAATAGTTGCAATTATTCCTGAAAATCATGTTACCCCAAATATATATGCAAAAAAAAGTAAAGTTTAAATTTGCAACATAAAGTAATAAGGCACAGTGTTTGCAAAGATAAAACAACCAAACAGCAACAAACACTACCCCTCATTAAATGAGAAGAAAATTCATTTTTTGGTACCTCAATTGGATTTTTCGGAGTAGGTAATGAAATTAGACATGAAAATTATTCATACTAATTTATTTTACAGAATTGATTAAGGAATTCTCCAAAATACAAATTTTGAGCTTCTAATTAGATGCTTGAATAAATTTCATATTTATTACTGCCCATCTCTAAAACAATGATAGGCTATAGGTGATAACCTTATCGTTTCGAATGTCAGTCAAATGACGAGGACAATGTCTCAACTGGCAATCAATCCAGTCTCCAAACTATCACAGCCTGCCAATGTGAGGAATTTGGATCTTGACAAACTTAACAAGTTACATCCCCTCTACAAGGAGGGTCTCTAGTGGCACCAGGATTCAAACACACAACTCAACAAAGCTGGCCAAAGGTTCCCAACTATGACTCCATAACTATTGAGGCCACTCTAATTAAAGGCAGTTGAATATATAGAAAAATCTCAAAGAAACTTGGTGAATTATAACCTCTTTCAAAGAAAAAAATTCACAAAAGCAAATTTTTTATAATGCTTAGCAGCAAAATCTACACTATTAAAATCCGAAGGTAAGCAAACATATCTATCTATCTATGAATCCATGATGCCCTATCTTCTCACGAACCACACGACGCAGAAACTCGCCGAAGGTACCAAAAGTTTGGGAATGATCCGAGGAATCCGTTTTGACCATTTATATTCCGATATTCCAATTAGTTAAAAAGATATTAATTAAAAACCTTAAAACGCATAATTAGTGTCATGTTTCACCGCCAGGGGTCAAGTTCAACTTTTTTTTTCAGACGTTTTTAAAACGCGATCTAATTTTTTTCATGAGAGTCAGGAGTTTGTTTTACTCTTAGCATCAGAATCGTTTTTTTTTTATTGCTTCACATTAATAATTTTCTGATTCTAATGCAAAATTGTTTTTTTAAAAGTCATACATTGAAATGTGAAGCTAATCTTATCTGTGAGAAGGAGAGGAAGATAGATCAATAATTTTACACTAAAAAAACCGTGTTCTGGCTATAGAGGAGAAAGAAACCTGTCTTAAATCAAAAAAAAAAGTCGAATGGAACAAATTTTGAAAAAGGGAAATTTTTTGACATAATTTTAGAAATCACTCACACTGTGCACGTACAAACACACACAGAAATGCTGGTGCCATGCGGAAAAGAGAAAGCCCGAGCAACGCCGGGCTAGGCGGTGGAGGGGGAGGGAAGTAATTTGAAAAAGAGTACTAGAAGTGCTGATTTTGTGAAGGAAAGGGAAAATTTATAAAAATAGAGAAAGCTGGTGCAACGCTGGTCCATGCAGCTAGTTTTCATTTAAGAACAAATCTCACAATAAGAAAGAAACCATGGTTTAATCTGCTGTGCTCAGCAAAGAAATCACTAGAAGCAAATGCAGAAGTATATGCACTAAATTTATTTTAAAATTTGATTCTTCTTCAGCAAAGCTCTCTAAAAGAAAATTCAATTTAAATAGAAATCATCCCAGATTACTATGCAGACATAGTACTCATATATATTTAGTATACATCTGAAATAATTATAAGTATAAAAGAGCCTTCATTATCAGAAATATTGAATATAAAAAAAAAGGTTTAGTTTTTTTATGTTTTTCAAAAATAGCTAGTACAAACCTTTGCAACACCTGGTCTGCCAAAACAAGCTGCATAATGCAATGAAGATGATCTCTGACCTTTATTGACATCAGCACCTCGATCACATAGAAATTCAACCATTTCTTGAGTGCCAAAAGCTGATGCCCAGTTCAGCAAAGTTTGACCCACATCATCCATAAAATTGACTTCAATACCTATAAAGATATTTTTATCCATACAACACATATTAGTTAAAAATAATGCATCACACTAAAAGCTCATTTCTGTACACCTTTCATAACAAAATCCTAACTTTAAATCAAAGGGCTGAGTGCTAAATTAAAATACAAATAATTAAATTTTAACAATGTAGTGCAATTACAATAAGGAACATCCATACAATTTTCCAAAACATTGTCAAAATATGTGTTTAAACCAATTATAAAAAAAAACCTCCCAAAATAACAAATCTTCTGGAAAGAACAGACCAAAAATTATAATCCAGAAATTCTACATTAAAAAGCTTATTTCAAAAAAATGCATTCCTAAAGGAGAGCAAAACAGATTTCAAAGTGTTTTTTAAGGGGACATGTGGTATGATTTATAAAAAAAACTTTGATTTAATGGTTTATATAATTATTTTTATCTTGCCTCCTATATATGTTACTGTGGATCTCCAAAATTGAAGAATCTCGACTTTCACCAGTGAATGTTGACACACACCAAATGCGTCGGTGAAAGATCGAATATTGTATTACAATCTGGTACATTCAGATTTTTATTGACGTATGTCGACAATCACAGATGTGCTCTGGTGGAGGTCGAAAAGAGAGGAGAATAGGCGACTGGCTGTTTCCCGCCAAATCCTTTGTTCAGCTGGAAGTCAGTCTTATGCAAGGTTTGAAGATGCAAACAATGATTTCTTAATCCCCCCTGATACCCTAGTTTATACTGAATGGATTACAGCAGTAAATCGTGATCTTTTTCTTGAAAAGTTAAATGCATTGATTGCGGGTAAACGAGAAGACAATAGTTTTTATTTTACAAAAGAAAAGTACTCTAAAATACTCTTTGAAGTGGTTTCTGCTAAAACGAAGAGCAACACACCTTTGGATTACAAAAGATTAAAACGTTTTGAAGTTTTAAAAATTAATGAAGAGAAGTTAATTGTACCATTAAAACCAGGAGAAACGAATATACAGTATTATGTAATCAATGATGAATTGTTCAGTGTAGTACATGCAACTTGCATCAGAACAGGCCACGGAGGAAGAACATGTATGCTTAAAGAGTTGCAAATTAAATACAAAAATATTACATATGAAGTTGTAATGTTGTATTTAAAGTTATGCAAACAGCGTTGAATGAAAAACACAGTGCACTTAAGAAAGGTATTGCTCTGAAACCAATGATCAGTTCTTAAACTCGAGATGTCAAGTTGATCTGATAGATCTGCAGTAAAACAGAGATAACCAATATAAGTTCATGATGGTGAATCAAGATCATTTAACACTAAGTTTGTCCAGCTATGACCTTTGAAAACAAAGAGCTGAAGAAGTAGCATATCACTTTAATTCAATATTTTTAACATTTGGTGCTCCAGTAATATTGCAATCAGATAATGGTAAAGAATTCAGTAATCAAGTCATATCTGAAATATGTGCTACGTGGAAAGATAAGATAGTTCATGGAAGGCCTCGTCACAGTCAAACACAAGGCTCAGTTGAAAGGGCCTATCAGGATATACAGAATATGCTAACTGCATGGATGAAGAATAACAATACAAATAAATGGTCAGAAGATTTACACTTTGTTCAATTTGCCAAGAATACTACATACCATGAAGGAATATGTCAAAATCCTTATGAAACCATGTTTGAAGCAAAAAGAGGCATAGCATCATCTTTTTTGCCTAAAGAACAAATCGCAAATATCGAAATCGAAGAACAACTAGAAGAAATTGTCAATACTTTTGAAACCAAAGAACAGCTTGAAGAAACTGCCAATACTTTTGAAACCAAAGAACAGCTCGAAGAAACTGGTAATACTTCTGAAAAAAATTTGAGTGGAGGTCATATCAAAAGCCATATTCCAAAGAAAAATATTGAAGAGGACTTGCAATCTACCACATCTTCACATCAAATTCTGACTGAAAAACACGAGTTAATTTTTAAAAAAGAGCGGCCACGAAAGAGAATCTTCTACTGCAAGCAACAAAAATGTTACGAACCTCACAAAAAAAAATTTCTCCTGCTCAAATTGGTGATTCTGCATGAATACAAGCCCCTGATGTCAACCGTGGTTGTACCAATAACCGAAATGTGATAGCGGTCAATGTTGGAATAGAAGATTCCAACTTTTATAAACTTGCAAACGAAAATGGTACCCTCAAGCAGCTGTACACATGTAATCAGTTCGTAATTTGTAAAGAAAAGTTACTTTCCATAGATGAGATTTATTTTCAAGAGAAATGCAGCTGCAGCTAATTCGAGAAGTAGCGGGCAAGGCTATACACCCTGTCATTGCAAAAGGAAATGTTCCAGAAATAAATGCAGTTGTAAAAGCAAGAGAGAGAGAGAACTTATTTTCTCATTTAGAAAAAAAAAAGTGCTGCATAATTAAGTAAGTTTTTGACTCCTATAATTTTCCTTTCTCATTTTGAACGCACTGTTTGTTTTATGTTCTTGGTCATTCCTCTCAGAAAGAGAAGCGAAAAATTTATCACGACAGAATTATGAAGAATAAAATATAAATGTCCAACATATTCCAACATTCACCATTAGTGCATGGTGAATGTCGACATTTACTGGTGTAAGCCAGAAATAAGGATATTTAGCAAATATTTTGGATATACACCAAGCGACAATGTTAATGTTGAAATTCACCAGTGAAAGTCGACGTTCTCCAGATTTCGGTGTTCCACTGTAACATATATATCAAGTAAAACAATATTAGTGCTCAAAATAACACAATAAGCTAACCATTTAATTTTTTGAAAAAAAAAAATTTTAATTCACAAACTGATTTTAAAATTCTCCAATAATAACTGGAGTACACATATGAAATTTGATTTATAGGTGATTTACAAACTGTGAATAATAAAGTTTATATGGATTTTGTGATAGCATGACTGATTTTCTAGAATAATTTTATTTATCAACTCTTCTTGAAAAATGTTTTTGAATTTATACATCATGAAAATTATAAATTCTTTTGAACTATTCATTTTGATTCAAAAATGCAACCAACTTTTGATAGATCTATTAATCTATTAATAGCCAGAAAAAATATCAAAGCATTTAGCACAATAGGAAAAAAAACTTAGCGTTTAAAAAGGAGATGAACAAGTTATTTTTTCTTTATGAGATAAATCAGTTTTGAAGTTTATATTTGCCAGTGGGATGTGAATAAAAACAAATATAAAAGTTATAATGCCGTTTTTTTTTATTTTGGGTTTTCAATTATTGTGAAATTATAGAATATATAAAGAATAGGGTAGAATGGTCATCAGGGCACTTCTCTGGTGAATATATAAAGAATAATTTAGGTTTAAAAAATATTATTTGATTTACTGACTGATTTCCATCAATTGAATCACAAAGTGTCCCCTTAATGAAAACTACCACTAAATCATTAAAATTATAGAAGCATGGTTAGAATTAAATTCCATGCAATATGAGGAGTAATTTTATATATTGAACTAAATTTCATGATTTGAAACCCAAAAAAGGACAAAAAGTTTAACAGCAAATGATTCAACTTGAGAGAAACCATTAAAATAATGGTAAGCAGATTCAAATGCCTATCATGGATTGAATTCTTATAAACCACAGTCAAATCCCAATTTTAAAAGGCACTCCTTTATAAGTCATATAGCTGAAATTCATGATTTTCAAACTATCCATAATTTGATAGGTTTAAGCAATTTTTTAGAAGCCAAATTTCTTATTTCGAAATAAAGTCATGACAACTAACCTACACACACAGCAAATTAATATTTTAACTGTTATATCATTTTCCTGAACACACGCATCACATTAAATCACAAATACTCAATTGAAGCATTATTAAACATGATAGTCTGTTAGTCATGAAACTCATTCAGAACATTAGAATTAAGTAATCTATCATTCATACAAATAATAAATTAATCAGTTTAAGAGCCTTCTCTTGACAGAGGAGGAATTTTGAGCAATTAATTATTTAATAAAAAGCTACAGTAAGAAGTTCCCTATGAAAAGCATTTTATAAATGAAAATATATTGAATTCCAAAACATTTGTAAAAAAAACCCAATATATATAAAAAAAAGAAACTTTCTTTTAAATCTTACACAATTGAAAGATGCAATTTTTAAAACAATTTAGATTTGTAAGGGTGCTTAGCTCATTTCTCACAAAATTAAAATGCAAAGATTCATCAAATTATTTCTAAAACAAACTAGCCTTTTCTCCCTAGCTAAGTGAAGATTAAAAATATGAAAAGGTTAAAATATAAAAGGTTATTCTGTTATGAATCCTTTTATGTCAATTAAAACAATATACATTTAAAAGATGCAAGAAAATATATTCTGAAAAAAGCACAGAAACAGAAGTTTCCATGAATTGTGACATAAATGGGAAAAAAGTTATAGAAACCAGCAGAAAATATTTTACTCTATTTAAGTATACTCACCACCAGAATCAATAGCATCAATTAAAGCATCAGTATCTTTGCTGCGAATACAATCAATCAATTGGCGGTGAGTTCTTTCACCAGCGGTATCAACACGACGAAGACTAGGTATTCTGGCAGGAGGGGCACCTCCTTGAGAAGACTTTGGTAGTGCTTTCCTTCCTTCAAATAAAAGCACCAAGAGAAGATCTACTAGACGCATTGTGTCAAGAACACACCTACAAAAAGAGGTTCCAAACTGATACATTTTATCAAAAAAAAAAAAAAAAAAAGAGAAAAAATCTAAAAAGATATCTAAAATGACAACAACAGTTAAAGTTTCACAGAGTACCAAATTTAAGCCCCAAAACACCATAACTGCTTAACTCTTTATCTACCAATGGTACTTATAAGTACCACACACTTTAAAATTACATAGAATAACTATTTTTACAAATATTCTTACAATACTTGGCAGGAATATTCTTTTAAATCCACTCTTCTATGATGAGTATTTTAGTGGGGAAAGCGATTAGTTTTATACCAGAAATTGCGTTTTCAGCTGATACTTTGATCAGATTGCAAAGATTCTCATGTTTGTTCCAAAAAAGTAGTTAATGTCAAAAGATAAGTGCCTTATTTATTTTTTTTTTCTGTATGTTAATGAATACTTTAGAAAACGATTTGACTGTTTATTTTAAGTGAACAGTGTATATAATTAATTTCACAGTTGAATATCTTTAACTAATTAGTTCTAAGGGATTAAATTTCCCAAAATTGAGTATTTTGTTTATGTATATCCCTTAATTTTCAATGTAGAGATTAAAAAAAAAATATTGCATGAAAAAAACTGTAGTAAATCATAATGCGGTAGATAAAGGCCTAAAACAGCAACAGAAATTTATATAAATAAATGGACTACAAATTTGTATTTAAAAGTAAGTAGTGCATAATACAAACATAAAACTTAACTTTTACTTTCAATTGCAACTGAAAGAATTTTTGTTAAAAGTGCAACTTCATGCCAGCGGAAGTTCCAAAATTTGAGTTCAATAAAAAAAAAAGCCTAAACGTATAAATATATACACACATAAATATGTAATAATTTATATTGATATTTACTTAAAATTCAAATCAGTTATTTATATCTAAATCATAATTACGAATACTCTATTTGAAAAACGCGAGTCTCTCATTTGATCCAATACTTAAGAATTAAAACCTATAATTTGACAGACTTATGCGTGATTTCTCGTTAAAAGTAGATTTCGAATTTTTGACAGATTTATTTTACACATTTATACACACATATACATATAACTGCAATATTTCAAGCTTTGGGGCTAATGTTATTTTTAAACCATTTATTTGTTACTATTTTACAGACAGGTTAATTATTGAAAAGAAAATAGAATTATTACCAGTACACTAATAATTTCCTTAATATCTGCTTTTTGATATAATTCATAATTCAGTAAAAAGTTGTTTGATTATAGAATCAAATAACACAAAACAAAATGGAAAAATTACGTACCTTTCATCACCTTGCACAGCTGATTCAATAGCTGTAGGTAGATCAGATCTATGAAGGTCCTGAAAAATGTCAGGAGGTTTGTAGTCAAACAAAAACAAATATTTTTTAAATAATTATAAATTTCCTTAAAAAGAAAAACATTTTTTAAAGAGCTTACATAAGTTATACTTGGAGAGCCTCGAAACAGAGTAGATAACAAGCTTATTGTAGTTGATATGCTAGATGATGTTTTTACTTCTGGTGATCCTGGTGCTGCTGTACTAGTATTAGCAGAACAGGTTAAAGTAACACTTTTTAATTTCACTAATAGTCTATTCACAAGTCCATGTTCAGCTAATGGAGCAGGATCTATGCCTCTACGGGTAAACCTATCTGCTAGAGATGCAAAGCACCTTAAAGCACCATCAGATACCTATAATAAAAAAAAGACTCAATAAAAAAATGTATTTTATTTTTAAAAACTGTCACTTCACTATTATAATCATAACATATGAAGGAAGAGTCTGAGAACTGGAATAATTAGAATAACTAAGGAAATTTTTAACACGGTGCAACAGAGCTCCCAAAACAAAATATCTACTCCAATACCTCAAATGCGAACTTGAAATAACCCTTTTTACAAAATTGTTTTGCCTACAGATCCTATATATAAGAACTTGATGCTCCAGCATTTTAAGAGATTTCTGTAGTCTTGTTTTGTCTTATTGAATACTGATGCAGCATAATCAATGGTGTCCGAGACAGCTCTTGTATAATTTGATGTGTGGAATATAAGTAAGATAGAGGTAAGTGAAATTTGAATTTGATTATTAGAAATATTTTAAAGTTAAAATATTTGATTTAAGCCAAAAGTGAAGAATTTTAAAAGATTAAGAGCTGCTACTAGAGTTTCAGTTTTGCATTTATATAATTCTCATTCTATTTCAAAAGTTGGTGACAATTTTGAACAGAGATTACAGAAAAATATAATAAACTCGTGATTTAAATGAAGAAATTCTAATTTTGATGTTGCCTGAAACAAAACCTAACAGAACTGGATGCTGAAGTTGATGAAGCAGAGTTAAACAGAAAATTTGAGCGAATTTTAACTATTTCTATAAGCTCTCTCAAGGGATCAAAAAGTAAAATAAACTTTACATAATAACTTTAAAAAATACAGTTGAGAGCTATAGAAAGTTTGAAAATAGAAGAAAATATGCAAACTACAAATATCATTTTCTCCATCTATTGTGGATGCTTTATTTAGATTCATACAATAGTTTAAATAACATACCATAGTATCAATTTCAGAACAGTTATTAAAAAATGTTTGAAAATGCCATAATTATGATGAGATCTCTGATTATTTGTCGCAAATGACATTAATACACATCACAATGTAGAGCAGCAAGTACAATGCTTTGAGTTTATTAATGCAACACTTTGAAACTGCATGAGAGCTAATAGTGATGGACCTTGTAATTTTGAATCATGGGTAAATAACAAAACACCTGAACTGGCACAAATCACTTTCTCCAAACTTCTACGCTGATGTGAGAATTAATTTAATGTGCATCCCCCCTGTACATGGTGATCTTTAGTGACATTAGGACTCCAACCCTCAACAGCACCAGCCCCAAATCTACGACCATGGCACCATTCAGCTACTGCACAGACACAGAACATTGCAGATGTTATTTATAAATCAAAGGTCTATTTTGAAGACCATTATTTATAATTGGATATATAGGGTATCATGTAAATGTTGTGACAAACTTCTAGGGGAGGTAGGACACATCATAAATATTACAAACTGCATTGGCACCCATACCCAAAAACGTCATTGTACCACGCCAGGTGGTGCTATACGAGAGTGCTTATGAGAAAAATGAGAATTACATCATTTGAGCAGATGGCAGAATATGAAGAGGATGGAATGTTATACAGAGAGCTTGCAGATATGCATTTAGTGTATGGAATAGTGGAGGGTAATGGATGAACTACTACAAGCATTTACTGAGAACGCTTCTCATACAGACATCAACCATGTCAATATGCCCATCTGCATCAAAATTTGTGCAAGTATGGGCCATTAAGTGATAGGACAAGTGAGGAAAAGCCCCACTTGTTAGAGAAGAAAGTGTGTTGGATGTTGTAGAGAGTATCAAAGGACCAGCATACATGACTTTGTTTTGAATGCAAAGTCCTTCAATGCCTTTCATTTCCAAATGGTTCAGTTACTGCTCTCTGATGACCACCCTGTGTGTGTGTGTGTGTGTGTGTGTGTGTGTGTGTGTGTGTGTGAGAGAGAGAGAGAGAGAGAGAGAGAGAGAGAGAGAGAGAGAGAGAGAGAGAGAGAGAGAGAGAGAGAGAGAGAGAGAGAGAATTCGTTTCACACACACACAAGTTTCAGTAAGAAAACGCTCATTATGTGAAATTCCCACTTTATGTGTTGTTCACTGATGAGGCTACATTCAATAGAGATGGCATATTCAATCACCACAATCTGCATTTGTGGGCTAAAAAAAAACCATGGAATGTGTGTGACACAATGCAGCACAACATTTAAAACTTTTTCTTTGGGCAGGTTTGGTCAGCAACTCCTTAGTCAGATCGTATCTCATACCATCCATGTTTAATGCAGGGAATTATCTGATCTTTCTAAAGCAGGTTTTCTTCCTGACTTTCTTGAAGATGTTCCACTAAATGTAAGAGCCAACAAGAGGTTCAAACATGATGAGGTGCCAGCTCATTTTTGACTGGCTTATTCACAGCCATTTGAACATATTCCCGCATTGATGGATTGGATATGGTGCACTGGTTATCTGGCCTCCATCCTCTAGATTTATCAAGCCTTGATTTCTTTCAGTGGGGAACCATCATATCCGTTGTGTATTACGATCATGTTGAGTCTGAAATGGATCTCGAGGCAAGACTCCACTGTGATTCTTCTACAATTAAAGAAACACCTGGTATGGTCCAACATGTGTGGCAATCAATGCTATCAGTGTCAGGCATGTTTTGTGTTGGATGGCACAGACTTTGAGCATGTATTGTAACATTTGAGCTGTATTCTAGCTAATAAATGTTTCAAATTAATCACTCTCTTGTTCCCTTTCCCATGTTCAACCATTGCTACCCCTTACTCAAGATTTGGGGGCATAATGGATTTTTATGCAGCTTTTAATCTTTATAATATGCCTAACACTCCCTAGAAGTTTGTCACAACTTTTTTGGGAAGCCCTATAAATTAAATAACAATACATTTAGCATTCATTTATTACAACAATTCTCTTATTTTTGAGACCGAAAATATACACTGAAGTGCCATGGAATAAGGAATAAGCAAGGGTTATGAAAATTGTGTGGTGCTGCGCATCATTTATGTGCAAGTGAAGGTGCTGTAGTCACTGCATATGTAGCACGTACTGTGGTTGTTCTGAATTCAAGTTGAAATTGTCAGTATGGGTAAAGTGCCTAATTTAGACTCCTTCAATCGCAGACAAATTGTAGGTGTGCGTCACATGGACCGTTCAATTTCTGAAACCGTCACACAGCTAGGATTTTCAAGGTTGACAGTGTCAAGAGTATACTAAGAATGCATGGATGGTGGACAAAAAACTAGCAATTAAGCAAACTGCAAAGGATAATTAGCCATGAAAGAGCATGATGAGAGAAGGCTCAGGTGTATTGTACATAGCCAATTAGTTCAAATTACCACCCAGTTGAATGACGGTGCCAGTCATACAGTCAGTATACGGACTGTACAACGCTAGCTTCACCATATGGGTTTTGCGAGCCATCGACCAATAAGAATACCATTGCTTAATGCTCGTCATCGGGCTGCACGTCTTGTCTGGGTAAGAGAGCACAGAGACTGGAGTGAAGAGGACTAGAAACGAGAAGCATGGAGAGATGTGAGTCTCGATTCCAACTACTTAACGCTTATGCTGAGAATATGGCATCAGGCTCATAAAGTCATGGATCCTGCATGCCAGTTTTGAACTGTACAAGGACATGGTGGCTCAATCATGGTCTGGGGTGTTTTTTCATGGCTCTGTATGGGATCTTTGGTGCCTGTACCAACCTCCTTCAATGTAAGGTATGTAGTTGTTGGGTGATCACCTCTATCCATTTAGGCTGTTCTGTTAACTGCACAGTAATGGAGTTTTACAGCAAGACAAATGTACCTCACTGGCTACTAGCTGGTTGGATGAGCCTTTCTCTGACTTTTCTGTCATAAATTGGCCACTTAAAAGCTCAGAACTAAATCCTATTGAGCATCTTTGAGATGTTTTGAAACAAGGTGTGAAAGGCCACCACACAGCACCAATGAGCCTTAATGAATTCTGGGCAGCTTTAGCCAATATTTGGCATGTCATTCCAGCGGAACACTTACAGAAACCTGTTGAATCTATGCCTTGTCGTGTGGCGGCCGTTATCAAGGCCACAGAAGGTCCAACTCATTACTAGGTAGGTATCCCTAATTTAGTGGTGTATATGGATTATAAAAGAGGCTACAGGTTACAATTCTAATAATCATGACATATTTTGTATACTTAAAAAATATTTAAAAAAAACAATATCTTAATAAAATAATCACCAGCCGAGCAATTTGCAGCTATCAATGACTGAGAAACCTGAAACTTTCCTCTGATAGCAGGCATAAATAACAAAATTATATTAAAAAAAGTTACTTGTAATAGCTTCAATATTAACTTCTATGTGGAGAAATACCAAAACTTAACATTTGAAAAAGCTGCAGGGGGGAAAAAAGTGTAGTGTCTTCCAAAGCATTATTTTTGAAAAAAAGAAATTATTACCAGCAGCTATATATTTTCATAATTTCAATATAACTCTGATTAACATGAATATTCTATCATTATTCATTTTATGTGAACTTTTTCCCAAATAAAAAAATTTAATTGAAATAGAGAAAAATTCAGTGGAACAATGATTAATAACTATAATGTACACTAAAATCATTAATGAAAATTATTGCATTTTTTGTTTTGTTTTTGCATGAAACATAATGTTAGAAGTATATAAAACTTAATGTTAGTTACATAATTTTTCACATATTTTTTAATATCATATTAGACATTTATTTTAACAAACAAATAATTATCCTTTTTAGAAATAAAACTGATTAAAACTATAGTTTAGCAATTTTTAAGTGAATTTTAAAAATTGTCAAATCACAGCTTCATAATAACATTGAAATTTTTACAGTGGAATGCCAAAAAGTGTAATTATACTGTGATATTTCATTTGTCCTATCAATTGTAAAATGTTTTATTTAATTATTTCACAATTCTGAATGAGTAATATAAAAATTTGACATTTAAACAAAATACAACTAAACAAAAACTAAAATCGACATCACTCACATGTGTATCATCATGTTTCAGTAACACAGAGAGTGCTTCCACACAATTTGGTAAGCTAGCATCATGTGGTTCCATTTTCCCACAAAGTCGTGACACAACAGCCATTGCAGAATGTAATGTATCCTTATGAACCAAGTTACCAATATCACGGATAAATGTTAAAACACAACTCAAACCACTAGCATCAAAAACAGCTCCTGCTTCCCTCGTGCATATAAGCTCTAAAACCTAGAATATATAAAAGTAAAATAATTAAAATAATAAAATCTAAATATTAACACCATAGTTTGTAGAAATTACATATCATAAAAATTAGTAACACTCCATAAAAAAACTCTCAAGTTGCAATAGCAAAATCAGAAGAAATTTGCAACAAATAAATTAGGAACAAAGTTTCTAAATAAAAACCTTTCTGATAAAAATGCTTACATCAAGCAAAGCAAAAATATTGCAGGCTTACACACATTCCTCCATTCAAAAATTTTGTGAATGACCTTTGCTCACTGGTAAAAGTTGATATGCTCAGTATAATGCACTCACATCACATGCAACTCAGCTGAATGAGCATAGTTGTTCAGACAAGCAATATTTTATTCAGATATTTAGCTTTGTTAAAAGTGCAGCACAACGTAGTGAAAATGTAAAAAAATAAAAACATGCATAACTTGTCAACATGAAATTTTTCAGTCAGCATAAGATTGTCATCAAATGCTTCTACCAGTGTATGGCCAAGATAAAGCATGTCAGAAGTGCATGCATGAGTGGTATTGACGGTTTCGTGAAGGCAGTGTGGTAAACTTTCCACCTAGTGAAAGGCCCATTACCACTTGTCGCACTTGCAAGAAATAGCAAAACTACTCAACTTGTTAAATTTTTTTTGTAAACACTGTCACGCAATATATGTATTGAAATTTATGAAGACAAGCAATTAAAGTTTATTACTTCTTTGCATTCAATGAGAATAATCCTTCTTTTGAGTTAATTCATTTGCCTAAATACTATAAATCTTATTTTACAGGTAGAAGAATCTAAGCTTCCAGCATTAAAGGAAGTTTTAAGTCAAAATAATGTTTTAAATCAATATAGTCTTGATGAAAAAGCAACATGGTGTCTGTGTCAGAGAGAGAGAGGACCTACATAATTCAATTTATGGACAATAAGTTAAAGAGAGGCAAGTAAACTTTGAGCTGGATTGTCATTTTGATAAAGAACTTTTGTTTTCTGGAAATGAAGATTTTTAAGAAAAAAAAAGATTAGTTGTTTGCTCTTCATTTCAAAGTTTGTATGATTCTATTAAAGATGAGCTTTGTAAGGCTGGCGAAGATTTGGCTCATAACTTTGATTTATTGGCTGATTTTGAACTGTTGAGTGAAAAATACAATGAACTGTGCATCTTGAATCAAGAAATTCAAAATTCAATGTTACTGGAAGCAGATGAAAACCCAACAGAACTGGAAGATGAAATGAATGAATGAATCAGATGAGTTTAATAGAAAATTTAAAAGAATTTATTTTTAAAACAAAGTGCAATGTTAGTGACAGTGATGAAAATGGATCTACACACAGTGTATCTAAGAGAAAATTCAAGTAGCCCTTACTTAAAGTACATAAATTTGGCCGAGAAATAAATGACTGGCTTCCATTTTGGGGTCAGTGCAATAAAATTGACAGTGATCGAGATATCAACGATGCTGACAAACTTCAGTATCTAATACTATGTATGAAACCTTCCACTAGAGCAAGAGAGTTGGTTGAGAGTCTTCTACCATCAAGGGAAAATTATTGCGAGGCAGTGGATTCTTTAAAATCACATTTTGGAAGAGAAGAACTGCTTGTGGAGTTTTACGTTCAAGAATTATTGAAGTTAACAATATCTGTGAATTCTAAAGATCATTCAAACATAAACAAAGAAGCTGTTGCAAAAATGAAATATGAGCCTACAGGAATTGAAGAAATGATCTACAATCTCTTTGGTGGTGTTGAAAGTCATCAGAAGCACCATCTGTACAGAGTATATGCGAGTAGCTTCCTAAAGAGTTATTATTGTACTTTTGACACTTTGATCAAGATAAAATATGTGCTGATATCCCAAGAATGAGTGTTGGATATTGGACAAAGAAGATTAAAGAAAAGGGGAATTCCTGAGTGACCAAGAAACTTTCTCACTGAATTCTTCCTCTTCAGTACATTTAATAGTTGCTGACATTGCTGGAAAACTTATCACTGGCAAAATTATGAATCTGTCTTGTGGATTAATTGCAATGCAAACCCTAGTTGGATGTACTCTCATGGGTTAACAGAATAATGAAGAAAAGAATGACAGTTACATGGCAGTTTTATCTTTGCATGTAAACAATGGAAGTAATCTTTGGAGTCTGGACTATCAAAGCATTGGATCCTGCTGATAAACATAGTCAAACAGAATTTGAAAATGAAATTAAAGAACGATTTCTGAATTCCATAAAGTAAGATAAAGATGGAAGATATGTAGTATCACTACTTTGGTTAAAAGATCCCCCTCCATGCCAATGAACAAAAGTTTGTCTGTGAAAAGATTGAAAAATTCAGTGGACTTAATACCCTTCATGATTATGAAAATATTTGAGGACTGGCGAAATAAGGTGTAATTGAAGAAATTAATATTGAAAGTCTATATAATGTGAGCTGCCATTATCTTTCCTCATAGACCTGCATTAAAGAGTTTTACTACAAAGATCAGACCAGTCTTTGATGGTTCTGCAAAAATCAAAGGAAGAGTCCATCTTTAAATGACTGCCTAGTGAAAGGTCCAAACCTTGTAGAACATCCCATCCATTTTAAACTGATTTCAAAAGTGGAAATATGGTGCAATAGCTGATATCAGCAAGGTCTTTTTTGCAAATTAATCTGAACGACAATAGCAAGAATTATCAGCAACTTTTGGTATAAAGATGAAGACCCAAATAATGTCAAAATTTACAGACATTGTCTTGTAATCTTTGGCATTAAATCAAGTCCATTTCTCTTGGTTGCAACATTAGATTATCATCTAGACAGAGTTTCTGACCACTATTAGTCAACAGCTCAACTACTAAAGAAATCAATGTATGTGGACAACAGTGTAGTTAGTGTTGAGACTAAATCTGAACTTATAAAAGTTTATTGAAGAATCAAAAGAAATCATGGGCTCTAGGGAAATTTAATTTGCTAGGCTGGCAACATAACTATTTTGATGTTTTAAAGGAAGATTAAAATGAATTCCAAAATGCTTCTTCAATTTTACAAGATATACAAGTTCTTGACCTAGTGTGGAACATTACAAGAGACTTTAAAAATTGATATGGTGATTAAAGGAAAAATGAATCTGCAAAAGTAACTAAAAGATGTTTTCTATCAAAATGTCAGAGAATATTTGATCATATTGGTATTACTGCTCCAATCACATTAATTCCTAAGACATTGCGGCCACGGTAGCCGAGTGGTATAGGTATCGGATCGTGGCTTGCCTGGTCACGAGTTCGATCCCAGTACCACTAAAGACCCGCCGTGTAGGGCAGCGATGCACGTTAAATCTGTCGAGAGCTGAAACGTCCTCCCGTTGGTGTGGTAGTTAGGAGAGGGGGGGTGCCAGCTCAGGTGTCGTCCACGTCACTTGACCATGGTTCAAAATTACGTGGTCCGTCGCCAAAAGCCCTCGTGTAGCTGAACAGTGCGACGTTAATATTAAATCAATCAACCTAAGACATTGCCCCAAGAAAGTTGGAAAATAAAGGCCAATTGGGATGAAAGTCTGCCTCAAGAAATTGCTCATAAATTTGATAATGGGTACAACTGTTACCTAAGTTAGAAGAGCCAAAAAGGTTTCAAGTGGATAAAATTGCAAAAAATAGCTTACATGCTTTTGCTTTTTGTGATGCTAGTAAACAAAGCATAAACCACTTGCATTTTCTTAAGGGTTGAAAATGACCAAAGAGTTACTTGTAACTTGGTAGGAGTAAGATCAAGAGTAGCTCCTCTAAAAGATATTTCTATCTTAAGGTTAGAGCCCTTAGGCTGCTGTATTGGCATGATACTAGCCAAGACCATGTGTGAAGATTTAAAGAAACTTGGTAATCTACCTGTGTATTATTGGTCAGATTCTATGAATTTTTTACAATGGATTAAAAAGGGATGAACAATAGGCAACATTTGTGATGGTCAGAGTGAAGGAAATAAGGGCTAAAAGACAAAGAGAAAATGTGTGCTATCTCTAATTTATCACCAGACAAGTGTGTTGTAAATGCAGAAAGGAGGAAATCTGTTGTTACTTCTTTAGTGGTGTCCATGAATATTCTAGAATTCTTAAGCAGACTTTCTTAATATAAAAAATTGTTAAAAGTTACTGTGTGGATTATCAGATTTTACAATAACTGTAAGGATAAGAACTCTGCTCATTCAACAAACATCCTTAGTGCTGAGGAATTTAAGGAAGCAGAAACCAAAAATCATATTCATCGTGCAAAAGTCTTCATTTTCTTCAAATAATGAGGCAAGATTAAGAAATGTACCACATGTAGTAGATAAAAATAGGTTGCTCAGAATGAAGACCAGTTTGATTTTCAGAGAAGATATGGAAGATTTCAAGTTCCCAGTTATTTTACCTTAAGATTACCCTGTTGTCATAAGTATCATTATGTATCAGCCCAAGGAACTCATGCACTGTGGGATTCAGATTTTGATTGCATGTTTAATAGAAAAATATTAGATTTTAAAGGGCAAAGAACAGTTTGAAAGGTAATCCATCAATGCGCTCAGTGCAAAAGATTTAATACCAAGCCTGCTACATTGAACTTTGCTCCTCTCCCAGAGAACCAAATCAAGGAGGTAGCCACCATTTTTGAAGTAACAGGAATAGATTTAGCTGTACCAGTCTTCTTGAAAAATGGAAGTAAATCATTGATTGTTTTATTTACGTGTGCAGTGTTTCGAGCCATACATCTAGAACTTGAGACTTGTCTGTCTACTAACAAATTTCTGCTTGCATTGAAACTCTCTGTAGCATGCAGAGGAAGACCTGCAATAATCTAAATTGATAATGGTAAGAACTTAGTTGGAGCCCATCACCTTTTGCAGAAGATTGACTGGGATAAAGTGATTGCTGATGGGACTGCAAAGAAAATTGTGGGAAAATTTAAACCCCCAGTTTCTCCTTGGTGGGGTGGATAGAAGAGTGTCTCATGGAATTGGTTTATGATTTACTGAACAGAACCCTAGGAAATGCCTGCTTGAAATATGAAGAACTTAATTCTCTACTTTATGAACGTGAAAGTGTTGTCAACTCTAGACAAGATGACAATGAACTTGAACCACTGATACCTTCTACGCCTTTACAAGAATTTAAAGAATGTCGAGTAGCTGATCTTGACTATTTAGAATCTATCATTTTACAAAAGAAAGGTTTCTGTACAGAATTAAACTTCATGAAGACCTTCGTAAACATTTCAGACTGGAATATTTAGGTCATTTAAGACTAAATACAAAGACAATTAGAAGTCACAGTGCTACTGTAGGAAAATTTGTTCTTGTAGAGAACAAAAATCTAAAAAGACTTTGCTGGCCATTAGAAAAATCATAAAACTTTTCCTGGTAAGGATGGTTTTGTATGCTTCGCAAAAGAGAGAACAGCTAGTGGTGAAATTTTACATCCTATACAACGTTTATATTCTCTAGAAATTAATGCTGTTTCTGGAGATTCGCTTTGTTGTAAAGTTTATAGACGAACAGAAACCAATGCCTAAGCAAAGAAAATGAACCAGACAAGTAAAATGACTCAACCTATGCTTTTTACTAAACTGTCCAGTCAACCTATCCAAGCTACCAGAGTGGGAGATGAAATTAAGGCTGTAGAGAAACTAAATCTTTGATTTAAATTTTGAATTTTCAGGCATTAACTCAAAAGGAGGGAGAGTCACGTTTGCAAAAAGTAGCTGAACTCTCAACTTGTTAAATTCTTTTTGTAAACACTTTGGTGTGCAGTATTAGGATTTATGAAGACAAGCAAATAAAGTTTATTGCTATTTGCATTTAATGAGAATAATCCATCTTTTGAGATAATTCATTTGCCTTAAGACTACAAATCTTATTTTATAGGTAAAAGAATCTGAGCATCAAGCATTAAAGGAAGTCAATAAGGAAGTGTTGATGCAAAAGCAACACAACCAGCAATGAGGATCACATTCAAAAATTGCAGAACCTATTAGTCAAAGACTATCAACAGAAAGCCTAAATATCAGTGGAGGTGATTAGAGCTAGTGTTGACAGGGCATTTGCAATTTTAAGTGATAAATTAGGTAAATGTAAACCTTATTTGCATCTTGTGCATCACCACTTGAGTGAAGAACAAAAACAAGAATATTCAGACACATGTGGAGAGTTCATTGATATTGCAGATATAATGGCCCCTAAATTCTTTAATTGTATTGTTACCACATAAATGAAAGTTGGTGGATAATTACAATAAACTAATACATTGAGCTTTCTGAGAATATCAGAAATTAATCATAATTATTAAAATAGATATGGATTAATTTTGGGGCATCGATATATAAATCATTTAAATGTATCGAAATTCCTTTGGAAATTTAAATGATTAAGATTATTAGGTTAACAAGATCTTATATGTTTCAGTCCAAATGCTTCAGTAACCAATGCTAACAAACTTGATCATGTACATACATTTACATAATGGAAAATTATCCATCCATCCAACAAATTAGGTAATGAAATAAATAAAATCGAAGCATTTATTGTTAATATTCCACAAAATCAATAAAATTTTTAACACAAGAACAATTAAGTTTTGCTACGATAATCAATAAAAATGTATGTATTTAAATTACAAAAAGTAACTTTTCCACTTTCTCAGCCATAATATTACAATCCACAACAATTATTCCACAACAATTACAGCTGAATTCAAATATAATAAAATCTGAAAAGGTATCATACAAGAATAATAAAACAATTTGGAGACAATGCTCTGTTAGTAATGAGTTTTTTAGTGGTATGAAACACAAAAAAGTAGATCAAAATCAAAGAAAATCAGATGCATCAAGCAATTTAGAGACTTAGATCAACATGAAGTTCAAGAAATTATAAAAAGAGGAAAAGATTAAGGTGAAACATTACAAACTGAACATGAAACTTTAAAAATTACATGACAAACATTTTTCAAGAATAAGAGGAAAAAATAAAGACTTTCTTCAGAATTGGTAAAAAGCAAAAATCATGATATATGGTAATTCTCTAAAAACTATTTCAGAACAATAAATGATAATTCTTTCAAACAATGTAAAACTATAATTTTAAAAAACAGTGTTAAAATATACCAGCCTCATCCTGATTAACAAACCATAAATTGGATTTATACTTTACACTATATTTGTCTAATCAGGTTACAAAAACCAAAACTAAGAACTCAACACAAAAGTTCAATCTGTGTACATATATATATAATTATCTTGTACACACATACCTGTAATTATATTATTCTCTACCAATGCAGACATCCTTATTTATTCTTATTTTTTCTAAGTCAAGGAACTTAATCAGAGCAAGATTGGAATTATATTGATGGAAATAATTCAATATATATAAATGACTACTCAACTTGTGTTACTATTGATCAATATATAATTGTAGCAATTACATACAAACAAGGCATTAAACTTAATAAATTTCTCAAAACTGGCTTTCAAGTTTAATCATTCTGAGTTGTTTCCTAATTATTGGGAATTCTTAAAAATGCATGCTAGTTCCAATCAAGTATTTCACAAGGCTACAGGAAGTGTAATAACGAAAAAACTTTTGTTTCAAGATACAAATAACATTAGAATTCATCAGCGATATATCGATGCATTAATGCAAAAAATTTTCATTTACTGCAACGTTGAAGATTGGTCTTTATTACCACATTATCCTTCGATTTGATTGCTTACTTTGATAAACGTCACACTAACATTAGAAGTTTTACAAGGAATTATTAGTGAAGGCTTTTTGAACTTATCAAAATATTACATCATTTTTGTACTTATTGTGAAATCCTGGATTTAAGAATAAGATTTGAGTTTTGTGCAAACAATTATTTCACTTCCAAAACCAAGAAACTTGCCTACTTAACTTTAAAAAACTACAAAGAAATCTTGGAGTAATATTCTGGTAAAGTGGGATGTGGTTCAATAGTTGTAATGAGGAGGGCATTTAAGTCTTAATTCATTAAAACAAATTAATGTAAATTGTTTAGTAATTTTTAATAAAAATGCATGCTACATAAATTTCTTTTTCTATCCAATTTTCAGGGCATTTTTATTTGTCAAATTGATTATTTATTACACAATTAAAGCTATCCATCAATAAACATTTTATTATAATCAAACAAACCAACAAAAACGCATTAAAAGATCTATTTAAGAGCAATGCATGGAAACAATCGATTCGGAGGGGTTCAACAGAACCAATAACTAATTTTTTGCCAAGTTCGGTGAACAAGCTAATAGAATTTCATTTGCTATAAAATAAACGCCAAGGAGCAGTTAATCTAATGCGAGAATTACAAATTTACTTTAGGGCATCAAATCAGTTTAGAAATTAGAATCCTATCACTATACAAAAAGTGCACAAAAGGAAAAAGAACTCATAAACTCACTTTAAAAATCATTACTTTTTAATTTCTCAAACTTTTATTTTATTTTCGAAACCCAAACTATATCAACTTATTCACATGCATTTATTAGAAAAAATAGATAAATTTAATACATGCCTTGATACACTGCTCAGATAAATCTTTACTTGCTCTGGAGGACACATCAGCAACAACCAAGCGGTTGCAGATGGCTTTGATTGCACCATCAACAGCAACAATACGTCTTGTGCATTCAGCGGACACATCTAAGTAATAGGTGATAGCTCGAGCAGTAACTTCCAATACATTATCTGGAGCACATTCATCCAAAAAGATGCGACAGAGAGCAGGAAGGAATGTCCTAGGAGGGCAACTAAAGAAAAAAAAACATGAATAAAAAAGAAGCCTTTAATTAAACTTCAAATACAAATAACTTAACTCAGTGGCACAACAGCCCATAAGGGACAAGGTATACTGTGCTGAACTCAGTATAAACGACCTTGGGCCCTGAGGTGCACAGCAGATGTTCCGGTCAGGTGGTCAGTCTGACGCAAAAACTCCCAGTGTTAAGTTCCCGAGCAAGCTTGGTACTCATTTTATCAACCCATTGAAGAGATGAAAGGCTGAGTCAACCTTGCCCAACCCGGGGTTTGAACCTAGGATCCGTGGTGTGGAAGCACGATGCACTAACCACTCAGCCACTGGGTATCACGGATACAAATATGTTCAATAAAAAGAAACAAGCTTATACATAAGATGTGCCTATAATTTGTAAAACTACACATATATACAATGACAGACAAATACAAGAAGCATAAAAGTTGTATCAAAATAAATTTTATTTAAAGATTATAAATCAGTTCAGTAATAAAAGTTTAGCAGGTTAATCATTCTCTCAAAATAACCTAGTATATGACCCTCTAATCTTTCACACTACATTTAAAATGCTCCATTAAAGTATTATCTATTCAATTTTGTAGAGATATCAGATTCTGCAATGAGGGCACTCAATTCACCATAACTCAATTTAATAACAATTTTAAGAATTTTAATAAATTTTTAATTTTTATTTGAAGGCGAGTTAAAATTCTACTTTTACTTCAACATTTTAAATAAATTTATTACATTAAAAATTATTTAAAATTACTAAGAAAATTATTTCCTTATAAAAGGTACTCATTTTTCCACGAACTGTGCACCATTCTACAGTTTGTGCAAGACCCAAAAGTGCAAGAAAAAAAAAGGGGGATATTGCATAATCAGTCCATTCATTCTATATAACCATAGATTTTCCTTATACACTTGCTTGAAAATATATTGATGTTCTTCATAATTAAGATATTTTCGGTGTCACAAAATGTTATTGAGCTCCCCCCTCCTAGCCGATTTATGTTCAAATGTCCACTTAAAGCCGTCTTCGGCCAATGTTAAAGAATAGGACCCAAATTCGAGAATATTTTTTCAGAAATAAAAGTGCTCAAGCAATATTAAATTCTGGCTTTGCTATTCTGTAGAGAGAAAAAGAATCCCTTATTTTATAGTACTACTCCTTTTTATCCGAGTTGACACATTTTTTCTTCTATAAAATGTGTGTGTTTCGCATTCCCCCCATATCGTGATGCTAAATGAGTTATCCTTTCACATGTTAAATGAATTAATTATTCATGAAATATTTTGAAATTTTACAAATGCTATATTTTAAACAAATGTGTAAATTACAATGTCACAAATTTTTATAAAAATTTAGGCATTTTTCCGTCAGAAAATATGCTCCTCGTTAAATTCCCGCTCTCGTACATATGACGAAAACGGCCTTAGAGGCCACCGTAAAATTTTCGAAAAATCTATTTTTTTTTAAATGGTTCCCTAGGACCCCCAAAATGATGTCACATTATGGCCGGGAAAAATCTCTTAAGTACTCGGTTTTCGAATTTTAGTACAAGGCCGTCTGGTCAGCAGCAAGTTCCTTTTGTGAGCGCATGAGGAAAGATAGGTTATGGGACTAAAACAGGCATACGGCATATGTTATTGAAAAAATTTATTTCCTTACAAGTCTAGACGAGTTTAGACCTGTCGAACATCTGTTTTAGTCAGTAAGGCACACCCAAGCATTTGAGAAGGACGCTAGTCGACAAACACTCGTTTTTCTTGATACTTCTATGAACTTTTCTTTTCCCTGTGCTAATTATTGATTTGTTTTTATAATGAGTGACAAAGTGGTGTATAAGTGAGAAGAAAGGAAGAAAAACGTCATTTTGTAACATCGAGAGACCAAAAATATCTCGAAGACAATTGAGTCGCCATGAGTTAGAAGCACCAGATGACTTGAATGCCAGTACATCGACATTTATGTGTTCAATGTTGGGTTTTCTTCTTTGACATAATGAAGGCAATGAACTTTGAAAATCGGCCTGAACAGCTACGAAATGTGACTGGAGATCGACAAACAGCGCACAAAGTTTGCAGAGAGATCGCTGTCTGACCGGGTAATAAAAGAGGCAAGAATCGTTTCAAGATCAAGCAGAAAAAAAAATGCAAGAGCAGGACGATAATCTGGAAGTCCCAATTGTATGGTGCAGGTATTGCAAAATTATTCATGATTTTCTACTACTCAAAACTTTAAACGCCTTTAACTCAAAACTGCATTTTTAAGTTGGCCGGACTCATAACTCACGACAATTTTCAACCAATTCACTTGAAATTTTGAATATATCTTGAAAAGAACATTATCTATGAAGTGCGTACGATTTTTTATTTTATATTGCATAGTTCTGTTATTAACAATAATCTGACGATTTTTTAGGCAAATATTTCACTTTAGATGACCGCCATTTGGTCAAAAATCAATATATTGCAAAAATCCTACGTATTTCTATAGCAGTTATTAAATATAATCGAAAAAAATTCATTGGCTCATCATGATTTAAAAATTACGGGAGCTGTTAGTCCAGCAGTCGGAGGTCATCGCGAAAACGCTGCACAGCCACCATTTTGAAATTAATCGATTCAAAAAAATTATTTAAACAGTCACTGATATGTATAACATCTCGTTTTTGTAATCTCGATATATTTAGTAGCATTTCTGAAAAAAAATCCCCAAAAGGCCTACTTTTTTCGGCCTTTAGAGTGGCAGAAGGCCTTAAGGCTGGCTTCACCAAATGTACGAAAACCTGAACTAAACGAGGAACACACTTTTAGACAGAAAAATTTCCCAATTTTCATGGCAAACGTGCAATTCATACATTTGTTTATACATTCATTACAATTCATACATTTCAAAAAATTCCATAAATAAATATTTTCTATTTTAAAATATAAATTGAATTCATTTAGCATTATGCAACAAGAGAAAAAACGCGAAACATTTTATGTCAGGAAAAAAAATGATCAAATAAGACAAAAATAAGTAGCTATTCTGTATAGGATAAGGAAGTCAGAATATCTTAAAGATGAAGCACTTTTAATTGGAAAATGTTCTGAATTCGGGTCAAATTCTTTAATATTACGTGAAAACACCCTTAATACAACCAAAATGCCTGGCAAATTCATATATCACTGATGATTAAATACGCACCTGAATCGGCTTACCCACAGCATACTAACACATAGAGCCATATCAACCCTTATTTGTCTCAAAGGATTTAAAATATTGAAAGCTCCTCCCAGCAATTAATGATCAAACTTTATTAGAAAATAGAAAATATCAGTAAGTGAAATTAACTTAATAAACCTAATTGATAATACAGCTCCACTAAAAAAAGCATATGAAACTTAAGATGGGGGCCCAGTCCAGCACTTTTTTTCATGAATATGAAATATACAATGAAAATAATTCAGACATTTAAACTTGTCCTTAGTTTCTCGGACATTAAGGAGGTCCTTTGGAAAGAGCATGGTACATTTAATGTGCGTCTATCCTCATTATACAGTATAGCAATCCTTTGACTGTGGAATTATAAGGTCCGAAAAAACAAGCAGTCAGTGGCCATCTATATCAGTGTTCCACAACCTCTGGTTCGCGGGACAGTACCGGTCCGTGAAAGAAACATTAAATTATTTCTCTTTTATTTACTGTGGTATATTTTTCTTAGATTTGGGCTACTTTTTTTTATAAAAAAATCACTTAATATTCCCTGTTAAATCACTTTATGTTCATTTTTTGCTGTACCTATATTTTATTCAGAAGTAATGATTAAATACAATTAAATTAAAATTATAAAATCAAAACAGTCTAAAATATAAAAAAATCAACATCCTCGCCCTCAGAGGGCCGCGGTAAAATTAACAAATTTTGACCGGTCCGCGGTGATAAAAAGGTTGCGGAGCACTGATCTATACTACTGCAAATGGCTAAGGGTTCTATTTCTGCTCATGTATACACAAACAAGTCAACCCCCTAATTGCTATTTTTCTATCATAAAGCAATATGAGTAAAAGCATGATTTATTTTTAATAATTTCTTTACATACTGTTATAGCGTATGCTTTGCAGCAAATGTTAACGGAACATATATGTATGCTTTGACATGTTTTCAGTAGTTCAAAAATTTTTTTAAAGATTGGTTTTCTTTTTGTTGTTTCTTCCAAGTTTTACTAAAAATTAAGCAAAATACCTTGGCAATACATTTAAATCTTCATAAACCAATGTATAGTCTTTTAATGGTTAAGTTTTTAATAAGTTATAAAATAAAATGGACTTGTCAAGTAAAAGATAAGATTCTACAGGGAAGGATTAAATTTGTTCAAATGTAATTGGTAAAATTTCATTTAAAATGAAGAGAAAAGATGGAAAGCCAATTAAACAAGGTCGTAATTATATGCAAGGTTGATTAAGCTAAAACTAGAAGGACAATCTACCCTGCATTACAGAGCTGAAAGGAGCCCAAAACATTTTATATAAAACTAAATGATCAAAAATATCTGGACACCAGCATGTTTTGCTCTCCCCGCAAATGTCAAAATTTGTATCAGATCCGACAATCTTCTTTTGCAATTGAGCTAAAACTCTTTGGGGAAGGCTATCTAGTAGTTTTTGGAATGTGGCAGCAGGAATTGCACGCCATTCTTGCGAATATAAAAGGTTAGCATAATCTTCGAATCGGGGCATCGTGGTCTACCTTGTAGATGACGTTCTAATTCATCCCACAGGTGTTACATGGGATTGAGACCTAAACTTTGATGAGGCCAATCCAAATTCTAAACAACCATGTCAGAGGCTATGAAGTTTTGACAGAAGCACAATGATACTGAAACAGGAAAGGGCCCTATCTGAAGCAGGATGCCACATGCTGCATACCACAATGTAGGCAGCGCGGAATTGTCCAAAAATGTCAGGATCAGTTTACATGGTCTTGAGAATTCTTTACACAGGAATCAAAGATTCTGGCCAAATCATGAATACCCACAAATCATTATGTCTCCAATTCCACTAACAGCACATAGTCAGTTGTCCCCCCCAAAAAAAAAAAAAAAAAAAAATTATCTCACCAGATATTCTTCACACCCAGACTATCATCACATACTCAGATAGTATACCTTGAGTCGTCACTCTCCAAAACACGTTACGCCATTGCTCAATGCTGTATGCAACGCTTGACATGGGTTGTAGTAATTGTTTGGTTTAAATGCAAGAGCTGGGAAACAAAAACCAAGATTTTTAATTTTATGAAGAAATGCCATTGTGCTGATGTTGCATTCCAGAGGCTTCTTGGAATTCTTGTCGAATTTTTTTAGCCTAACCTATGCCATTGACTTTAACTCTCATCAGTGTTCTGCGGTCTCTGTCAACGAGATGGCATGGAGTACCAGATCAAGGTTGCACACTAATAGCAGCTGTACTTTCCCACTTTATGATAAAATGTGCAGTAGAACGGGATTCTATCATAGAATGGTCACGAATACTTTCCACAGCAGTGACAACAGATCATTTCTCCATGTTCACAAAATCATTTACATTGCAGTTTTCTCCCATTATTTTCAAGCTGTAAAATTACGATTGTGAGCTATTGCAAGTCTATAAATACTGAAATATTTACAATATGGTATACCTATAATAATTATGTAAGAATCTGTATTTTCTTCAAAAATAAGCTTTGAATAAAACAGATGTTTCAAGGCCTATCACAAAAAACTGTAGTTTTACCATAAATTTTGAATTCAAACACTCATATAGTATTATCGAAAGAAATTAGAATATATTGTATGAGTAATCGATAAAGAAACATTCAAAAACTCTTGTGTGAATAACCATATGCAGCATAAATATTTAAAAGATATATATGTTCAAGAACAGGGGTCGGCAAACTACAGTTATATAAACTGATACAAAATAGCTAGAATATCAAACAGTGGTCATATGCATACATGCATATGCAAGGAGTGGAGGGGGTTTCCAGCAGCAGTTGCGATCAAAACTGTAAAGCTCCAACTAAATTTTTTTATAATATTGAAATAAACTTATATATACACAAGGTAACATTTTCCATTACTTCAGAAAAACTAAGAACTATTGATAATATTTTTAACTCTGTGGCTAAATGCAAAAACAACCATTATCAAAATATCTAAATGTTGGGAATTTTCAAGCTCGTCAAAAAATGCCCCTATCAACGATACTACAAGTGTTTTATTATGAGCTTTCATGTATACCAGGGGCACAGCTACCGCCATATCAATGATATGGGACCCCAACATATATAAGCAAAATAAATTGGAACATGTTAAGGGGCCCCAAAGAGGGCATTTATGACATTTTGATTAGGTCTAGCCACACCAGATATGTTTATACTAATTAAAATTGACATCAGTTGTTATTGTACATAAAAAAGTCATTCCAACACTTATTTAACCCTTTAAGTATATCATGAAATACGGAATATGTTTGTCATTTTTGTAGGGGATTTAAGCCTATCTCTTGTACATTCATAAGTGCTCCAGAAAACTCATATATGCAAATAAATGTTTACAGGGGGAATCACATTGAGGTTTTCATACAGTCAGAAAAGCAGTATGTGACTTGCAAACTGTGGGTTGCCGATCCCTGTCCTAAAAGTATGAGAATATTTATTTTAAGTTTCTGATAAAATAACATGTTCCTACAATACAATGATTTGTACAAAACATTTATTAAGTTATAATGCAAGAGCAACCAATAGAGATGAATAAAACTATGTCAAACTATTCCTTATTGTAATTAAATCGTTTGGGGATGTTAAGAGTAAAGCAATCTTAGAGAAAAAAAATCTAAAGCTGTCATTTTATATTTTCAATTTTATAAAAGGTTAACGATTGAGAAGAAATAACTAAAACATCCAAAAGGAAATTTATATGATGAAAAGAGAAAAGACTGAAGACAATGCATGAATAATGAAACTAATAAACAAAAACAGAAATCAAATGTTATTTAGAAAAAATGTGAAATAAAGAAAACATTTACAAATTTTGATTGTAATATACCTGATATTTTAGAAGAGAGTATGGATTAAGAAATGGCTTCACTAAATAAAAACTGTACATCAAAATAACTGCAATTATTAGTGTTTAAAATAAATTTCATTACAGTATACATATCAGCACATACTAAAAATTAATTAACAGACAATTATTCTGAAAACTGGAGATTTATAAAGCATCACAAAATTCATCTTCGATTTGAGTAAATTATAAATAAAATATTTTATGAATCTTCATTTGTAAATTTTGTTTTTATTCCTTTATTACTGATCAACCTTTAAGTAACATTTGGATTATTAACAGATTAATATTTTATTGCTTAGCGAGTTTTAATCAATGAGTCTGTATCTTTTCCCCTTTAAATTTTTTAATTCAAATATGACAATTTGTCTGTTAAAAATTACATATTTTGTTTTTCAATATCCAAGCATTGTATTAAGAAAAAATAGTTTGGTGTTCCTGTATTAACACTACGCCATTGGAGATCTTTGAGGAGTTTTAACTAATTTTAGTAACTGTTCCTTAAAAAGGTATAAATGGGTTGCCATAATTGATAAAATCTATTAATCTCTGGTATGTAGTTAATCTTTGGCGATAAATTGTTGACATAGGGTTAATACGTAAATACCGAAAATATATTCCATAAAATGAGTAAACAGCAAGCATACATTAAAAAAGCTGATTTCCGAAGAAAGAATAGATTAAAGAAATGCAACAATTCTTTATGTCGAGTAGTTTTAATACATAAAATGTAAGAGCTACCATAAAAATGCATACATAAAATATATTCTATAATTCAGACTTTATACAAGTAATTATGCATTTCGTGTTAATTATGTTTTCCTGAATTTTATAATGCACTTGTAGAAAATGTTTCTTTATTTTTAAAAATTAAATTTATAGGATGCCATATTTATCATACTCAAATTGTACCATAACAGGAGTCCTTTGTAAATTACTAAAGATTCATTTCTCATTGAAACACTTTTCACATCTCAGATTCTCTCTCTCTCATTATTATTACTTAATCATTAACTCTTCAAAAAGTGTCAACTAAATACACATATAGGTAGGTTCTTCTCTGCAAGCGTGAAGTCAATAAAAAAAGTGCAAGCTTGCTAAAGACTACAAATTGTGCCAAATATCAAAAAACTTGATTTTGATCTCTAATTTTTCATTTATTTCATAGCACTTTTTGCAAATAAACTGATTAATGTAACAGATTGCAACATTTGGCAAATACCAAATAAAACTGGCATCAAATTATTTTAAGAAAAAGGAATCATTTATAGCTATAGACTTCATTCCCAAAGTTATTCAATGAAGTTGACTTTTGGTTTAGCCCAAATACATGTGTGGCATTGTCATGTACATATATGCAAAGAAATTAAACAAAGAATTGAAAAAAAAACTATGGTTGGAAGGTTCAGGTTTTTCTGGCATTGAGTTCAATTGCATACTTTGACAACGACAGAAACAAAACCAGCCACAATATTTATACAACAGTAGATTGGATAACTACATGAGAAAGGTTATGTGCAAATGCTTTAATGTCTCCCAAAAGAATTAAAATAGGCAATTCAAAAGATATTTGCAATTTTTGGCCACCTATTTAGAGAGAGAGAGAGAGACAGAGAGTTTTGTCCTTTTTTATATTTTTATTTATATGTAAGCCTGAGAAAAATATATTACAAATAAATATTTTTAAACTCTTCCCTCTCTCTTCATATTTTGCCTTTTGAACTCATTTAATTCTCTTAATCTTGATAGTGCCACACAAAAGGAAAAAAGAAGTTCAATTCATATTCACAGATTTGTTGAACCTACCATTACAAAATCTAATTTATATTTCAAAGAGTAGACATTTTATCAGGAACAATCTATGTTAAATGTATCACTTTTGATATTTGTAATTTTTTTTAATCTTATGATCCATAAGCCATGAACTGAAATTATTCAATAAAAATGTTCCAGATAAGTAATAATCCTTAAGGTTTTAAAAAGTAAGAATAAACATTCCATTGAAATAATATTTTTTTTTTTTCAGAAAATACTTAAATACATTTTATTTGTTGTTTGAAGAAGAATTTAAGCGGAAATGCTATTGTTTTAAATGCTTTCTAAGTGATTTCTTAAAATACGTTGGAAACTAAAAATTGGCTTTTTTGTTGAACCATATGTAACAGTCTTTGATTGAATAACAAATCTTCATAGAATAATTTAATGATCCCAAACTGAAAAAAATAACAAGAGTTTAAAATATATTACTTAAATTTGGTTAAGTATGATGTGACTTTTGCTGAATTACTTAGAAGAAAGTGCATTGCATCAATAGAAAATGAATTTTTTTTTACCAAAGACTCGGATAGCACCAACCAAAAATATGTAGTTAAATACCTGCTTTACATAATGTATCTAAGAAAATGGGAGTAAAAAAACCTATTTAAAACATTAACATTTTTTAAAGGGGGCGAGTTTGACTGAATTATGTACAACATCAAAATTCATTACTGTTGATAAATAGATCAATTTGAAATATGATCTGATAATCTTAAGAGGCACTTCACTTGACAAATTTTCATTTCATACCAATGCTATAATTTGAAAATCTTATTTAATATTAAGAATCTCCATTAATTGAATTACATACCACTAAGAGTTGAGATAATACCTACTACAAAACTGCCACATTTCTGCTAACTACAATGCAAATGGATCTATCTTTGTAATATTTATAACTAATAAATATTGCAATAGTTGACATTGCTATCTAATGTAAGAAAATAATTAAAATTAAATTAATTTTAATTATAATTAATTTCCATTGATTTAAAAAATAAATGGTTTTAACAGTAATATTTTTTATATTCTTGGATTTTGCATCATATCTTTAGATAAAATTGTGGATAAAGCACAAATGTATAGAAATCTTACTTTTAAGAACTGTATAACCAAGATTGATTCATACAACTTAATTAAGAGCTCCATAAGATTAATGCGTATGTTTAAGATCTGAATGAAAAATTTTTTTACAAATATAAAAATAAAAACATATTCAGTACAAAACATTTTTAAAAAATTTATTTAAGTCATTTCATTCCTATAAGACACACTTCAGGGAACTCAATTTACTAAATTTTTGACAAAATAAGGGGATTTTACTCCTTCATTTACCAATGCATAAAATTACTTAGAAATGAGCAAAGTAAATTCATACCTTGTAAGCAAGACCAAATAAAAAGATACAAAATAATTTATTTATAGAATATGAAGGGAAAAAAAATTTTTTTAGCCTTTTTTACAGAATAAGTTACTTAACCTTAAAAATGACTTAAGCTAAATATTTTTTTTTCATACTAATACATATATTGATAATAAATTATATGGAGTTAATCACAAACTGCGCATTTTACTCAGCCAAGAAATATTTTATAACCATTCACCAAAGAAATTAATATATAGATAAAAGCAAGCAAAACAAGTTTCACAAATTGGAAGTTGCGAAAAAGTGGACCAATCCACAAAATTTTCCAAAACAGAATCAAATTTCTATCTCTAACACATTTTTAATAATACATAACAAGAAATATGGATTTTATTTAAAGCTTATTTTATTCATGAATCATAATTCTTATATCATATGAAACATTACAATTTCTCTCATTGGACCACACATCCCTTTTACAATATGAAAGACAAAGGTGATCCTTTTAGAGGTACATTTCTTCAGGAGTAGTTAACTCCACTTTATATCTCCTTTGCAAAATTTGTAACAGTACACAAAAAAATTCATTTAAAAAATTATTTTTGCTTGGAAGTTTTTGAAAACCTTGTTGAAAACACAAATTAAAAACTTTTTTAAAAAAAGTTTATTTAAACTGTATTAAAAAATATTCAAAATATTATTTCAATGTTAATATTCTTCAGAGAGAAAAACGCTACACATAGCAACAACAACAAAAACACACAAATTTGTAAAGTTTTATATAGACTTTCACATTAATTTTTTAAAAATTTTGAAACAAAATCTCATTTGAATCATTTTATACATAAAAAAAAGTAATGCTGTCATGGTAGAAATCAGTATAATGAGGTATTCTAGGTAGTTCATGTTTTTATATCCATTATGCTTTAATCAAATTTTCTGAAGACTCTTGAATATAGATCATTTGAAGATTTTTCATAATGTTATGACACATAAGTATAGTTACTTATACAGACCTTCTGGAAACCTCTCATATACAATGATCTTTCCAAACAAAATGGCACAAGAGATGCAAGTTAGATATTAGGGATCATTCAAATATTTTGCAACTGAAATTATCTTACACCTTTACTCAGATTTAGAATTTAGTTAAACTTTCCATTTAATGGTTTTAAATAAGCGATATTTGAGCAAAATTCTCTAAATAATTTTATCAACTATCCTAAAGTTAAATATAAAAATCTAATTTTCTTGAAGCAATTCATTTTACCATTTAAGAAATTAATAACATTTGATTATGCTTTTAAATGTTGAGCAAAACAAACATTGGCATGAATTGCATATTGGAAAATTTTTCCTATGAAGGTATATGAATTTATAAAATCATAGTATAATTAAATGTACATACACTTCATATCCAAATTTCTAATTAATGTCCATTTATAATTTCTAAAGTAAATGAAAACACACACCTATAATGTCATATAATCAAGCCTAGCATAAAATTTCAAAGGGATTAATTTTAATGGTGGGACTAGATTATACCTAATAAAAATTTCATTTTTTTTTTCTGTTTTACTGTTATAAAATTTGTGAAATAAGTTGTTTCAAGCTATACAAAATACAAAAAAAAAATTTCTAAATCATTCACAAGTGACAGGATTTTACTATTATAAATCCAAGTTAAATTGACACAAAAAAGGATACACAGATAGTCTTTTTATTGAAATGTGAAATAAACCTTGATTCAAGACTTGAGCCAGAAAACACTCTTTTTAAACTTATTTTCTTTCTTACTGATATAATGGAGAGAGAAAGAGAGAGAAGAAATACAAATCTCATTAATTTATACAATGACGAAATTGTTTTATAATAACAAACAGGAGAACAAAATATTAAAATAGTTTATACAGTTTGAAATGTTACACTAATACTAAAATCTGGATGTTAACAAAAATATCAAAAGAAATTTTTTTTATAATTTTGCCTAACTCATGAAATTTTCTAAAATGAACAATTTGTGTGAAAACATCCTATAAATAGATCTTTTCACCATTACCCTACACAGAACAGCCCTGATTTTAAATTTTTAACAACAAAACAAAACTTTTTACAATAAGATTAAAAATAAGCATGATTTAAAATCACACTATTATTTGCTAACATCAAAATGATTTAACAAGTGTCTGAATAAGATAAATACTGTAGGACTTCCTTCTGAAAAACATTCATATTCGTTTCCAATTATTCATTCATCAACTTATCAAAAGTTAATGTTTTATGATAAATAGTACTTTTTTAATCTAATCTTTACATTCAGTTTGATAATTTATCAAAAATTAGTACTTCAATATGAATATCCTCATAAATCAAGTAGTTTTTCCACAATCAGTCAAAATAGAGAATAAATACACAGCACAAAATAATTTATCATTTAACTTTCAAGATTTTATTTCAAATATAAATATTTTTACTAAAAAATAACCATTATACAACTGCAGAAAAAAAAGTTCAAGTAAAAGATTATAAATATTTTATAATTAAACACAACACTTTAGTGATTTAATCTGTTGTGATAAATATTCACTTTTATGTTTAACTACACTAATCTTATGTATATGTCTACAGTAAAATTTTTAATTTAAATAAAAATCCCATATTTTTAAAACTAGCAGAAAGAAAATTTTACAAACTTAAGGCTTTTAACTTATACCAAAATACTGCTAAATGTCTTCAATTACTATCAGTATCTCTCACTATATTAATTAAATCATAAAACATTCTTTGCATTATTAATATTGATTCATTTAAGAAAATTTAAGTAATTGCATATTTCAAATATACATAATAAATGCAATTCATTACTTTATAATTTATATATATATATATATATATATATATATATATATATATAAATAATCAAATATTTCATACTTACAAAAGTATAAACTTAATATTACATCACTCGCTCAAAAGTTTTCCCATGATTAAGCTAAATATTTGCTACATATAACAATATAAAAAGTTTAATTTCCTTTTGTGTAATATATATTTTTTTAACTTTACCATTTTATTGCCATAATTTTATTAATAATCAAATCCGTGCCAAAATAACCAAATTTATTTCATGCACAACAAACAAAAGATTTTTTCCCTTTCGAGAAACAATAACAAATTGCCAAAGTAAAATACTTCAATACTTTAAAATTTCTTTCACTGTGTAATTGCTAATTTTATTGAATTAGAACTTATAAAATTTTTATAACAAGTCCATGATTAAAAAAAAAATACTTTAAATGTACATATTTTTCTTGCTTATGCACTACTTTAAAATATTGATACAAATGACTTATACAACAAATTATCCTCTGTTATCAAAATACTATGCTTTTTAAATAACATATTGCAAAAAATAAACAAAATATGGATCAAAAACAGTTCAAAGAAATAAGTTTTTCAAGGATACAAAAGATTTAAAAGTACAATGTTAAATTAGGCAAGATAATATAAAAATATTGGATACAAAATATATTTAAGGTTATTTTTTTAAAATTCCTCATATTAAATTATATAAAATTTTATAAGTGTATTGTTATAAAAAAAACTACCAATCTATAACCATCTATTAAAGAAAAATAAACACACAAAAACACTAATTATCAAGAAATAATCACAAGCATATTTAATTTGCAAAATTAAAAATTTATAAAAATTAATTGAAGCAAATTTAATTTAACCCAAAACACTCAGCTAAAGCAATTATAGATTCTCGTAGAAAATCAAAAACATTAAAAATCTATAAATCGTTCTTATAAAGATATATTGCCACATATTAAAAATAAAAATTAAGTCCATAAATAGTAGCATTTAAATATGTTTTTTTTTTTTTCTTTTAGAATTATATATAATTTTGATCATCATAGTTTCCAAACATTAAATCAGCACTTTCGAGAGATGCACGTTTTTTTTCAAAATCTTATCACTTTTTCTTAAGATCACAATTGTAAAAATAGCAGCGTTTTTTCCATTTTGAATTTAAAAAACAGCTTTTGGAACATTACATCCTAAATATTATTTCCGTTTCATAAAGCTTCAAATCACACCATAATCTCTTCTTCAAATGAATTTGAGATTACTAGTTATTTTATCTCGAACAATTGTGTGAAAATATATGTCTTGCTTAATTAAGATACATTAAAAAATATATAAAAGGGACAAAAAATGAATCAGTATATTAAAAATTGACATATGTTCAAAGCAAATAAGACTAAAATATAATTCCAAACAATTCTAAACATAACACTTTATTTACAACAATTACTTAGAGGAAATATACGACACAAATAATGCATACAACGAACAAAATTTCAATTATGAAAAAATTTAATATGTTACTTGCCTTTCGAAACATCTGTCAACATTGTCTGACATCAGCAATAACATGCAAAGTTGTTCTAATGCAATCAACTGCATGTCTCGTTCGTCACCCTGGCCCATATTAAGCCATTCCAGTAATGTTTCTGGATCAACATCAGCCATTTTTCCGTCTTTTAAAGACTTAACAATGGAAATTTTATGAAAAGAATCAAGTAATCTTAAGTAGAACCTCCGTGAAATACACAGAAGCGCGCATCGGATACTATTTTCATGTCATAGTAAACACTGTTCAGTTATTCACTAGTCGCTTTGAGGGGATCACCATAGCGATAACAAATTTAGAGGAAGAGAGGGAGAACGTTCAATATGTAATGAGAAATCTTAAATACTACAAGTAAAAAAACACTACTGAAGCTTTGACATAACTCGGTAAGAATTCAAATTGACTTTTAAGTCATCATTCTTCTAAAAAATCGCTCAAATATGCCATTAACTGAACAATACGAAACCATGACATAGAAAATATCTTTCAGTCATTTGTTCAGCTCTATACAATTTTAATCTCGTACTCGAGTTGAGAGTTAGTCTTTCTGCGTCATTAAAAGATTATTTATAGCCCACGCATTTTAAATGGCTGCTGAAGATTTTAAATTAGTTGGGAGAAAATTTTCTAATAATAATTTCTTCTTTATTAACAAAGAATTAGCTTTCAATTAAAAATACATTCGATACAAACGTCAATAACTACTAACTTTGCAGTTTAAAAGTGTTTTTGTTTGAATTTATCTCTTACTTTATATCTTTTTACTAAGAACCCAGAATTCCTCAATTCTTCTTTCAATTTCAGAAAAATTCTAAATACATAGTATGCATTTTTTTATATTATAATCCCTCTTTGTGAAAAATATGAGTGGGTGGTACCCTTACAGTAGGATTCTCATTCTCGAACTAATGATTTCTTTCCCCATAAGGGCTTTTACCAGGAAAATCAATTTTCTTTTTTCACTTAGCTTTGCCTCTTCTCAGCATTATTAAATCAAAAGTTAGTAGCTCTAGCTACCACAACGACGAAATTATGTATTGTAAAAAGTAAAAGCAAATGTATTATTTTGAAGATTAAAGATGTAAGCTTAGTTGTAGTGTTCATTTCTGATTTCTATTGATGTCATAGATTAAATATTATAAGAAAGCAAAAAGTTTGTTCATTTCCAAGCAAAATTGCTACATTAACCAGAAATAAATGTCACGATCTCTAGTTGTAGATATATTGCACTTTTCGATTTTTTTCAAGGTATCGAGGACAAAAATGAGGACAAAAGTTTCAAACAACGTCACTTGCAATTTATTTTTTTAGCTTGTGTATTTGAATATAAGGAAAAGAATAATTCCCTCAAATTAAATAATTTTCACTTGTTCTTGAAAATGAACTATGGTGAAGTATTGAGATAAAATTTCTTTCTGGTAAGTTGATCCTTTCTAAATTATATGATTTAGACTCCAAGTAAAATCTATCTGAAATAATATTTAAAATTATGAATGATACTGCAGGATTGTCTCCATCTCAGAACAAAGAATTTATATTAGATCTAAGTTATTAATCTTTTAGTTACTTTAATAAATTAAATTGTAAGGAATTAAATTATTTGCGAGACATTGATTCCGAAATAATTGCAAAAATCTATAATGAAGGAAAAACATATTTTATTAGCAATTTTATAAATGTATTATTTCTATAAAAATGGGTATATACGTTGACAATACTTTAAATGAAAGTATTTACTAGTTTTTCCATTCTCTCTGTTTCATCATTATATTTACAACAACACTAAAATTTAAAATAGTAGTTTTGCACACTGACAAGTGTTTTTCTATAATTCAACGAATTTTAATTTCTTCCTCCTCCAGCCTATCGTATATATTAGTGTTTTCTTTGTGTTTTGTTGTTACTTATACCACCTGATCGGCAGTAACGTCAAATCAAGGTCCACGAAATTCATCGAGGTGAAGGGTTAGATTTTTACGCTTGTCGTTAGCCTTAGCTTTGAGCACCATGCAGGCGACAGTACGATTTTGCTCGGTTCCACTCCAATTTGAGGGAGAATACCCTGGGGATTGTCAGGGGCCTCCCACTTCTCTTCCTCTTCCACCAATTACACGAAAGGACTTGCGTCTCGGCGGCTATTTAGAGTACCCCCATGCCGCGAAGGCATTATACGTTTACAGACACGCATGCTTTCTCCAGGATTCGAACCCAGACCCTACGGCACCGCAGTCAGCATCACTAACCACTATACCGGATGGGCGGCTGGGGTATTTTCTTTGAACTGTGCTAATGCAAATATTTTTCTTTTTCCAAAAAGGGAAAGAGAAAGAAAGAAAATGGGGGGAAAAAAGGAAAATTTTAAATCGAATGCTAATACATGGAGGAGGGGGGATTTGTAGTGATTTAGGGATATATGGCTGCAAGTGAAGTTGAGACACTAGTTTTCATGAATGATATTATGAGCCTTATGGTTTATTTAGATATGGTCAAGAAGAATCCGAAAGGCAGATTTTGATGAAATTTCAAATTTTAGTAAAGCAGAAACCCTTGTCACAACCCGTTATTCATCAGCACTGTAAGTAACAGCTACATATTCTTCCAAGTTTGTCAGATTTCAGTGTCATTGCAAATCTCTAATACACATGTGAAAAAACTGGCTATGCAAAAACATCTATTAAAGTGCAAAGATCGTTTAAAACGTATTCTGCAAGTAAATGGATCTTCAGAATGGAAATGGATATTTTCAATGTAGTAACTATAATCTTAATGAAGGTTATATCTCGAATGTTTCAAGCTAACTACAAAGGTTAATGTACGCGAAGAAAAATATATTGACATATATATGTTCCCTTACCTACCAAAACTAACAAAAATTGCTGTGTATGCGTTCTCAGCTTTTCGAAGGTTAACTCTGAAAATATTTTATTGAGACGCTATATGTATTTTTATCTTAAAATATATTTTTTTATTATTTATATACATCATTGTCACGAATTAAATTATCCATTATGTACGTGGAATAATGAAAAAAAAATCATTTGACTTGAAAATTAGATTTATTTAGAAACCGTTGGGTATGTTCTCAAATTTTGGAGTTATTCAATATTTATTGTATCTTCTTTCAACATTTTTCATTCCGTTTATGTAGCTTATTTATTAACTTTACGATCCTCAATTTTTTTCCTATGTAATCTTTTTATTTCATATTTCCTTTACAACCTTGACATTTTCTTACATGTACCGTAAAATCCGTCGTAAAACGCTTACCTGCGTATAACGCGAAACTATATTTCAAGTTGTATTTTTTAATTTTTAGGTATATTCGCCGTATAATGTGCCCTTGTTTTTTACGAAAAAACCTGAAATGTAAGTGTGCAATGCTTTTATGTGTTTTGAAGACATTTACTCAAGGTATTATTCCAAGCTTCAGAAAAAATAGTATACTTCTAGAACTACGACCCTTTAAGTTAATAAAAAAACGTCATTTATTTTAAATAAAAAGTAATTAGATATAAGTAGAAGCCTAATTTTTTTAATTGCCCATCTCTTTTTTTTATTTTGCTTATTTTTAAAGCTATCATTTTTATACCCGGCATATAACGCGCACCCGTAGATTGCAATCTTATTTTTTGTGTTAAAAGTGATCGTTATACGCCGAATTTTTTACGGTAGCTGTTTCTCATGCTTCTTATAGATATTCGTTTCAGCTACAAAAAACCATTAAGCATATTGCACATTTTCCTGCAGCAATGGTTATCTAGAAGTTATGTGTAGGAGTGGGTACTTTCTAACCTAAAAGGAAAATTGGTTTTCTTTCTTTCAGCAATAACAGACTCAAACACTCAGTAACTTTCAATAGGACTAGGAAAGTTTTCTTTGGAGCTCACACTAGGACCAATTTTTGTTTCCCAACCAATAATACCAAAAGTGCTTTGCTCTGGAATTTCATATTTACATTAATAATTAAAACTGACTTGAGGGTTGCTCTTGCATGTAAAACATTATCATTTCAACATTCTTTTTGTTAACAAGTATGTCATGAAATACAGAATGTGTTTTTGCCATTTCTTTTGGGGGCTTACGTGCATCTCTTCTTCACTCACACTCAAACTCACACTGCTCCCAAACTCATATATATACATAAATAAACGTTACTGGAATCCACTTTTAAATTTTTTGTAGAAAATTCTTAATAGCTTAAGGGGACAGTAAAATATAAAGAGGAGAATTTAATACCTTTAATACACACACACAGGATCAGAAAGTTTTTATAAAATATTGCACGAAATAATTTAACTTTTTTTTTGTTGTTGAAAAAACTCAATGAATTAACACGGAATATTTAAAATGCAACAAATTTTCTTTAAACACAGTGAGTATCTACGCGTGTGTTAAATAGAAATTTTGAGTTACATGTTAAATCAAACAATCAAAGGGTTTATTTAGCTAATACCTTGAGACACATGGAAAAAGCTTTTATGCTGATGGAAGTCTCAATGAATTTTCTTTTCTCCCCCCCCTTTTTTTGTTGTTGAAATTCTGGAATTACAATCGAGTTCAGATAGTACCGATGAGAGTAAGATGGAATTTAATCCATATTCTGTTCATTGGATTGGAATAAAATTATGCAAATAAAAAATGTCTTATTAAGTTTTTAATATAGATAACTACGAAATAAATACCAGTCATTTATTGTAACTGAAATTATAGCCGATGCAGATTAAATCCTTTTGATTCTGAGTTAATAATGTTGAAGGTAGACTAATAAAAAAACATGGTTTTGTAATAACTAAGTAGTTTATTAGAAAGATCTCATTTGATGTCCCAGAGGTGGGGTGTAAATTTAAAATCAATGGTCTCTCCCTTCTGCATAGTCTTTTACTTGGTAAAAAGTCGGCATGTGTTAACTCGGAATTATATATAATCTCAACTATCAATGCGAGACAAATGTGAATAAGCTATTCTTCTGAAATTGTACATGAGTCATTTTCTTCGAGAGACCTATTTCTTCTGTTCAACTCCATTAATAAAGATACAAGAGTTAAAATACAGTCATTTATTGTTTCGCCAATCAAAGATTAGTCCAAACTGCTTTCAGCTTACCCCGACTTTTTCTTTTACAGAAGAGTTCTTTTAATTAATTTGTTCTCAGCACATCGCATCAATTCATTTGTTTTTTTACTCTTCGTAATCTTTCATTCGTTTTTTAGAAAGATTATTTTTCCATGGCGCTGATACTTTTACATTGTTAGATTTCAGCCTTTTATGTTATATTTCAAATGAATTAGAGATTAAAAAGTATACAGCTATTTTCCACATTTGTTAAAGACTAAGATATTTCAGACTTATGAATTTGAATATTTACATTTTGCGTTGTAGGATCAAATGAGAATATTCACAGTTAAAAATAAAATTTTGTTAAAAATAGAACCATTATCAATATTTCATTATTCAAATATTAATTTTAGGGCTAAAAACTACTACGTGCGATAGATAAAATGTATATGTTACTCACATGATTGTGCTTCTAAATATAATTTGCTTACACAATTATGATAATCCTTCAATGAAATCATTTTTATTGGAAAGAAACGCCCTTTCAGCCAACAAAGTTTGATATTTTGAAATGTGCATTAAGATAGCTTAATTACAGGTTAATATTAATTTTACTAAATGATTTTCTTTTAGTTGGTTGCTTTGAGAGTTCAAAAAACATATTCTGCAATGCATTCAATTCTGAGTTAAAACGCTTTTAATAAAACTTTTTTATGATTGAGTGAGAGAGAGAATAAAGTTGTCTCAAAATTTATTTACTTATGCGAATTATGCACATTTAATATAACTAGAATATATGTATATTTATTTCGAGACACTTTATTCCAATATTAAACTTCGAACTTCTAAAGAATAGACTAAAGAAAATGGCTTTTAAAAGGAGAGGGGGAAAAAAACCCAACCAGGAATGTGAGAATCGTGCACCCTTATAAAATAATATTATTTCCCATTCCTTATAGATCTCAACTCTAATGCCAAAAGAAGCTGTTGAATTATGAGTTATTTAATTTGCTCCCAAATTCAAAAGTAAAGGAAACTGAATGTGAATATTAAAAATATATTGCGATTCTCATACACGGGTATATTCTCAGTTAGCTTGTTTTGATTAAATAATTTTTAGACTATATTTACAGAAATTATTCGAAAATATTTAAGCATGAATTAAATTCTTTAAATTTCTTTTCATCAGATGATTAAATAAAGAAAAATAAAGATCGCTAAACGCATAATATGTCGTTCATTCATTCTTCGAAATTCTGTTTTCGTGATTATTCTCAAATAGGATCCCATACGAACATAGATTATGCATGTGATTCACGCATGTTACGCATATTTTGAGGTCACGATGATAGATTACTATCATGATGACATATTACATTTTTTTTTTTTTTTTTTTTTTTTTTTGCAAAATGTTATTGAGAATGCGTCGTATTATCAGATTTCAAAACACACACACACACACACAATCGGAAACATTTTTCCTCTTCAAATGAAGAGAGAAGCTAGTTAAGTGCCAAAAAATTTTAATCTCGCATCTTTTTTTTAAAATTTTTTTATCTAGCACACATGTCAGATGAATAGATAACGTCATGTTTGTGTGCTAGAATTATATAATTCACATGTAGGTAATACACTACTTGTTTGTAATACTTCAAAAATGAACTTTCCCCTTCTAATTTGTGATGTTTACTTCATTTGACGATTGAATAAAAAGTTTTTTCATTGTGATTCTACAAAAAAAGTGTCAAGAATTCTTAAAGGTAGTATAGTTGAAAAATACATTTTTTTTTAAATTTATTTATTGCACATTTTTTAAACATGGAAGTATTTTCTTGATTGCACTGATATTATGTATTTTTAGGAGTTTTGAAATTTTAAAAACGATTTAAAAAGAAACAAATTAATAAAAGTAATCAGAATATGAACAATTTAACGATATTGATAAAAATTTAGATTGCTATTAATCTTAGATTACTTATTTTTCGTTAATTTTTATTGTTATGGTTATTTTCTGAGTTCTATTTGAACTAAGTTGTCAGAACTCAAAAAATTTCCTAAGCTTTGTTACAAAAATGACTTTAAGTGATGATAAAAAAAATATGCATATGAACGTAAATGAAAGAAAGAATGAAATAAAACTAAGATATGTTTGAACAAGAGAGATTCCGGAGAATTTTAATTCCTATCCAATAAAACCTTTTTATATGTTTAGCTACCTATAAATAAGGACGTAATTTTGCTATACTTAAGTACATTCTCTACACTTAAGCATCTTTCTCAAACAATTCAATATAAATAATAATTCTCAGACATTCTCAACAATACATAACATTTAAACTTTGAAATAACTTAATGAACTTCAATTTTCAATGGAAAGTAATTAAAAATATTTTAGAAGCAAAATCCTAGGATATGAAAGTGAACAATTTTTGCAATCACAGTACAAAAATAATTAATTTCAAGAATAATTCATTCGCAATAATCAAGAATAATTAATTTGCATGAAATAGAAAGTTGATGCTATCATATGAAATAATTTACACATGTACAAAATTTTAAACTTATTTGTGCAATAATGTTTTCCTTAAAAGAGTTCTACCATTTTTTTTAACCTTGGTTTTTAGATTATAAGCTCAAATATACAAAACAGTTAATGCATCTCCAAAATTTTTCTTGTTAATACAGTCGTATCTCCATATTACGAACCTCTATATTGGGAATTTTTCTATATATAGCAAACTTTTTCCTTGAACCAAAAACATTTCATGATTTTCTTTGAAAAATAACCTCCCAATAGCGAAGAGAATTTACGAAATAACGAACGATTTCTCTTATGATTCATTGCTTTTCTCCCTGTTTTGAAAGTATTTCTGAACATTTAAATTTTTTTCTCTTTTTACACAGTTTACAGTAATCAATGACCTTGAACGGGTTTTACCAAATGCCTAACTTACCACGAGCATTAAAATTGCCGCAAGTTTTCAAACAAAGAAACTTTAATTAGCAGATTTTATCAGTAATTAAATTAAGGACGCATGTGATAATGTATGCTTAAAATTACTGAACACAAAAAATAATGTAAATTTAAAATTACTTGTGGGCTTGAAATTAAAAAATGTCCTTAAAATTCAATAATTTTAGTATAAAACTGTTTTCTTAATGTTGAAAATACAGTGTATTCCTCAACATTCATTTCTTTGTTTTCCTTGCAGATTTTCTTACTTTTTTCATGGGTAAGATATATAAAATAAATAGATATTAATTTGCAAAAAGGCTTGAATAATTACTTTTTTTAATATATAGTGTTTATTAAGGTATCCGACTACGTTCGGAACCGTGATTTTAAAAAAGCGCATAAATGGATAACTTTCATGATATTTAGTGTCACTCAGATTAGAATACATGCATAAAATTGTTTTAAGGACATTTTAACCAATAAAATGTATTTAAATATAATATTTTCGCAAAAAATTAACTTAGAATAATCTTTTTTCCAAATGTTCTCCTTTTGTGAAAAATGGTTCTATTATAACAATTGTTTGCCTGTATATAGCCCAGACCTCTCTACAGAGGCTCAACTAGAATTTTTGAAAAATTCACATTATTTTCAGAGTTACCACCAATGGAAATAATTATCGGCTTTTTTTTCTTAAAATTGCTCCCCTCTGTTGTAAAATATGAATAAACCCACTTCTAAGTTATATATTTCAAAAATTCTAGTTGAGCCTTTGTAGAGAGGTCTGAGCTATATACAGGCAACACATTATTATAATAGAAGCATTTTTCACAAAAGGAGAACATTTGGAAAAAAGATTATTCTAAGTTAATTTTTTGCCAAAATATTGTATTTAAATAATTTTTTTTTGTCAAAATATCCTTAAAACAATTTTATGCATGTATTCTAATCTAAGTGACCCTAAATATCATGAAAATGATACATTTATGCGCTTTTGCAAAATCACGGTTCCGAACGTAGTCGGATATTGAATTTAAAATTTGTTTCATGGGTTTTGTAAACTATATCGAAAGATGAACCTCTCTCTATATACAGCGAAGTTTCCATCTATCGAACATTTTTTCGGGATTTAACGGTTTCGTTAAATAGAGGTTCGACTATATATTAAACAATTTAATAATGATAATAAGCCCAAACTAGGAATAATACACAAAGAATTAATTTCCTTCGATAATAAATCGTTTTTCTGCGTTAAAAAAAGCAATCTTTCATTTAGTATGAACTGGAGATACCCTTACAATGAATGAATCCCCTTTTACTCGAACGTTTTCGTTTTGGATTAAAGAATTCGTTCTGATTCTTCAGACTGTTTGGAAATGTGTCGACAAATATTTAGAGGTGTCCGAAGCGACTCGAGCTAAAACAGCGACTCACTTCTCTTTCTAAAAATATCTTATTTAAAAAAGACAAAAAGTAGATTGGTTGTATTGTGTTCTTATTCTATCCACATCACGACCCATCTGAGTCACAATAAAAAGAATTCATTTGAGAACAGTATCGAAGGCTACCATTAGTGGCTCCGTTTGTCATGTTTTTTTTCTTCTGTCCAGTGTTATCAAACTGTATTGAAATAGTGATAAGCAGAAAATATTCGAAAATTTCGCAGAAGCAATTCTTGAAAGTCAAAACATTTTCTAACTTCTGATGGAAATGTCCGTCTTCCTTTTTTGCGAAATAGTGTTCAACAGGTGTGTGGTGTTTTCAGAAATGGAAAAAGCGTACGATACTTAAACTAAGATACAGTTTCGATTATTTTTTATCGAACTAATAAAGCCCCGAAAGAGTTCTTCAAAATTAGTTACAACTAAAGATTCATTTTCAAAAAACCTCCTTGAATCTGGGTATTAAAAAATTATTGTGTGAGAATACTAATAAAAATTCCATTTACCCCCTCTCAATTAAAATGTTTCATTTTAAGTTTCATTTCCAGTTGTCTGATTTGCTCACAACTAATGAATGTAGTAAATGAATGAATAAAAATCATAAGTAATTTAAAATGGGAATTTAAATTACCCACCATTTTTTGAGAAATATCAAAGGATTAATCGAAATAAACAACACTGTTTCTTTATTTTGAAATATTTAAGTGTACATATGTATATATATATTTAAAAAATTATAATTTTCCTTTCCGTAAGTACTTTTCTCAGTTCGTATGTATTGCTATTAAAACTAGATTCTAAATTCTTAATATATTATTTCTTAGCGACAAAAAGGGAGAAAAAAAAAGGAAAATTTGAATACAGAGTACAGTTTATTGATTTAAAATTGTTTTAAAATTTGTTATAATCGTAGGATATTTAATTCATTGTTTTAATGGTGAAAATGATTATTTTTCTTCAATACAAATAGAAATATATGCTTTAACGTTTTTTAAATAAATTAGCTCCTAGTTTGCTCTTTATGGTATTATTATATGTACAGTGCGTTATTCTCTCTCTCTCAATTTTAGTAATCTATAAATACACACACAATTATATGTCAAATTATCATTTTATCATTTTTTCAAATATGCTTGTACACATTTAGAACTAATTTCTAATATCTAGGAGAATTTCATAAGTAAAAGGAATTGATAATCTCTGTTTCATTAATTGAAGTACTACATTTACATCATTAAAATGTTTGGAAAAAAAAATCTAAAGTTATATATATATATACAAGGTGATCAGAATTAAAACATCCCTACTCTGAGCCCTCTATACATCGAGCTACTAAGTGTAGATGCTCCAAAATTGTTGAACATACTATTCAAGACATGGAGAAACGGATTACGCGAAAAAAATAGTTCCAGAAACAACGATAGATGGCGCTGTACACCAGATAATCTGAAAAAAGGAAAGAATTATCACAAAAAACAAAAACAAAACACATGCAATGTGTAATTTTCCTTTTTGATTTCTATTGCTGATATGAAAAAAAAAGAAGATAAAAAAAAGTGAAGAAACTTAAACTGTCATTGTAATTGAAATTTCGCCCTGTAAGCACACAAATTTGCATAAACCCTTGGTTTGCAGCTATGTTCTTGGCATAAAAAGGGATGAAACTGGGAAAATGTCATTCTTATCATTGATGGCTGTCACGCTGCCAGAACGCGCTTTGCTTGTGAAGCTGTTTTATGAAAGCAAAGGAAATGCGGCAGCTGCACTTCGGAAGTTTCGTCGACTTAAAAATTTACGCAAAGGACCATTACTTCCACAAGCTCTAAAGAGAATGATCGCTCGATTCGAGAAAACTGGACATCTTGGTGTTCAGACGAGTCGAGGACACAAATCGACCCGTTCAGATGTCGTTGAAGATGTTGCCACCGCTATTGTTGATCAATCAATGGATAACGTCATATGCTGTAGTAGTGCCCGTGCAGTATCACGACACTTGGGTGTTCCCTACAGCACAGGGTGGAATGTACTGAGAAAAGTGATGCATTTTTTCTCGTACAAAATTTGTCACAATCAGCAGTTGATGGCCAACGACAGGGAGAAGTGACTGACCTTTGCATTGACATTCCTGGCTAGAGTTGAAGTGGTTGCATCATGGCCGTGGAAAATTCTATGGAGTGACGAAGCGCATTTCCATCTAAGTGGAACAGTCAATACCCATAACTGTCGCATTTGGGACACGGAAAACCCTCGCACCTTCCAAGAGATTCCACTTCACTCACCGAAAGTTACAGTCTGGTGTGGATTCACAGCCACATTCATTCTTGGACCTTTCTTTTTCGAAGAGACTACTCGCAATGGCCCTGTGACCTGCACCGTGACGGCCAGGAGGTACAAAAACATGCTTGAAAATTTTGTTGCACCCCAAATGCTACAACACCAATGTCTTGATTCAATTACCTTCATGCAAGATAGAGCGCCTCCACACATTGGACTCTGTGTGCAGCAGTTTCTTCGACAACATTTTACTAATGATAGAGTGATTAGTCGTGCGTTTCCGACAGCATGGCCACCTCGTTCTCCAGATCTTAATCCCTGTGACTTTTGGCTGTGGGGATATTTAAAAAATCTTGTTTATCGAGGACGTCTGATAACCTTGGCAGATTTGAAGGACAGTATCACTCTGCATGTGAGAAGCATCTCTGTCGACCAATTACGATCAGCAGTTGAACAAACTCTCCACAGACTGCAGATTTTACATCTTGAAGAAGGGAACCATATTGAGCAGCATTCCCTGCATCGATAAGATATGAATGTTTGGTGCGATCGAATAAAATGTGTTACAAATGTGTATTTTGTGTCTTTTTAGTATATTCTCTGTTACACAGCGCCATCTATCGGTGTTTCTGGAACTAATTTTTTTTCGCTAAATCCTTTTCCCCATGTCTTGAATAGTATGTTCAACAATTTTGGAGTCTCTACACTGAGTAGTTCGATGTATAGAGAGCTTAGAGTAGGGGTGTTTTAATTCTGATCACCTTGTATGTTAACTACTTTTTTTGTAAGCCATTTTAGAAAGATCAATTTTTATTAAAAAAATAATGCTGTTCACATGGTATATATGTCGAGCACAACTTTATGACTAGAATTAGACAAATATTATAGCAGGAAGACGGGAAGGGGTGTAGTTGTGGAAAAATTTGTTACATGAAAAAAGTATTTGTAAACGTACGTTATTTAGCATAAATTGTATACCGTCTTTTAGAATTATCATACGCATACCAAAAATTTTAAGTTTCAAAGATTTTCTGCAGTCCTTTTATTTAAAAAGTTCTTTTCTTCTTCTTTTTTTTGTATTAAAAACAATTTCTTCGCCGGTGAGTCATTAGCTTTACAAAGTTCATCAACCCAATGCTTTATAATAGACTAGCTGGTATACCCGTTCTTCGCACGGGTGAACTGAAAAATTAAACAACACAGATTGAAGGATGAAGAAGTTTTTAATGAGTTAATTTTACGTGAATTGCAAATTAAACAAAAAAAAGCTTTTTTCCGTAGCTCAGCTAAACAAAAAAGAGAGAGAGAGAGAGAAATAAAACACCTTTGTTAAATTTTAAGTATGTAGATCTAATAGCTGATAAAAAGGATATTTTTTTTTATTTATAACTCCCCGTAACACTCTTGAGGGTCGATTTTTGAAAATACCTTCCTAAGCTGATCTCTGTTCAGCAAAAGAAACACATTGTTAAAAGTTTTGTGTAATGAACGCTTAAAATAGTGTAAATAATTTTTATCTGAAAGTATAATACATTAATATTACTTTCTGTAGTATTTATTTTATGTTAAAATTGTAATATTCGCAAGCAATGCCGTTTATTAAATTATAATGACGATTCAATAAAAAACATAGCGAAATGTTAACGATAGAGTACAGTTGGCAAATGCCTAGCTACTTTCATAACTCGAGCTTTATTAGAGCTTTGTAAGACCCGCCGTGTAGGGGCGAAATGCACTTTAATACTTTATCCAACCGCATTATGATTTACTGCATTTTTCATACAATATTTTTTTTTTGGATCACTACATTTAAAATTAAGGGATATACATAAACAAAATACTCCACTTTTGAAAATTTTATCCGTTAGAGCTAATAAATTAATTAGAGATATTCCACTGTAAAATTAATTATATATTCCGTTCACTTAAAATAAGTAGTCAAATAATTTTCTAAGGTCTTTATTAACATACAAAAAATAAGACACTTAAATTTTGACAAACTATTTTTTCCGCTAAAATACTCATCATGGAACCCGTGCTGCTATATATCTTGGAAGAGTGGATTTCAAAGAATATTCCTGCTAAGTATTGGTAGAATATTCCTTCTAAGTTGGTGTGGTGTGGTAGTTAGGAGAAGAGGGTGCCAGATCAGGTGTCGTCCACGTCACTTGACTATGGTTCAAAATTACGTGATCCGTTGCCAAAAGCCCTCATGTAGCTGAACAGTGCGACATTAATATTCACTCGTTCCAAAAGATACGGTACAGTAGTTTTAATTATTTTTATACTTAAAAATGCAATATCTACCTATTCAATTAAAATTATAGTGTTATAATTAACTACTAACCACAAACAAATTTTGAAAATTTGTCCAAATGATGCAGTGTGAAAGAGAAAGTTTATTTACTTTAAGTATCAGAACTGATAAAAGCATTTATTTGGAAAAAAGATCAATTTCTTACTACCAAATGTGCATAATAAAATGTTAAAAAAAAATTAAAATAAAGAGAGATTTATAACAACCTCTCCCTTCAAAACTTAGTTTGATTCTGAAATATAAAAAAAATAGGCATTATATCAGAGGAATTAATTAGAAGCGAGCACCTTGCGTAGCCAAAACAAAAAAGGTTTTTCACAAACAAAACATAGATACATGCAGACGTGGGTTTTTTTTTGCAGCGCATGCCAGAATTACTAGCAGATGACAGAATTTTTTCCTACTTACTTGACAAATTATCGTTACATTTTGGACACTTCATACAATATCTTTATAAATTATAGTCTATGCTATAAATTATAGCCTATGTGCTATTCTGATGTATAAGCTATATTACTGTAAAGTTTCATTAAAATCCATTCAGTAGTTTTTGCGTGAAAGACTCACAAAGATACTCACAAACTTTCGCATTTATAATATATATTAGATTATTTTCCTTATCCTTCTCTGAAGCTGAAGTAAACTCAGCGTGTAATACAAAAAGAAATTTTTACTGTAAATAATACCAAAACATTTAAAGGGAAAGAACGTGATATGAAATCAATGCGTGTGTGTATGAAATTTTTCACTAAACACAACTGTGAAAAGATTAAAGAATTTAAAGTTTTCGAATTTTATCTATGAGCATATTTTTCTTTTAAGGAAAACTGAAATTAACGCAAAATGTTTATGATGCAGTTTGAAACAAATAAGAGAGTAGCAAAAAAAAAGTAATTTCATAATTTGAAGAAATTATATGCAAAAATATACGTGCTTGAAATACTGTTAAGCATGTAAAAGAAAAAAAAAAAATATTTTAATTATTTTCTTAAAATTGTTTTATGAAAAGCATGGTTTCTCTCTTCCCTCCTAAAAGAACATCTGATAAAATTACTCTTTTAATCAGTATTTAAAAATTCCACTTTTCTAACTTAAAAATTACAGGATTTTTTTTTTGTGGGGAGGGGGGCATTTTTACTATAAAAATTATTTCTTTAGGTATTACTTATTGAATCATATTGAGGATTACAAATTAGAAATGCATTGATGTCTTATAGGATGCTCAAAATCTCGGGAAGAAATTACTCAGGAAAGCTTGATAAATGATGAAAATAATAATAATAATAATTGCAATTCCAGCTTGAAATCATAAAAAGCAATAATTGATTTTCAAAACAGTATTTTTATGTTTTTATTTTTGTTTGATTTATTTTTATAATTATTCATTTGAAATTTTGTAGAACATATTTCGATCAAATGTTCCCACATTTGCTCTAAATAAAGGAATGCCGAGTTTTCCTTCTTCATGCTTTAATTAACACAGCAAATGAACTCAAAACACGCTAAGTTAGTTTTACTTTATTGATGTGTGACGGATGAAGAAATCTAATAAATCATTCTTAAATGTTTTTTTAGGATGACCTCCTCTTCAAAAGTTATTTAAAATCAGTTTTCATTAGAACACCACTTTCCTAAGATGAACACTTTATCTCAATTGACGTTTTTTATACACTGCTCAAAACAATTAGGGGAGCAAGCAAAAAAGTGAAGAAAACCGTGTGAGACAGCCACGTATTGGCATACAATGCATAGTACACGCGTATCAATGCGCAATACAGAAAAAAGGCGTAAAAAAATTTGGAATTAAGCTTTAATTCTTTGAAAATATGGAAAAAACATAAAAAAATTATTTAGGGCAACAATCTGGTTACATGTAAACGATAAAAAAAGGTACTGTTTAGACATGATGCATGAGTTTAATGGGGCGTGTGGTCTCCTCGAACAGCTAAGACTGCTGCACACCTGTTTGCCATGGATGCGATGAGGTTATCGATCAGACTTTGGGGAATACTGTTCCACTCCTCAAGAAGTGCAATCTCCAAGTCTCGGACAGTAGCAGGCGGTCTTGGTCGCGCAGCAATGTGTCGTCCGAGCATGTCCCAAACATGCTCAATTGGATTTAGGTCAGGAGAGCACGCTGGCCATTCCATACGCTGTATTATTTCAGCTTCAAGCATGTTCTCCACCAGACGAGCTCTATGTGGTTGGGCATTGTCATCCTGGAAAACAAAGGAATCTCCAATGGCTCCAGCGTAAGGGATGACATGAGGTCGAAGTATCTCGTCTGCATACATTCGGCCCGTCAAAGTGCCATTCCGAATGATATGCAGGTCCGTACGTCCGCCTATGCTGATTCCACCCCATACCATTCAACCAGCTCTTCTGTATTGTGACCTTTCACGAACGAATGCGGGGTTATTTCGAGTGTCCTTGTCCCTCCATACAAGAACACGTCGGGTGTCACACTCTAGACTGAATCGGGACTCGTCTGTAAACAGCACTTGGCTCCAATCATGTTGCTCCCAATCTCGATGTTCACCAGCCCATCTTCTTCGGGCCGCATGGTGGCGTGGGGTCAACGGAATGCAGACCATTGGCCTACGTGCATAGAGCCCTCCCTCATGAAGCCGATTACGTACTGTTTGGCTGGACACCCTTCGTCCTGTTGCCAAGAGCAACTGTCTTTGCAGCTGCGTAGCATTCTCTGTTCTGTTTCGACGGGCTGTTAACTGTATATACCGGTCATCAGTTGATGTAGTGGCGCGTGGCCGACCTGCCCCTGGTCGACATCTAACATTTCCTGTTTCTTGGAATCGATTCCACAGCCTTGCAACAACACTTCTGGCGACTCCAACAGCGTCCGCGACACTACGTTGTGTTTGCGCGGATTCCAGTCTGCCTATAACACGCCATGCCATGGATTCCGGTAAATCACGTTGTTTAGACATTCTCAAGTAACCTTGTCTAAAAAAAATACTGCGCAATCGAATTTCACAGTTACTGCAATAAAACAGACGTTTCTGCAACATCCCGATTTCTGCCCTTATCTTCTTTTTCTGGTTTTTGACGTCATGAACTTTGATTTGCATATAAAGTTTTCTTCTTCCGTTTCCTGGTAGGCTTTACATTATGGATGATTCATTTTATGTTACTTATTGGTATACATCTTTGCTTACTTTTGTTAAAATCATGTGCTCCCCTAATTGTTTTGAGCAGTGTAGATAAGTTACATTCAATTAGAATTCGTGTCAGTAATTGGTAAATATTACAAGCTTTTTATTAAGGTATCCGAACACGTTCAGAGTACTTTTTGACAAAATAACATATTTAAACATATAAAGGCTTTTTTAGGATTCAATACCAATAAATACTGATATTTAATCAACAGTATTTAAAATAAATTGCCGGAATTTCATAAAAACCACAATTATATGTGAAATTTTAGCAATATTTTTGTAAAACTTCAAAGCAATTAGAGAAAAAAGTAATCAACTTATATTAGTAAAAGAATTACCAAAACAATTTAGAGGCATTTATCTAGAGAATGTACTAAAATTGTAATGTTTTATTAAAATTTGAAACTTCTAGAGATGATTGAGTAAACGTTATAAGAAAAATAACGCTTTTATGAGACCATTATTTAAATAACATGCCCTAACTCAAATAATATTCATACTATAAGAAATATTTTAGTACATTCTCTAGAAAATAGCATAAATATCAGGTGCAAAAAGTTTTATAGAAATACATTTATAATATTTTGTGTGATCAGACTCGCCATGATAGATTTCGAACAATTTAAATGTCCACTTCTGGTAGATCAAAGAACCACTTCCGGTTTTTCTAACTTAGTAAAATTGATTGTAACTTGGCCTCTAAAAAGCATAGAATCAAAACAAAAGTATGTTTTGTAAAGCCAAAATATAGCTCGATTCAATAAAACCGAAAAGAAAAATATCTTTCTTGATCGAATTTGGTCATTTTCAACGTGTTCGGATACCTTAACTTGCTACGTAAAATGTTCGGGTGGAATCTTGCAACTCAATTTTGAAGCTGATGGCTTCAACCGACTGAGCTGAAATTTTGCATACACGTTTAGTTTGGATGACAATACATGTTTTGCCCATTTATATTCCGATATCGCAATTAGTTAAAAAGTAATTTGTTTGGGGTGGAATCTTGCAACTCAATTTTGAAGCTGATGCCTTCAACTGACTGAGCTGAAATTTTGTATGCACGTTTAGTTTAGATGACAATGCATGTTTTGACTATTTATATTCCTATATCGCTATTAGTTAAAAAGATATTGATTAAAAAATTTTCACCCATGTTAGAAGCTTACTTTACCTCTTTTGACGAACCCTCGTGGCGTAGGTGTTAGAGAAGCTGATTTCAAATAAATTGCTCCGGGTTCGATTCCCGGGAGCTCGCAGATTTTAAATTTATTTTAAATCACTTTAATTTTCCTTCGAAAATATTTTCTCTTGATCAAATTTAAATTTCTACGTTCTTTGATGCTGTTAAAAGCTGTTTATTAAAACTTGCAATGTAAAATGTTCGGGTGGAATCTTGGAACGAAATTTTGAAGCTGATGGCTTCAACCGACTGAACTGAAATTTTGTATACACGTTTAGTTTGGATGACAATGCATGTTTTGACTATTTATATTCCGATATCGTAATTAGTTAAAAAGCTATTCATTTAAAACCTTTCACCCCGTTTGCTTTTCTTCTTACCCATGTTAGAAGTTTACTTTACCTCTTTCAACGAGCCCTCGTGGCCTAGTGGTTAGAGAAGCTGACTACAAATGAATTGCCCTTTTTTTCGATTTCCGGGAGCTCGCAGTTTTTAAATTTACTTTAAATCTCCCTTTAACTTTCCTTCAAAAATTATTTCTGTTAATCAAATTTAAATTTCCATGTCATTTCTTGTTTTTTATTACAAGCTTTTATTTAACTTGCAATGTAAAAATTTCGGGTGGAATCTTGCAACTCAGTTTTGAAGCTGATGTCTTCAACCGATTGAGCTAAAATTTTGTATACATGTTTAGTTTGGATGACAATGCATTATTTGATCATTTATATTCCGAAATCGTAATTAGCTAAAAAGTAATTAAAGTAATTTGTTCGGCTGGAATCTTGCAACTCAATTCTGAAGATGATTTCCTCAACCGATTGAGCTGAAATTTTGTATACACGTTTAGTTTGGAAGACAATGCATGTTTTGATTATTTATATTCCAATATCGCAATTAGTTAAAAAGAAAATTATTAAAAATCTTTTACCCGTGTTAGCTTTTTATTCCGCTGATCAGCTTATCGGATTGAGCTTAAAGAAGTTCCTATTTTTCGACCTTTTTTACAAAACCATCTGATTCTTTCTGTCAGACTGAGACACAAAATAATTAGATAATCGGAAAGATCATTTATTTTGTCACGATACGGTATAAACCTTTTAAAAAAATAATGATAATTTCTATTTTTTTACGACTTTTTTTTTCTAAAATGAGGCAAAATCGATGCGTTTTTATGAAAATGATTTCTAAATTGTTCTGTATGAATTTCTCTTTTGTTTTTTTCGTGTTAATGAATCTATATTCGGCACTAAGAAAGTTCTGGCGTTTCTCTTTTAGAATCAGTCATTTAAAAAATAAAATGACGAAATCTTTTTTTACGATTTTTCAAAAAATATTCAATTTTTTAATGAAACATTTTAAAACTTCGTTATTTTTAAAGATAATAGCATGAAGCTTTTTTTTCGTTTGTAGAAGAGTTTTATTCAAATTCTGCACTAGGATTGACAAAATTGGTTTACAACTACGGAGTTAAACATTTTTCTTGTATTTTTCGTTTTTAATATAGTATTATAGTAAAAGCAAAAAGCAATAATAATAATAATAATAAAAATAATAATAATTTTAATATTTTGATTAATTTCGTATTGTCCATTTTTGTTTTGGTTTTAAAGTGTTTAACCTCCTCCCCCCTCCCATTATCCTCTTGTTGCGGCCCGAGTTTAATATCTATCATATGTACGTGGCCAGGCGGGAAAAAAGAATAAGTAACCCTGAGCTAGCCTGCTCAATATTAACAGGTAAACGACCTTATACAACAATGATGCGTTGAATGAGACGAACAGACTGAGAAACTTGTCCAGCGATAACTAAAAAGTACAAAATAAATTAAAAGTAAAAAAAAAAAAAAAAAAAAATTTTTTAAAAACAAGCTTTTATTTAAATGCTCTGAAAGGAATAAAATAAACTTTTCTTTTAAAACTCTTTTTGCTATCACCTTATAACGTCATTACACAATTTATGATATAAAAGCTTGTCGCGAGGTTTACCTGTGTAAATAAACAAGCAAAATAAATAACTTGATCTGATTGATTTTAATTTTGAAAATTTTGAAACTAAGTAAGTACGAGCACTTAAATCTCGCGACAAGCTTTTATATCATAAATTGTGTAATGACGTTATAAGGCGATAGCAAAAAAAATTTTAAAAGAAAAATTTATCTTATTCTTTTCAGAGCATTTAAATGAAAGCTTGTTTTTAAATTTTTTTTTTTACTTTTAATTTATTTAATTGTTACCTTAAAAAATAAGTAAACGTCTTCAAACTAGCAAACCGAAAGATAGGAACTATTTTAATTTACACACGAACTTATAGTTTAATTTAAAAGTAATTTAAAACAATATAAAGAAACGGTAAAACAATAAATGAGCCTTACACTTAGGAAAAGAAAATTAAATTCTGAATAGACTAAACAGCGATGTCTATTTCAAAATTATTTGTCAGGAAATACATATCTATGATGAAAAGTATTCCAAATATTTTTTGTAATTTTTTAATGGTTTTTTCTACCATAAAGAGACTTGTCTGAAATAAATTAAAGTGTTATTCTTTTCTTTCCTTTGTGTGAGAGAAAAATGTTCATTTACTGAACTATGTCCAGTTATTTTTTATTTAATAATTAAAAATATATTCTTATACAAACAAAGTAACATCAGGTTTAGAAAAAATTAAGGATGAAAAATCGTTAAAGAAGAGCCTTTTATTTTCCTTTCAAATTTGAAACATTTCACAAATTGAAGGGGGGATCTCACATGTATAATAGGCTAATAAAAGTTTACGAACGCATTCCAACATTTCAGAGAAGCTTTAAAATTAATGTAGAATTTATTGAAAAATTTAAAATTAAAAACATCCCTTTTATAAAAATAAGCCTATTTAATTTATGATCCATAACATGTTAAGTTGTATCAAGGCATTTTAAGGTAAGTTAGCTATTGTTAGTTCAAATAAGATTTAATTTATTACTATAAAAAGTAATCTTAAGTGTAAAATACTTATTTTTAACCAAAAACAATTAAATTATTAATATATCTATATAAATAAAATAATAAAAATCATTATTATCAATCTATAGGAGTTTTTTTTAAATAAAAATACAAGCATAAATTAGTGAAATTATTGTTAGCAGGTCTACCTTGTGATGTGCTTTTAATTTTTTATACATATACTAGTTGCATGGCCCGGCGTGTGTTGTATGTGTTGCTCGGGCTTTCTCTACTTCTATAAAAATGTTCCCTTTCCTTCATAAAATCAGCACTTCTAATACTCTTTTTCAAAATGACTTTCAACCCCCCTTCCTCCGCTTAGCCCGGCGTTTCTCGGCCTTTTTCCGAGTGTATAACTTAAAATTCGCTGTTTCGAAATTGTTTTGCTTCTTTTCTGTCAGACAGGTTTATTTTCCCCCGGCGTTGCTTGAACATTTTTAAATGCATAACACATTGTCATGGAAATTCCTCTTCCCCTCTCGCTATATCTCTTGAGTAAGTGAACAGTGGGACCTTAATATTCACTCACTCACTTTGCAACTTTTTAGGACCCGAAAACGAAAATGTACCTTTTTAAAAATAGTTGTATGTTTAGAAAAGTAGAAATTTTTATAATTACAAAATTTCACAACTGTATTAAATGTTGAATTAAAATTGTGAGCATTTTTTGAAATGTTCGATAAACGGAAAAAGTTTCATACAATTATTTTTATAAATAAAGAAGTTATAAAAACTTTGAATTTGATAAGTAGTTATCAAATATTTAAAATTTGAGTATATTTTAACTGATGCATCATATTTAAAAAATGAAATACTATAAAGAATTAAAATTTATTTAAGTAATTCTCAGTTGAATAAAAATGTTACTTTGCCTTCTATTTTTTAAAAAATATTAAAACTACCTTTTTTACTAATTATTATAATACTTATTATTCCACTTTCTTGAAAGGTTTAGAATTATGCATTGACAGACTTGTAAAACCTTCGATATACATCCAGTATCAATTTTACTGTAGTTTTGTTATAGGTTAATAATGTTCCTAACTATCCACCGTTCTTCAAGTTCAGTGAAATGGGTGTCCTACACTTGGCCTTTTTCAAGTAAGTTTGTTTTGAATTTCGATATTATTTTTTGAACTGTAAATTTGTTTTAATATTTTTTATCCACTATAAATAATATTTAAATTTTAAATTATCGCCTTGCTTAATGGAAACTATTATTACAACTTTGCATTCAAATGGGAGAATCGATCTTACGTTGAATTTAAAAGACATTTATGAGCATGAGGACCTTTTTCTTTCTGTTAATATTTAACTTACAAAATTAATTTCACTAACGTCACTCAAACTATCAAATATCGTTTTTTCTCTCGTTGTGTAAATCGAAATGTACACCGAATCTTCGAATTCTGTGTAAGCGACCTTAAATTACCATAACTGAAACCTATATAGCACGATTTAAAAAACAGTGAAAAGCTTTTGCTGAAAAACGGCGTAAATCAATCTTGGTTCAAAATGCATTCTTTTTCAGGTTGACTGATTCGAGACGTATTCGTTTTTGCAAGGATTTTTATAGAATAATTATCTGTGTTTTGCCGTCAGAATTTCAGCGAATTTTTACTTTAATTAATATTACGCAGTCCGCAAATATTAAGACTTAAAAATTGGCGAACGTAACATATATTCGAACTTTTCTAAAATCATAAGTAAATAAACAATGTTATTTTTTCGATTAAAATAGTATAAATAATTTATATCTGGAAGTGTAATACGTTAATATTACTTTTTGTTGTATTTGTTTATGTTAAAATTGTAATCAACCTCACACTCTGCCTGTTCAAACTTTCGCAGTTCCTGGCGCCTGGCGTAGACAAAACAAAATGCAAAGGTTAGCTTCACACATAAAAGATAAATATTTGCTGTCGCGGGTTTTTTTGCAGATGGCAGAATTTTTCCTACTTACTTGACAATTATTGTTATATTTTGGACACTTCACACAATATCTATAAATTATAGCCTATGTGTTATTCTGATGTATAAGCTAAACTATTGTAAAGCTTCATTAAAATCCATTAAGTTGTTTTTGCATGAAAGACTACTAAACATCCTCACAAACTTTCACGTTTATAATATATATTAGGATATGTATGTGTGTGTATATATATACGAGTGAGAACCACGCAAGTCAAATTCGCTTAAGTTGGCGTATAATTTCGCATATAAATACATATTAACCATTTTTAGTTGGGATTGGAGACGAAGAAAATAATAATTAAAAAATGTTTAATAAACTTTTAATAGATATCACAAATAAAAAATCGCGAACCGAAGTTATTTTGATGTAGAAGATTTCATAAAATCTAACAAAGTAGTCTGCCGACTCAAAGATTTTATTTCCTTCGCCCGCAAAATTTCCTCGTAGCATGCTAATAATTTTTTTTATTCCTTGCTTAATTGAAAAAAATGCGCTCTTCGTTGGAGTACATATTTTTTAACATTTGTGTGTGTGTAACCCTTTTTCAATTGAACTGAGGCCTTCTGTCAAATTCCCAATCGTGATTTGAACTTCTAATTGAACTATGTCTAAAGCAGTGGCGTAACGGAGAAAATTAGGGCCCCCGCAAAATCAGATTTTGGGCTCTAAGCCCAAATACGTACTTGGTGTCAGTCAGGCTTTGAGATCCCTAGAGTCCTGCCCCCCGCGATGTGGGAGCCACTGGTCTAAAGACTCTTCTTCAAGGTTTTGCTCTTGCATTTTTATGAGCTCATCCATTGTCAGTTCCTGACTGTGGAAATTCAGCAGTTCTTGAACACATCACTATCCACTTATAGACTTATTTGCCTAGCAAGATCGACAACTTCTTCAATCACATTACCAGTTTCATAAGGCTCTGGCACTGACATCGCCTGAATTTCAGTGAGGGAAAAAAAGGACACATTTATTTCCAAAAGAATTACAAACTAAAGACAAGATTTGTAAATCGCGTAACTTCGGGTTCACGTTTAGTCGGGGTAGCGTAAGTTGAGGTGTCACCAGTAGCGCACACAGGGATTTTTCAAGGGGGTGGGGTTGAAAGTTCACCATTCTTGTATCATGCTCCTTTTGATTTTGTCGATTTTCAGGAATAAAACACAGTAAACAAGTAATTATTGATTAAATAATTAGCATTAATTAATAAAATTAATCATTAATAACAAATACTTAATTAAATTTTGTGCACTATATACTTAGAATTATAATCAATCGGAAAAAAAATCGAGGGCTTTGGGGGAATCCAGACCCCCAGGACCCCCCTTGTGTGCGCTACTGGGTGTCACTGTACATACTTTTTACCTTTTTTCTTTGTGAATTAGTTTAATGAGACTGCTATACAATTTTAGAGCCTGATGACTTTTTTTAATTATATCAACACACACACACTTTTATTATAATATTAATATATATATTCAGATAAAAATAGATTTTTAAAATCATAGATTAAATTTATTTATTTTTTAAATAACTAATGAGATCTTTTTATTATTTTTTAATAATAACTATAACCTTAATATCATTTATAATAATTTTTATCATATTATACAATAATTTACCAGAAGTAGTAATGCAAGTTTTAAAACCGCCAATAACGCCACGAAATTTAATAGGATTCTTAAAAAATTTAGGAATTAAAAAATATATGGAAATTTAACTTCTCTGGTAGACGTATGCTTAGTTTATTATAGAAAGTCAACATACAATTATTTATTATTTAGAATAATTGTTTTGGAAATGTTTAGTGAGCCTAATAATATTATAGCATTTACAAATAATGGCATTATTACCAAGCACCCTATTTATAAAAGTAATAATGAAATATTTCTGCAAATTTTTAATTATATTTTTAATAACCTCATGTAAGTAACTTCATAATTAGTTTTATAATTTAATTTCATATTACCTTTTAAAATATTGTTATATTGATCAAAAGATTCCAAAGGTAAACCATATTTAATAGCAAATTTCGTAACTAACTTATTTAAATCTCCATTAATTTGTTGTTTAATAGAGCTATTACTATTATAGAAATAATTAATTGAAAGAATGATACATTGCCTTTTAAAAATATTTTATTTAAAAAATTTCAAATATCTTTCAGCTCCATGTTAATGATGAGCATCAATAAATTTACTAAACTTTAATCAATTTTACTTTATCTATGTTTTTATTGTACTTGAAAGCTAATATTTTAACTGAAAAAAAGGAACAAATATTTATTAAAATATTAGCAAAATTAATCTTGTTCCTAAAAGTATTCATGAAAAAAAAGTACAATATTCAGTCTGAAATGAAAAACTTTTTTATCTTTTAAGTAAATGAACTAAAAAATAGTTAATATCTTTGATAATATCTAAGGCTTTGCGACTATGCATGATCCATAATATCTAAAGTCGCATCAAATTTTTCTGTAACATATACATATATATATACACACACAGTACAAAAATATGTTTAAATTTTGAAAATGATGCGTGCTTTTTTTATTTAGACTCTTTAAAATAAACGCAACAAACCTTTAGAAAAACATTGGAATTAAATTCGTTAGAGACAAGAGAAGATTCTCAGTCTTTTGGAAGAAAGAGAGAGACGGAGCCATTCCTATAATTTTTATCTGGATCAACTTAGAGATGTAACTGCGCAGTATAAATTTTGTTTCTACGTAATTCGCTTCATTTTGCAACCAGTTATTTTTCAAAAGACGAAAAAACTTTATAAGCTGTATTTCGCCATAGGGCTTACCATAGTCATTTTTGTCACTAATCTCCTCTTCCAGTACCTCGTTGCTATAGCAACTCAGACATCTGTTAAGTATCGACTAAAGAAAAGACAAGGTTACGCGCCGCAATCGACTGCGCATGTTGTTCACATTGCAGTGTTTAATCATTAAGACTGACGATTTTTGTACTAATAATCTATTCTGCTTGGAGCGTGATATCTGAATCTCTCTCTCTCTTTGATTGAGATTCAAGTTACCATGATTTTATCGAGAACGGTAGCCATAAATCTAGGATTAATTTAAATTGATTTTTTTTCAATAATTGTAAAATACGTCGCGTTACAATATGCGGGGACAAACATTCTGAGTGAAAAAAATAACGATGGTTTTTAGTTCTGTATTAAGAGTTGATAGCAAGACCATCTAGTTCAGTATTTTCTTATTTTGCTAACTTGTTCATGCGCTAATAGGTATCATACAGATGCTCACCTGCTTAAGAATATATCCTGTACTGGATAAACACTATGTGATCTCTGTAATTGTAAATAACATCTCCTCTAAACGAATAACAAACAAATCATGGACTCATATCAGTTAAATCAGTCTCCAAAATTTTCATTTTGACTATAAAAACTCAATATCCAAACTCCCTTATTCCTTTCAACAAAGTTTATTATAGCAATAACAGAAGTTTTCGAATATCCATCTCTAATAAACCCTCCGGATATTACAAAAATTTGAGGCCTGGAGACAAACATTCGAGATCAACTACAAAAAAGGAGAGAAAAAACCACCTCAAGTAACAAAAATTCACGAGTTATCCATTACACTTTATCATGGCTCTTGAGTATAAAAAATTCACTAATATAAATCTGTTTAAATTAAAGAATGAAGCCCTCAAAAATTTTCACAAAATATTCTTAATCTCACATTGAATATAGCAATAAAAACTCTTTAGAAAAATGAGTTGACCAAGGTGGAACATCAGTTTTGAAATTTCATATGCATTTAATTCAAGAAAATATGTATAAAAATGAATCTTTCCACAGAAATATAAAGTTTTATAAAAAGGACATCAATAATGCTTTTTAAAAAATATTCATCATGTATACTCTGAAATGTCTTTTTTAAAAAAATGACATTAACTAATATACTATCAAAATTTAGTATTTTTTTCATATCGATTTTAATTATTATTATATTGTAAAACAATATGCTTCATAATGAATAGATTAACATTATACTTTATTAAAATTAAATTACTATTTCCCATACAGTATAAAATTCACTCTTCCTTTCTAATTATCTTTAAAAAACACATTTTTCCCTTTATTTATAAACACTGTTGTTATATGTTGGGTACATAAAATTCAAAAAAATTTAACAATTTGACTATTTTAAATTTCACTTCATGTAAGGATTCTTTCAATACAATTAAAAAGGTAATTTATACATAAAAAAGTTTAAAACAGCATTCTATAATCGGGAAATTCAAAAACAAAATGCTTGTCAATCGTCAACGAAAAATCACATCGACGTAATAAAATCAATGTACAAATTAAGGCAGTAAGTAATGCTTTTATATACCTATATAGTATTAAAATATAATCTTTAATATATAATCAGATTTTCCTCTATAATCTGTCATTTATAACATCAAATAATACTTTTAAAACTCTACTCCTATTTATAAAAATAGTTTTTAAAAACATAATGTAATATTTTTTTTAAAGTGTATGCCACACAAAAATTTTTCAAACGCTAAAAAAAACATTAAGGTCAATACTTGTATCAATATCTGTCTTTTTAGGCATTTTGCTACTGTGCATAAAATAATTTATTTAGTTCCTTCCTTTAAAAATATTAGTATTTGAAAATTTTTATTCATGGTAAAACATTCAAAATTCTGGCACAAAAGCAACACTAATAATTTTATACCACGTTTCCAAATAGTTGCTTTGAACAATAAGCTAGAAAGCAAACACAGAAATTTGACCCACTTGCCTTTTCTTTATTAGATCATTTCATTGTGAGCCTGAATCAACATTACATTTATATCCTATCAATCAAAAAATTCAAGAATAATTTTTAAAAGTTTCCTGTAATTTTAAAGTATAATTTTGTTTAATATGAATTCTCAAAATATGGAGTAATCATCGCGAGAAAAACATTTAGATTTTGCTAAAAGAAAAAAGTTTCAAAAATGAAAACTCCTTTGGAATTAAACTTCAGAATGGAACTTTTCTGTTGATAGTATATTTTTTTAGAGTAATGCAGTAATTGTTCATGGGAAACTTAATTTCAAATGTATTGTTTTTCCAGTTCTTTGATTTTATTCTCTCTTTTCTTGAACATATGTTATTGCAGGCACGAAATGAGGATGATACCATGAAGTTAAATTAGCGTACAAAACATGCTTTGGATATTCCAGAAAAATTTTAGGTTAATTTATGTCATTTCTTTTTTTTTTTTTTTTTTTTTTTTTGGGATGATTTTTCATCCAGGAAACGAAAACGCCTTTATATATATATATATATATATATATATATATATATATATATATATATATATATATATATATAAAAGCTCTTATAAACTATTCTCAGAAGGTAATTTATAGGTGAAAACAAAATGCTCTTTTCCGTTGCATCATAATTTGAATTAAATATTAGGTAACGCAATGCGGTATCTGAAAACACATTTTTAAAAAATTTAAGCATAATTAAATATCTAATTACTTTTTTAAAAGTAAGCAAATCATTATGATTTTAAGTTGCGTCATAAACTTATTAAATGACGAAATTCAAGTATATGTTTTTGAAAGAACATTTATTAGATTATAAAGCAACTATGATAAGATCAGAAGAGAATCTAAATTTTCGACAAGCTATCCATAAAGTACATAAACATATTTTAGTTGAATCGCGCTTCAGTGTGATTCGGATGATCATTAATCAATCCATTCGTCAAAATACTTGTCGCGATGTTTAAAGGAAATTCCTAAAGAAAGCTGCGTTAGCGTTGGTTCTTTAGAACTAAACTAAATGACTTCGCAATCTAAAGTAATCCACATCGATATCTGTGTGTAAAATATTGAAAATAAATTTATATTTTAAAATTAGGAAATTAAATAAGAATAAAGTGATTTGAATTTAAAGTTAAATCTTTGATGCATAATACATTCCTCTCTCTCTCTAAAAATATTTATAATGCATATTGCATTTCTGAGTATGCCATAAATGTAATTGCATATAATGAAAATAAATAATATGGATAACTTAACAAAAGTATCCAAAATAAATCTGAATGTACGGATATTCTTAGTTAAGAAACTTTCCTTAACGTACAGTAATAATTCCTTTGATTTAATAAGATATTTTTAGATTTTGTGTAACCTCGATATGAACAAGAAATGAAACTAAACTAACATAGTTGCCTCTTTAAATAAATATACAGCATGGCGAAATAATAGAGGATTAAGGGAAAGGGGGAGGGAGAAAAAAAGTTATTGTATTATACTTATCATGAGAAAAATACAAATCTTAAATAAAGAAAATTATAAATTTCTTAAAACATTTTACATCATAGTACTTGCCAGATATTTCAATTACTAATTATTCAAAACGAGTTGGATTGTCAGAGGGATATTAAGGTGCGCCAAATCTTATGTCTTGTTCGACACCTAAATGAACATTAAATTTTAGTGAAGTATGGCAGTTGGGAGAAAATTCGTTGTCAGTTGAGGAGTCATCCTAGTAATTTGATGGCGGTTCAAAATTGCGAGGACCATCTCCAATAGTTTCTTCGTGTTGCTTCTAAGTGTGAAATTAATAAACCAAAGGTAGCCAACCCACGGCCAGCCTTGAATAATTTTGCATAACAACTTTACAAAACACGATTATTTTGTGTAATATTTTTGTTTTGTAACAAAAGTGAGTCGACTTAGAAGTGAGCGGTACTGCATTGCAGCGCTTGGTTCCTACAACTTTATAGCTATTTTCATTGGCTTTCAATGCGTTCTGCTTTCTAAACCGTTGAGAAGGATTTGATTTTGTCTTTTCTAAACATTTAGAACAGTTTCAGTTCGTCCGGGTAAAAAAAAAAAAAAGAGTGTGGGCAAAACAAACAATCTACGCCCCCCCCCACTATTCCGGCCCTCCTTTAAACCCTTTTTCGTTGTCGAGTGTTTCATGGATTCTTCCCTCCCCCGCTCTTTGTTTTGAAAACACGCGAGAATGTGTCAAGATGATTATTTACCTCCTGTGGGGGTAAATGAAACTTGTACCTAAAAAATTTTTTGATCTCAACTGAAGTGGAAGAGGCATGTACAGAACGAAAAAAGAGTATCACGAAATGAATTCATCCACCATATGTTAGCATGCCTGCGCTTGCAGTTAAATGAATTCATTTGGTCGAAAAATTAATATAATTTAATAAATTAATTTTTGCTTGTACCACATATATAAAAACATGAAATTAGAGAAAAACTACATTGATCAACTTTAAAAATCATATTACTTGTATAGTTGATTTTGTATCAAGAGCCATTTTTTTCTTTCCGGCTGAATGTTTCGTATAATTATGTTTTCTGTATCGGAAATACATTCAGCAGCCTTTTGAAACTCACTTGGATATCTTTTTCAATCAATCTGATTATATTCTTTAAAACAAATAAAATTGTGTTCTAAACTCATTTTATTTTTATCATCTGTTGTGGACCCTTAAAACTCATGTAAGCTTTCGCTCGAGTTCATGATTTGCATTATTATTTCATTGATAAAACTATTCATTTCATATTGATAATGAAATTTGCGTTCGCATTTCGTAGATTGTTTTTTTACAGATGCTCCTACATTTTTAATTTTTCATCCATCGTATATCTACCTATTTTAAACTATTCATTTTCTTAGCATGTATTAATGAAACTTTTAATACTAGTCTAAAATATCACATAAAACTTTCTCATTGAAAGGTACAATTTACGAAAAAACTCATGGCATGTCTGAACACATTAGAGCGAATGAGCATTCAAAAACATGAAGAATTATTGCTTCAACAATTATTTGATAGAACATAATGCTATTTTAAATTATTTGTTACAGAGGAAGAACACGCATAAACTTTGGGGAGAAAGTATGCAATTTTAAAGCTTACGCAATCATTTCAAAATGGCCTCTAAATTCCTTCGTATCAAAATACTTTTTAAAGCAATGGATCACTAAAAGCGAAGCTATCTCATCAGTGATGTCTTAAGACTTATTGAAGCCTTGGAACCCGACACAAAATTAGACCCCATTGGTGTACACTCAGGAACATTGAAAATAGCGACCCAAGAAGAAAGCATCGGATTGAAATGAAATTTAATACACATAATGACACAGATGAGAGATTCACTTGATCTCAAAAACAAGACAATTAAACGAATACAGGGTGTGTAACGACACAAATTCTGGGCAACTTCAATAGCGCGTTGGACCACATCCAGCTGCAATACATGCCGCCACACGGTCCGGCATTGAGTTGATTAGACACCTTATGTTGTCCTGAGGCAGATGGGCCCACAAATCTTGAACAACCAACTCTAAATCATGTACAGAGTGACACGATGGTATCTGCCGTTTTAGCTGATTTCACACGTGCTATACAGGGGACAAATCGGGGGAGGGGGCTGGCCATGGAAGAGTCTGAAAATGATGTAGAAGTCTTGAGCAACTCTTGCTGTATGCGGACGAGCATTATCTTGCTGGAAAATTGCCCCTGGGAGACCATTTAGGAAAGGTCCTACATGGGGTTAAAGAATATCATCTACGTAACGTTGGCCCGTTAAGGTTCCACGCATCACAATTTAAGTCGACCAGCTATCATAGGCTATGGCCCCCCAGACCATTACACCAGCTGTGCAGGCAGTGTGACGTAGAATAGTGTGGGGGAATTGTACCGCTCACCAGGGTGCCTCCACACCCGTACACGGTTATCATCTGTTCCCAAAACAAACCGGGATTCATCACTAAACACAACCTTTTGCCAATCTGTGACATTCCACATTGATCTGGCTTAGCACCACTGTAGACGCAGTTGCCGATGTTCTGGTGTTAAAGGGAGTGCACGGAAAGGGCGCTTGGATTTAAGATTTGCTTCTGCAAGGTGTCTGGAAATTGTTTGTGGAACAATTGCTACGCTTACGTCTGCTCGTATCGTTGAACGAGTCGCTGAGGGGTCCACAAGTGCTTGCCGCACGATCCTTCGATCATCTCTCCTCGTGGTCTTCCAGGTCGCTCCAGACCCGGTTTTCCGCGCATGGGTACCTTCTCGTGTCCGCTGCTCCCAACAATTTCTAACGGCACACTCCGAAAGATCCTCCTGGCCAGCAACACGGTGCGTCGAACAGCCTGCAGTTTTCATCCCGATGATCAGGCCTCTCTCAAACTCGATTAACTGTGAGAAATATCTTCTAGCACGTTTACCTGGCATGTTTCGCTTACCAAAGTCTTCCTACAATCGGTGGGTAATCGTCACGTTTATGAATCTTCGAATTTGCGCTAGCTTATATAGCACCCTCTTCCTAAATGTAGCGCCACCTCGGCGTGTATGAGCATGCGTATTGGCACAAAACTTGGATCATTTGCATATCACATTACGCTGTACTTATTTGCAAAATTTCGCGAATGTATTTAGCTTCCTTCTTGGGTCGCTATTTTCAATGTTCCTGAGTGTATATGTTACCATTTAAGTGTGAAATCCGTTATTTCATAGAATAACTCGGTACTTCATGAAGTAACTGGATAAGTCAGTTAAAGTACATAAAATTATTGAATTCTATGATTTAACTAGGCATTCTATAGAATAACGATTACTTAATCATTAAAGTACGAAATACGGCACTCGAAAGTACTTTGAACCGATTCTAGCGGCTTTCAGTCAGTTTTGAACTACTTATAGCTGCTTTGCAGTGACGTGTGTGTGTACCCTTCATTCCATTGCTTTTAACCCTTAGCATTAGGATTTACTGCAGCTTTTCTCATGCAACATTTTTTTTTTTGGATCACTACACTGAAAATTAAGGAATATACATAAAAAACACTCAACTTTGGGAAATTTAATCCGTTAGAGCTAATTAATTAATTAAAGACATTACACTGTAAAATTATTTATATGCACTGTGTTCATTCAAAATAAAGAGTCAAATCGTTTTCTAAGGTCCTCATTAACATACAAATATAAAATAAGACACTTAAATTTTGACATTAACTATTTCTTCGGGACAAAAATGATAATATTTGCAATCCGCTGAAAAAACGCAATTTCTGCTATAAAACTATTCGCCTTCCCCACTAAGATACTCGTCATAGAACCCGTGCTGCCATATATCTTGGAAGAGTCGATTTCGAAGAATATTCCTTCTAATAAGTATTGTCAGAATATTCGTAAAATTGGCTATTCTATGTTATTTTAAAGTGAGTGGTACTTATAAGTATCATCGGTTGTGTGATAAAGGGTCAAACATAGAATTTAGGTGGAGTATTTATGTTAGCGTTTTTTACGTTTTGGATTATTAACAAATAATTTTGCAACATATATTTTCAAGCAATGACTTCCGCAGGAATGGAAGACCAACATGTAAATGAGAAAGATTTAATGTAAGAGAGATTTGAAGGAGAACAGTGAAGTTCTTGTGAAAAATTATTAACTTTGAGAGCAGAAGTAAAAAGCACTAAAACAACACAGAAAAAAAAGTACCACGGGATTTTTGGTTAATCCAGCATTATATCATTAAACTTCAAGGAGGTGAAAAGTTAATTGAACCAGTGTAACAGATGCAAAAGATCTATATTCTTTTTTTCCCTTTCTGTTTAACTAATGTTAACAATATGAGGAATAATAAATTATATCATCTGCTTTTCATTATTTATCAATTAATTATCCGCAATAGGGATAAAATGTATTTTTCGAGAGGTTTTAGCTATTTATGATCAATTATTTTATGAAATAACTTTGAAAATTGTTAATTTTTCATTTTTGAATGATTTATCATTAGTTATTTCATAGAAAACTAATTATTTCACGGAATAACTACGTAAAATATGAAATTTTTCATTTATTAAATACTTTAACTCAGTGGTCGCCAAAGTGGAGGTCCGTGAGAAAATTTCGCTGGTCCCCAGAAAAATATGTGGAATATATTTACTCATCACGTAAACTATGTTTTAAGATGCATTGAAACATAATTCAAATCATAAAAATACGCGAAAAGTTATAAAAACGCTACTTCATAGAATGACGCCATTTCATAGAATAACGCCACGGTAAATAAGTCGTCCTGCTGTTGCTACATGTTTTGTCTCGCCTCGTTTCGCATTCAAATGTTTCACTCAAATGTTTCACAAATGCATAGTATGTATATCAATGGGAGCATTTAAAGGTGGGCTTACGGACGTATTGAGTTCAATATAAAATATATTCAATATATTAGCTGGATTATTAAGGAGGTTTTTGTGTATTTTCTTTTGTATATTGGTGTTTTTTTAAGACAGGTATGATCTTAAATTGGATTGAAAAGATTCCTAGAAAAAGATCTCCTAGTTTTGAGAACTAGGAATTGGAGAACACTGGCATGAAGAAGACTAGCCTGGAAAAGGCTTCTTGAGAAGGCCAAAGCCCATCCTGGGCTGTCGTGCCACTGAGGAAGGAAGGATGATCTTAAATCTTACCCATGTGGATATTTTCTTTTATTTGATATTTATTGGGATAAAATTAGTTTGACTTTTCTAAATTTCTTCTCTTTTTTTATTTTAGATTCAAATAAATTAAACACATAATGAGTGAAAAAAAGGGAAAAAAATTCTGCATTACACTCCTTCTTTCCTCAGTGGCTCGAAAGCCCAGGGTGAGCCTTAGCCTTCTCAAGAAGCCTTTTCCAGGCCAGCCTTCTTCCAGCTAGTGTTCTCCAATTCCTAGTTCTCAAAACTAGGAGATCTTTTTCTAGGTCATCAACCCATCTAAGATTTACCCTGCCCTTTCTTTGTGTGCCAGTTGGTTGGGCATTGAAGACCTTTTTAGTGGTGTGGTCTTCGTTCATTCTGACAACGTGACCTACCCATTTAATTCGTTGTATTTTAATGAAGTTGACAATGGCATATTCTTTATACGATTGATAGAGCTCTAAATTTGATCTTCTTTTCCTGCATTTCTTTAGTAATTTAAAAAGTATTGCGAACGATAATAATACCATTAATAGTACTTCACCTAACCGTGAATTGATCCAACTCTCCACAGTCTTCATCAGGCACAATAAAAAACACTCGTTGGAACGGGAGAGAAGAAAAAACGCAAAGTATCAAGAAAATATCATTCCTACTATTTGAAATTTGGATTCATTGAAGAACCTAGCAGTGAACTGGATCTACGACTTCTCTGTGTTGTATGTGTGTTCTAAAAGCTTATATATATATATATATATATATATACCGATGCATTAAAGCCTTCTAAACTTGAATTCAAAAACCCGGATTTAGCAAAAACCCAGCTAGAATATTTTAAAAGAATGCATGAAAATATGCAAAAGCTAGTTACTGTTTTAAGAAAAATGACAATGGAAGATAAATCATTACTAAAGGCTTCTTATCTCATGACAAATCAGATCGCAAAATGTAAAAAACCGTACACGATTGGAGAAGAATTAATTAAACCTTGCATGTTAAAAGCCTGTAAACAGATTTTGGGAATGCTGGATGTTCAGAAATTGAAAGCAATTCCTATGTCTGCTAATACCATCAAGCGAAAAATCAAAGATACGGCCTAAGACATTGAAAATCAGTTAATAAAAATGGTGAAAAATTCATCAATTTATTCAATACAATTAGATGAATTTACGGACATTACCAACAAAGCACTCCTTTGTTTTGTGAGGCTTGAGTATGATTGATTGATTGAATATTAACGTCGCACTGTTCAGCTACACGAGGGCTTTTGGCGACGGACCTCGTAATTTTGAACCATGGTCAAGTGACGTGGATGACACCTGAGCTGGCACCCCCCCCTCCTCTCCTAACTACCACACCACACCAAGGGAGGACGTTTCAGCTCTCGACAGATTTAACGCGCATTGCTGCCCTACACGGCGGGTCTTTAGTGGTAGTGGGCTCGAGCTCGTGACAAGGCAAGCCACGGTCCGATACCTATACCACTTGGCTATCGCGGCCACAGGCTTGAGTATGAAGGAGAGTTACATGAAAAACGACTTTCTTCGCTTAATTTTCCGGGTAGAACAACCAGCTCTGAGATTTTTGAAGCTCTTAATAATTATTTCCGGGATCATGAAACTGACGGAAAAAAATGTATTGGGATATGCACAGACGGTGCCGCAAATATGACTGGGCATCTTTCAGAAATTGTTGCAAAGGGGAACAATGTTGGCCACTCAGCCATTTTATCTGTACACTGCACTATACATCGAGAACAACTTACAGAGAAAAAATGTTCCAAGAAAAACACGAAGTATTATCAAATGTCATTGAAATTATAAAGGAAATTCGACCCAAAGCGCTCAATTCTCGAATATTTGAGGCAATTTGTGAAGAAATGGGTTCCGAGTATACTCATCTTCGTCATGCTGAAGTGAGATGGTTGTCGAGAGGCAAAATACTGACCTGACTATTCACCTTGCGGGAAGAAATCAAATTATTTTTCCAGGAACAAAATAATCCGAAATTGCAAAAACTCTTGCCCAACAATGAATAGCTAGCAAAAAGCTTGCATACCTGGCAGATTTTTTTCCTTTTAAAGGAACTAAACATATCCTTACAAGGGCAACTTAAGGACGTGTTCACACTAAGAAGTAAAATGGGTGCGTTTCAAAAGAAATATTACTGTAGCAAACGCGGTTGGTTGAAGACGATCTGCAAATGTTTTTTACTTTTGATGAATACATGAAGGAAAAATGATGTTAACCAGCAAGTCGTAACCCTAGTTAAAAAGCACTTGGAAGCACTTACAGCTTCTTTTACTCGTTATTACCCAAAGAATAAAGATCCCAGACATGGTAATATGTGGATAATACATCCATTTGCAGTGAAAATTCAGGATAATTTAAACATGCATCTAAAAGGCCTCATCGATCTGTCGTCCGAAAAAGAATTTTAAATTTAAATTTCATTCATCCTTCTCAAGATCTCAGTTTTGTCTTTCCATAAAAAGTGAGTAACCCTTTTCTTAGTGAACAGGCGGTGAAAATTCTGATTCAATTCTCCGCAACTTATTTATGCGAAAAGGCCTTTTCATCTGTCACAGCCATCAAAACACAATACCGATCTCAGCTTGAAATATAAGTGCAGTTCTTCGTCTTGTAATAACATTGGATCCAAATATACAGTTACTCCCAAAATTGAGGGTACACCTACTTTTAAAACGGGAATCAATGTTTAGAATGAAAAAATTATATTAAATGAGGGAAATAATTAAAACCTTTAAGCATAGATGCGTTTATTAGATCATAATTCATTATTTTGAATGATAAAACAAAATATTTCTTAGTTTAAACATACATATAATAACTTATAAAGAAAATTAACAGAAATTAATAGCCACAAAATTGAGAGTACATGCATCTATTTTCCTGCATAAATCATGAATAATAAAGAGTTAATATTTAGTAGCATAACCTTTTGCTGATATGACAGCTTCCAATCGCCGAGGCATCGATTCCACAAGATGTCTAGTGGTCTCGGGAGCAATATTCAGCCATTCTTCTTGCAATACCGTTTTCAATTGTTCCTTGCTTGTAATTTGATGTTTTTGCGCAGATCTCTCAAGGTGGGACCACAGATGATCGATAACATTTAAGTCGAGAGACTGTAGAAGTATATTAAGTTGATTCCGACAATGGTAAAGCAGCCATTCTTCTACAACAAACGCAGTGTGCTTGGGGTCATTGTCTTGCTGGAATATGAAATTCAACCCCAATATCCCAAATTATCAGCACTTTCTTTCAAATTATTTTTCAGAATATTAAGATAAGCCATCTTGTGCATGATTCCATCAATGAATACTAGCTTTCCCACCCCCGACGTAGCCATACACCTCCAAACCATCACCGACCCACCTCCGTGCTTCACAGTAGGAACTGTGTGTTTTGGGTGGTGTGAGGTATTTGGTTTACGCGACACCATACGACGACCGTCACTGCCGAAGATGTTGAACTTACTCTCATCACTGAAAATGACTTCGTTCCAAAACTGTTGAGGCTTTAAAATGTGCTCTTTAGCGAATTTAAATCGCTTGACTCTATTCCTCTTACCAATTAAGGGCTTTTTTCGAGCTACTCTACCATTATAGTCAGCCTTTCTTAGGACTCTTCGTACCGTTTCTGCAGAAACCGATCGACCTAAGGTATTAGAGGTACTGGCTGCAATTTTAGGAGCACTAATTTTAGGATCAATCTTTACTTGATGTATAACTCTTCGCTCGGTTATGGAGTTCATAATTTTCTTTCTCCCTCTTCCTTCGTTATTTGCCAGCATACCAGTCTTCTTAAATTTTTGTAGGATTTTTTGGATACAGTTAATACTTCGTCCAACTACTTTAGCAATATTCAGCTGGGATTTACCTTCATTTGACAGTTTAATAACAAGTTTTCTCTCTTCGATCGTCGTTTCCTTCCAATTCTCCATTTTAATCAAGACATCAAATCACAAACATAAATTTGTTATCAGATAGCCTTTGTGGGAGCCTTCCTTTATTATAGATCTATTATCAAATTTATATTTAAAAAATTACTGGTAGTTTTGCATAGTGATTAAAGAAGTGTACCCTCAATTTTGTGACATTAAAATGGTGTAGTTTTTCTTTCAAACCTTCATATTTTTGTTTCAACCAATTTCCATGTCTTACATTTAATGTTATTTGGAAGAGTAATGTATGCATTTTGAATGTACAAAAGTGCGTTAACATAGCATATTAATTTCTACACCTGGTGATCCGATGGTGAATTCGGAATTAAGTGTACTCTCAATTTTGGGAGTCACTGTACATAATCTTATTTCAAGTAAGCAAGGACATCCATCACACTAGGAATGTATAATGCAAGGTTTGATATATACTTAAACCATTTTTTAATTGTTTTGTTTTTTACACTTTTTGTTTATTTTGTTTATTTTACTACGGTTTATTAATAAAACTTTCTTAATTTGGTTACAATTAATATTTTCATTTTATTAACTAGATACATTTTATGTGTTCTTCGATCACAATTTTTTTTATATAAAACAAATCCTATTAGTGATCCCCCCGGGATTTAAATTATGAATTTACTGGTCCATGAGGTTAAAAAGTTTGACTACCGGTGCTTTAACTGACTTGTCTATTTATTTCATAAAATACTAGTTATTCTATGAAATAACTTAATTATGCACTTTATCGGTAACATACAGTCATTCAAAAAAGTATTGGGACACTTGGCATGCATCACTATAAAGTCATTTATAAAAATATTTATCACATTAAAACAAAAACAAAATGAATTAAGAAATATTTTAACATTTGGTGTACAGTATATAAGGAAAATTTTATTAGTATTATAGAATTATAATTTGATCTAGCTTTTCAAATATAATTCAACTGCACACTGGAGTCAAAAAAGTATTGGGACTCTTTTGAAATGAGAAATTTGACAAATATACAGCGCATCAATATAATTTAATTTCACATCACTCTTCTTAGACTAGAAGTTTAAACATAAACGTTTCAACAGATAAGATTATTTATAGAAAAAATGGCGAGAAACAAATATATATCGGTTGGTGTGTGAAATCTCGTAATAAGTCATTGGAAAGAGGGGAAATTACTTCTATGTATATATAGGAAAAATCTTGAAAAATTGAGTAAGTCTACTGTTTTTAACATCATTGGCATGTTCAAAAAACAAAAAGTGTTGAAAACAAGCAAAAATCAGAGCGTCGAAAGATATTTAATGAACGTAAAGAGAAGTGGATTGTGAGACAAGTGTACACATTAATCCAAGAACTAGTGCAGTAAAAATGACTTTACAATGTAAAAGTAGGTTCGGAAAATTTAGTAAATTCTGAAACTGTCAGAAATCTTTTAAGAAAACATAAGCATCATGGTAAAGTACCTAAAAAAGCTCTACATCATCAAAGCAAATAGACAAGCTGGGTTGGCATTTGCTAAAATGTATGTATGGCAGCCAACAGAATATAGCGAAAATGAAATTTTTGTTGATGAAAGAAAATATAACATTTTCGAATCGGATGGCAAGAAAAAAGTTTGGCGGAAATCAAATTCAGCAATGCGTGTCAAAAATTTACAGCTTACTGTCAAATATGGAGGGTTGTCTGGGAGGAAGTTTGATTTCTCTAAAGATTTAACGTGCCTCGCTTCCCTACAGGGGGAGGGTCTTTAGTGGTACTGGGCTAGAACTCATGACATGCCAACCACGATCCGATACCTTGACAACTAGCCTACCATGGCCATAGTATATCTGTAAGAAAATCACGGTATGCTTGTAGGAATTTGGTAGTTAGCTCTTGTTTCTTTGCTAGTTCAAATCATTTTCAATAAAAATTCACACCAAAAATTAGATGGCAGAGACTCAGAACAAGGGGTTTCGAGTGTTCTCTCTCTCACAACATGTTTATACACACTAACTCTATACACACTCTTGCAACAAATATTTATTTATTATTTTGGGGAGTCATAAGAATTATTTGTGCTTAGTATTGAACAGCTCTATTTTTGGATTTATAACCCAATTTTAATAATTATCAATTTTTCTCTCACGACAAAGATAGAAGAGGGATTGAGCAAAATAAAGAATGTTTTTTTTCCAGGTATAGAAGTTTAAGTTGACATTACTTTCCAAGATGGCGACCGATTTAACAGCTGTCAAGTGATTTATTCTCAGTTTGGTTTGGCAATTCATCAAAACGATCATCAAGCAAGGCGTAGATTCGTCGAATGGGTCCAAAACGAGATTGCCGTTGTTCCCGATTTTCATAAGCGAATTTTGTTTAGCGATGAAGCGCACTTCTGGTTGAATGGCTGCGTCAACAAACAAAACTGCCGCATTTGGAGTGAAGCTAATCCACAAGTGTATGTCGAAACACCGTTACATCCAGAAAAACTGACTGTTTGGTGCGCTTTATGGGCTGGTGGAATCCTTCTTCAAAAACGATGAAGGCCACAACGTTACAGTCAATGGTGATCGGTATAGAGCCATGATTAGTAACTTTTTAATTCCTGAATTAAACAATCATGGCGTACAGAAGCTGTGGTTCCAACAAGACGGCGCAACATGTCACACAGCTCGTGCCACAATCGATTTATTGAAAGACACGTTGGGTGACCGCCTAATTTCACGTTTTGGACCTGTGAATTGGCCTCCAAGATCTTGTGATTTAACACCGCTAGACTATTTTCTGTGGGGCTATGTAAAGTCATTGGTCTATGCGGATAAGCCACAAACGCTTGACCATTTGGAAGACAACATTCGCCGTGTTATTGCCGATATACGGCCACAAATGTTGGAAAAAGTCATCGAAAATTGGACGTCCAGATTGGACTACATCTGAGCCAGCCGTGGCAGTCCTATGCCAGAAATCATATTTAAAATGTAATGCCACAAGATTATCTTTCGAATAAAAAAAATATTCATGTCAATCGAATAATACATCGTTGTTTTATTGCAATTTAAAGTTCTATACCTCTAAAAAAACACCCTTTATAACATAAACTTCGAAGAAAATAAATAAGAACTTTAAGAATTAAAAAATAACTGTTATTTTAAAAGTTAATGTGTTGTTGCCTTTTGTGTATTTGAATAAGGTTTGATGAACCTTCAATTTAAATTATTAATAATAAAAAAATAGGGTTTTTTTCCAATACAAAATTCAACTGAAATAATGAAACTGCGTGGAAATTAAGAAGAATGTTTAACTTATTTATAAATTAGGAAATATAACAGTACTATACTCGAAGATTTATTGAAATAAAAGGATGAATATATTGCTCAAAAATCTTTAAATCATCTTTTTTTATGGAGCAGTATAAATCAGAAATTTACTAGCGATTAATTTAATGAATTTTGTAAAATATTTGAAATATAGGTTTGAGATACAACCCCCCATCCCCTCCTCTCTTCGATTAGCTTTTCACTAAGCTCAAAAGTTGTTAACGTTGATAAAGAAGAGATGGAATTTTTTTCATGAGAGAGATACATTTAAAATAGAAATATTCCAGAAACAATTAAAAAATACCCTTTTCAAGTACTCTAGCTGTTAATATTATTCGATTTTATAAAAGGTATTGGTGGCAAAATTTTGAAGAAGTAACACGCACACACATACACACACAATATCGAAAGATCCTAACGTATTTAAAACTGTTTGTAGTTAAATGTAAAAATATTATACTATGCTATATCATTATGAAAAGTATTATGAAAAAAATATTGACGAAGAAATTTGCAGAAGAGGATTAGAATTCAGTAAATAAAAATGATGGTACGCAACTTATTGTTTAATACATATATTGTTAATCAATGTTAATATTTTTCTGCTACATGTTTTAATTTATGCTTACTCGTTTATTAATTTTATTTTGTTATACAGTAATACCCCGAACTTACATGATAGGTGGGACTGAGAGAGAACCACGTAATTCAGAGGAATAATTTCGCATAGAAATACACACACATATAAAGTATCTTTAGTTTGGGCCAAAGATGAAAGAAAATAATAATTTAGAAAAAAAAAATGTTTAGTAAAATCTTATATATATATATATATATATATATATATATATATATATATATAAAACACAGATGCAAAATCAGAAGCCAAAGTTATTCTGAAGTAGAAAATTTCATAAAATCTAACAAAGTATCTCTCAGCCGGCTCAAAAAATCTTTTCCTTCCACAAAATTTCCTCGGAATATGATAATTCTTTTACTCCATATATTGTTGAAAAAATACGCTCTTCGTTGGAGTCTACACTTTTCTAAAACTTATAACCCTTTTTCACTTCTATCAAATTCGATTGAACTGGGTTTCAAGACTCAAGCCCTTCAACGTCTTGCTCTACTTATGCATTTCTATGAGCTCATGCATTATCAGCTCCTGATTGTGGGAATCCAGGAGTTCTTGAACATTACTATCCACTTCTAAATTTACTTGCCTGACAAGATCGGCAACTTCTTCAATCGCATTACTAATTTCATCAGGCTCTGCCACTGGTTCCGCCTGAGTTTCAGTGATGGAAAAAGAAGGACATAGTTTTTCTTGACGCCATTTAAAGTTTTTGGGAAACTTCATTACACGATTGTCCGATTGCATCTAAAACACTTAACTGTTTCCAAAAGTCTATCGTTTAAAAAAAAACTACAAACAAGATAAAAGCTGGCTGTGTAGCCCTCAAACAAAAGACGAATCGACGAGATTTGAAAATCGCGCAACTCCGGGATGGCGTAATTCGAGGTATTACTGTATATTAAAGAGGTTATTCCCTCTGGGCTCAAAATACACAAATTTGCATGCTCGTAAGTAAACAGAACTGTTTTAATGCTTAGTTTACGTTAGCACCAGAAAATGAGTTTTTTTTAAATTTGTTAAAAACATTCATCTGTTTTTTTTTAAAAAAAACTCATTATTTTCATTAAAATTAACATTACTGAAAAAATTAAAATGTTATGTTAAGGCGAAATTGAGATAAAATTGATCTTCTAATACTGTCTTGAAATGAATGTACACCACACTTTTTATATATATATATATTAGGCTGCATTTTATTCATCATCAGTTTAAATTTGCAATCCTTTCATCATCCAATAAATCCCAATCATAAATTTGCAATCCTTTATTTTCTTTCAACATACACACATTTAACAGTTTTACTCTTTCATATACGTTAATTTTGTCTTGATATAACTTTTTGTCGGCAATATATAGTTTGTAGGAACATTAATTTCCTTTTAAGCAGCATAAAACTTTAAATTGTGTAGACGATTGTTTTCTCTTCTGGAGCAAATTTGTTGTTAAATATAAAGCCATTGAACTTTGAGCCTAATTTTTTCTTTCTGTGTTCTTGATAAAAAATTGATTCTTTATCTCTTAAAAATTCCAGAAGGCTTTTCGTTCTTTTTTGATATCTTTCTAGATCGGTATGGCCGCGGTAGCCGAGTGGTATAGGTATCGGATCGTGGCTGGCCTTGTCACGAGTTCGAGCCCAGTACCACTAAAGACCCGCCGTGTAGGGCAGCGATGCACGTTAAATCTGTCGAGAGCTGAAACGTCCTCCCGTTGGTGTGGTGTGGTAGTTAGGAGAGGGGGTGCCAGCTCAGGTGTCGTCCACGTCACTTGACCATGGTTCAAAATTACGTGGTCCGTCGCCAAAAGCCGTCGTGTAGCTGAACAGTGCGACGTTAATATTCAATCAATCAATCTGATTTTAAATCTGACTCCTCATTTTCCACTGTTTCTTTTTCTTATATTATTTCTCATTGCGAATGATAAATTTTCGTAAATTTTTAAGGTGTTTAAAAATATTATATACTTTTTCACTTTATGATAAATCTCTCGAAGAATATTTTTTCTCATTTCTTTATCTAAATCCGACAAATAGTCCACTAATTATCAAATACTAAAATCATATTTTTACTGAATTTCATAAATGAAGGAACCTATTAAAGAAATTGCCACTGGTAATATGACAGATCACTTCCTTTTACCTGTTTGTATCTGAACAATACTATCTTATAATAAAATGTTAAGTTTATGCGTAATAATCTAACGAATTACACATTTTTATTGTGAAAGAAATTAAAACAAATCATTTATAGAAAAGTAAATCCTGTATTTGTTCATCATATTGTACATGTTTTAATTGAAAAATCGATAGAAGTATTTATTTTTGTATTTTTTGCTCATTAAATTATGAAATAATTACACGTGCATGTTTATGTTGCAACACGAGAAAACCTGTAATGAATGGTAATTTCATAAGATGTTTTTCTTATTTAATTTGAATAATTTTAAAGAATTTGTTTGTGTGCATGTGTGTGTCATCATTAATCTATTCTTTAAATAAATCATTTAAAAATTTCGGGAAATATTTTCCTCGCTGATTTCTTCAAGTTTATTTTATAACTGAAAAAGGGATCTAAATACATATATACCTGATTTTTTTTTTTTTTTAACCATATTGAATATTGTGAATTTTGTATTATTTTCATACGTTAGAATGATTGGAATTTTTCATTTAGATTGACATCAAATTATAAGATACATGTAAGTCGTATGCACTGAACATATAAATCTTTCGCGCGCGCGTGTAGTCTTCTAAACTCTTCTAAACTCATTTAAACTTTTTTCACATTAATTTCATTCCAATTTCGATACATGTTTAATATCATTTCTCTAATTTTTTAATTGCATTCATAGCAACACATTTTTGTTTAAATTTCATTATTGTTCCTTTTTCTTTCATATTCACACAGCATTCTTTCGGTTATTGTGATCCTGCTTTCAAAATGGATTGCAAACCCTTTTTCTTCATTTCGAAATGAGATTTTAATGAAAAACAGTTGTAAAATGTATGTGTATGTGCAATTAGAGTGGATGCATACATTTCTGCTCTTTATCGAATGAAGTTAATATAGCTGTGCATGAATACCCATATTTACAAAAGCAGAATGCAACAAAAAACTATGCCAAATGAATCATTTCACATAATGTGCTGAGTTGCTTTGGCAGTAGCAGTAGAAAAGCAGCGCCGCTTACTATGCGGAACGTGCATATAGGTTAGGAATTTTTATTTCCAAAAAATTTCAGTCAAACCTAAGCTGTTGTTATTACTCTTAGCTTTCAAGTGCGGCTGTACAGAAAACGCAACACTTTTAATGAATACTTTTTTCCAATTGAAGAATTAACAATTGTTCTTTTAACAGAAATCAAAGCAAGCGGTTGATTTTTAAAGTCTAGATTATTAATTCATTTTCGAATTGTCTCTTCTTGACAGTAAAATTATTTGTAGAGAGTGAGATCAACGTTGGGAAACAACTCTCTTGCAGTTTCTCCTCACACGGCCTGAAGCATGCTTTCTCCGAGAGTTTCTTCTGCAACGACCCTTTTTCAATTCCTACTATTAGCTCATACTCTCTACATATTTATATATTTATTGATCTTGTTGGAATTTTTCAATCATTAATAAAATAATTTCTATTCATCCAATCAAGTTCAAATAAATTTTATTAAACTTGTAGTGGATGACATTTGATGTTAATACAGTTTTTTCAAATATTAATTCATTGATTAAATTTTATTTTTTAATTTTAAATTTATTCTGCGTTATTTCCCTTGTAGTTAGAATTAGCTGCAACAGATGGCGCTAGTACGTTTTTTCTAACAAAGTAGGAATTGACGTTAATTTTTTTATATTACTTGTTAATCGTAAAATAACACTATTCCCCCCACCTTTTTTCTGTAGAAGCTTCGGTGGTCCTTTTATCTGATCAGTGGCGTAGCGTAGGCTTTCGCCACCTGGGGTCGACCGGAAGTTTGTCGCCTCTCTATTTTAATTATTAGTCAAGAAAATTAGTAAATGTCATAAAAAGCAGCTTTAAATTTTTCTAACGATTAAAAATGCCCTTTTCGTGTTTTTTTCATAGCAAAATCTTTTATACAATCGTCAATATCAATATGTATGTAATGTTCAACTGCCAGAATACGTAAATTGTTAGCCTTAGCATGGACATAGTCGATCTGAGATAATTTTTGATTAATTTTAGCTTAGAGAAGCTTCTCTCGCAAATGGCATTACAAATGGCAGAATTTAAAAAAATTCTCAACATTATAACAATGTTTGGGAAGCCATTTTCAAGTTTGGACTCAATAATATATTTTAATAAACCCAGAGAGCTGGGTCTAAAGAGTTCTTTTTTACAGCCTGGGTCTGTTGCAGCTGCGAAAGCTTGTAGACGTACGCACTCAAGTTGGAATTCTTCTTTAGTAATGTCTTGAGGAGCTTGATCTAAGTTAAGTTCGTCCATGCTCAATATCACTTCAGGTCTTAAAAAAGCATATTTTTGCGCTAGATTCTGCAACTGTTGGAATCTGTCTCGAATTTCAGCAGTTACTCTGTCTATTGAAGAAAGAATTGTTCGCCTCAAGTCATCTTCCTACGATAACTGAACATCTTTATTTCCGTCGCCAAATATATGCTTCCTCCTGATCCGTCTTGGGGGTTCAAAAGAAATTTCAAGCTCTTCACTTAAACTTTTAGCATATATTAAAGTGTCATCCACGAATTCCTATCGTTTTGCTTCTAATACGGTCTGTAAAGCATGTATTTTTTGAGTACATTGGTGGATATTTAGTCCCTCTGTTTGCAAATAATTTTGAACATCATTGACTTCACACAGTACCGGTTGCCAGAAGCATAAGAGACATAAAAACGAATGCGATTGCATAGGGATTAACAAACTTCCTGCATCTGTGCTTGTTTTAAAGCTTTCATTCGTAAACGTCACTTTCGTCGCGCGGGCGCGATTTGGAGTTTGAAATATTTTTTGAATTTAAATATCGTGGTGGCTTGCCGCCGCCCCGGGGCCATGACCCCCCCTGCTCCCCCCTCACCCACGCTACGTCACTGTATCTGCTCTCAGATTTTTTCAAATGCTTTATCGTGATAGTGCGTTGTCACATGTGTTCAACATTTGGCTTAAAAAATTGAAAAACGTAGTTAACAATGGGAAACCGAATGCTTCTGGCTGTCTATTCTGCTGGATAGAAAGGTCCGCTAAGCACACCCAATACATCACTTAATTTTGAACAAGATCAGATAACAGAGTCGATAATTGAGCTGCCACCATACTCGCTACAACCTAGGGTTTCTTTCCCGGGAACCAGGGATCCCGGGAAATAATAAGATTTCTGCACTTTTTCTATATTCCCGAGAGCTATACTTCGTTCCCGGGATCCTAAAAAAGATTAGAAATGTAGTAAATTATTCAGAAAATCCCCTCTCAAGAATGATATTTTACAAAAATATGTTAAAGAAGAGTTCGGCTGTAAAAAGACATTTTATGAAATATTTTTGCCCCCTTAACTTCGAAATCAAAATTCTTTTTACGTTTACTGTGTGTTACAAAAAGATACTCGCGTATTATCGCAAAAGTGCCAACGTTTATCGCCAATACGGTTACGATAGTACAAAAAGTACCAACTAAAATTTTACTTTAAGAAAAAAAGGTGTAACTATTATGTGATCATAAACTGTATGTCTTCGAACTTATACCTCAGATTTAAATCTTTGAAAATATCAAAAATAGATTCGATAAAATAGATAAACAAATGTGTAAGCATTTGAACTAGTTCCAGAAGCAATTTGGTTCATTAAAAGTTATATTTATGTGTTTCTAAAAGAGAATTATATTGTTTCTTTAAATTCCTATACAAACAGAAAATTAACTTTCATTTAAATTCAGTCTTTCAAAAATAAGTTATTAGAAATAATCTTGGAAACATTAGGATGAATAACAGATTTTACATGGTAAAAATTTCAAAACAAATTAAGAAAGGAATAGTTTTTTACATATTAGGTAACATTAAGAAAATACCTTTTGACTAAAATAAAACTTATTAGGACCAGGTGTGTGAGTACTTTTATATCAATTGTTTTGTTTTAATAGAAACACATCCATCCAGATGGAAATATAGAAAAATGCATTGCAATAAATATTACAAATTAAGCTTGTTTTTTATTCATATCAACTGATTTTACACTCTCCAATCACCAAAAAAACAAATATTATAGTTTTTTAATGTTTTTCGAAACAAAAATTTCAGTCCTTAGAAGAATGTAAAAACAACTAAAACACACAGATTTTTACATTTACAAAAAAAACATTTAAAATTCATAAGTTTTTAACCAATTTGAAAGAGTTTTTAGAGAAGTTTTTAGCACCCATTTAGAAGAAAAATAACATCCTAAGTACTAGTAGAACCATAATCCAGTGAACAGTATTACTTACGGGGTACAGCATTTTATTTTCAATGCCTTTTTTTCAATGATTCACTGTAAACAAGAAAAATAAAACAAACCCAAATCATATTTTTGAAATATTTATTCTGGAAATTGTACACATACATTTAAAAAATAAACAAGAATATAAGTGAGATTTTTGATAAAAGTCTTGAAGTTACTAAATGTCAGTTAAAATACCTTTCAAACTGTGCTTTAAATAAATTACATGTTAGGATATGCAAGTCACCTAAATCATTTACAGAAGAATTAATAAATAGCTGGTTCTGAGAGGAATCTTAAAGCTTTTTTACATTAGAGTAAAATCTCTGCAAATGAGGTTCATAACTATATAGTTTTCTAAATGACTATCTGCAAAATTTAGCATAACACATGTATACACTACACAACAAAAAATTTTTATACATGGTTTTGAAATTGCTGCAAATAAGATTTTGGCATCCAATAGTTTTCAATCTAAGATGATGGTCTCCCACTAAGAACTCAAGATGAAAATAATTTAAAAGAATGGCTTATTCCTGACAAAAGAGGAATTACATTAGGAAGTAGAAATGTAAGTACTTTTTCGTAGAAAACCAATTAGAAAAATATGAGTACCAGGATTTAAAAAAATATAACACAAGGTATTTAGAAATGCCAGGAGAAGAAGTAGAAAAACTATGGAAATTGGAATGTGGGGAAAATGGAAAAATAATAACTGCATTTAAAAGCGTGGTGTGCTTGATATCAATTGTTATAATTTCTTACTATTCCGTAATGCAGACTTAGTGAAAAATGTAGTACAACAAAGGACCACACGCTTTGACCACAATAACCTTCATTTTTTTGGTAATCATTTTATTCTTATATTAAGATATATTTTTTAATTTTTAGTACGATTAACTATAAAAGCATTTTTTTAAACTATAATTTATTAAATTTATGGTGTTTCATGCACGTCAGACTGAACAAATTTCAGTACTTACGTATTACCAAAACAATCACCAACTCTATTAATAAATTGCTAAATTGGTAACTCCGATTGGTACTTACGTCTTATTGCAACCTATTGGCGACATTACATGAAACGAAGCACCTGGTTGCCGATTGTTGTGATATTTCATAAGTGCCCTCCGATTTCCTAAGTGTTGTTCGCGCAAAATTGGCAACCAGGTGCTTCGTTTCATATTATGTTGCCAATAGGTTATGATAATACATAAGTAGGGGAACCTGTATACCTAAGACCATATTTTTTCAATGCAAAAAAAACAGAGCCCCTGGCCTGTTTAAAAATGTGAAATTAATATGCATTCATCATTATGCTACCATCCAATTATAGATAATAATAAGTACTTAAAATAAATAAATTCTGTGAGATAAAAGGTTTTAAAAAATTTCACAATGGACCTAGGTACAATATCATTGTACCTAGGGCCTTTTCCTGAAAGTTAGGTTTCACTCTGTAATCGATAGAAAACAAACATGCACACGTGAATTTAATGAAAAAAAATATCAGCTAATACATTTATTTATCATGTAACCATTTAAATTGCAATGTGCCAAATTATTAATGTGAATTAATAATTTAACATGCTTTCATTCAACATTATAATTGAAAAAACTGGTTCCAAAAGTGAGCTGCATACATTGTCGCTCTGAAGCATCAACAGATTGTGGTTTGGGAAATTTGAACACAATATTTCTACAATTTTAAAACAATTTCATAAGTTTCTTCCTTATCAAAAAGAAACTTATTTGAATGTGCAATATTCTTCAGAAATTTAATACTATAGTGTTCTTCTTTAACATCTATTATTTCTGCCACATTAGGTTTTGACCATTTTATTCTGTCAGGATTTCTAGGCATCTAAAAAAGTTAGGAATTTATAATTGCTCTCATAAAGAGGAAAACTGATAAATTAAAAATTTAATTGAAATATCGTAAAATCCTGTGATTTAGAATTATATTTTTATAACTATATAAAAAATATTTTTAATTAAATGATTTCTTATGTGTGTGTGAAAGCAAAATAATAACCCTGAATAATAACAATAATGGTAGCTAACATATTATTTATCAATCAAGCATGTTGAAAGTTTCAGAACAAAATATACACTCCTCATTTTAATAACATCCAATAATAATAAAAAACTTGACTGAATCAAAATGGTTCAGGTAATTAAGACCATTTTCCTCTTTTTATTATGAAAACTTTTTTAATAAAATAATAATATAAAGAATATTAATTGCAATTATACCTAGGGCCATGTGGACCTAGGTACAAGGCTACTATGTGACCCCAGGTACAAGACTAGGTAATTTTATACAAAATGTCTTCTGCAGAAAAACCCACATGTAGAGAGGATTTATTTAAAATCTTATTTAGTACTTAATGTTATAAACAAAATTATGTACAAGAGAGAGAGAATTTAAAGAAAATTTTTTGACTTATTTTGTACAAAAATACACTGCTGGACAATTGCTAAGGACGGATAACACTATCATCCATAGCAACCACAAAATGAAAGGAAGCAAAATGTGGAAAATTAGAATAAGTGCGGGATATTAGTAAGAAGTATGAGTATGCAAATTTTTTTTCCACGTCTGTTCATCACGTGATAGCGTTCATAAGAGCTTAAAGGTTTTGACGCGTGTGGACAGTTGTTGTTTCAAGTCAAAGTTTTACAGGAAAGATTTAATAGACGAACTTAAAATTTTTGGCATGTCTTCCCGACATCACATAGATGATTTTATGCGTGGCCGAATTATTGGAAAGATCGAAGTAGGGCGAAAAATAACAGATGTTGCCAGGGAGTTCAACATCGCTAAAAGCGTTGTTTCACGGCTGTGGAAGTCATTTAAAACTACTGGAATGTGTAGTAGACGGCACGGGGGAGGTCGTGTTAAAAGTACGACGCCTGCAGAAGACAGATATATCGTCCTATCAGCAAAAAGGAATAGGCGCACCACAGCTCAGCAGGTGGCAAATCAGTTTCTTGCTGCCTCAGGAAAGCAGATCTCCCGAAAAACTGTTGCCAGACGTTTGAGGGGAGGAGGACTACACGCAGACCTGTTGTGTGTGTCCCATTGACCAGACAGCACCGTACTGCCCGTTTGCAATGGTGTCGTGAGTATCATAATTGGACTGAACAGGACTGGGCATGCGTACTATTCTCAGATGAGAGTAGGTTCAGTCTGTCATCGGATTGTAGACGCCAACTGATCTGGCGCGAGAGTGGTATTGCTAATCGTCCAGAAAATATTCAGGCAAAGGACCTATATCCGACATACAGTATCATGGTGTGGGCCAGCATCATGATCAATGGCCGCACGCGCCTACATGTGGTTGCGAATGGGACTATGACGGGCCAACGATACATTGATGAAGTTCTACTTCCTCATGTTCGTCTTTTCCGGGGTGCTGTCGGTGATAAATTTGTTTTTATGGACGAAAACGCAACATGTCATCAAACACTCGCTGTTCAGGATTGTCTAGACAGCGAGGGTGTTCAACGTCTCATATGGCCAGCGCGTTCTCCAGATCTATACCCCATTGAAAATGTGTGGGATGCTTTGGGGAGGAAAGTTGCTCGTCAAAACTATCCTCCGACAAACAAGAACACCCTCATCCGTGCACTCACAGAGGAATGGGATAAATTGCCTCAACAGCTGCTGGATAATGTTGTGCAAAGTATGGTACGACGTGTGGAATGTTGCATCACACTCCACGGTGGACATATCCCTTACTGATACCTTTCTTTAAGGTACCTGCTGACTTTTAGATGCATTGTTCCATTTCTCCGTACGCAGATCAAATGAACATTTTTTTTCTTTCAAATGTTTCACAGCTTTTGTACTTTCCAGAACAATAAATATTATTTATTCTAATGTCTGAACAGTGTGGCAACTATATTTTATCCTACTAGGCCTCATGTCTCGCTTAATGTTATGCTACGTAGCAATTTGTGATCCGTCCTTAGCAATTGTCCAGCAGTGTAAAAAGAGATGAGCTGCAAAACTTTACTTCAGACGATGCAAAAATGTTTTTCATTTATAACTAACCGCAGCTTTCTTTACCAAAATTTCAAAATGAATGCCAAAGTAGGAATTGATGCTACCATTCACCCAACTGAGTCATAAAACTTAGAACTAAATATTATTCAAATAAAATGGGGGTGGCCATGGGTACTTTTTTTATGTGTTTCCACTCGTCTCACTACTCAGTTTCCACTACTCAGATTTTTTGTGTTTTCCACTCGTGAACAACATGCCTGTATATAGGAGTTTTTGTACCAAAGCTGTATTAATTTTTGGTACTTACATATTATCGCAACCACATTGGCGAGATTATATGAAATGAAGCCCATGGTTGTGTCAATTTAGCATGTACAACACATGGAAAATCAAGGTTGCCAACTTGGCGAATTATTTTGAATGTTGCACTATTGCGATAATATGTAGGTACCTAAATTTTCTCTACCTTCCTTTTACTTGTTGAAGACCAGTTGATTTTCATTGTTAAGCCTAACTCCATTTCAAAATTCATGTAAAATTCTTGCTGTAATAAAATACACCAAAATTTATAGTTTATAATCATTTCATAAGTTCCAAATCCAGATTACACCAGTATGATAACGGGACTCCGAAATGGGAAATCACAATCTGACATATGATACCATGTTCCCTGAAGTGATTACATATACAGTGGACCAAAAAAGTGTTCGTACACTTACAATTTCCTATAAAATTTAATGTTTTCGACTAATAAAAATTAATATATTGTAATTGTAATTTTTTATGATATCTGCAACTTGTTCTTATCGAAATGACATAGTCAATTTTTTAAAAATAGTGTAACTATTTTTTTTAAAAATTAATAATCAAAAAGCTACTAAAAATTACGCAACAAAAGTCGTCGTACACTTAACAAAAATCAAAACTTAGCTTTAAATATTGTATTTCTTTATTAATTTAGTACTTAGTAGGATATTTTTTAGTGTCCACAACAACATTTAAGCATCTTGGTATAGATTTAATCAGTTTTTTGTAATTTCTGCATCGATTTTCCTCCATTCTTCTGTGATTATTGTTTTTACTTCACATTTTGTATTTATTTGTCATGTTTTCTCTTTTTTACATCAAAATCTCACCAAATATGTTCTACTGGGCTAAATAAAGTGTATGAGGAGGTGTTTTTATAATTTGGGGCCAGTTATACAGACACCAGTTACGTAAATTGAGAACATTGCGCTTGACGTCATTACCCTGTTAAAAAATTAAGTCGTCTCTTATATCCAAATTTCGGGCAGATAATTTAAAATTTCTCTTTAAAATATTTAAATAGAGCTCATGATTCACAATACCTTAAAAAAAATACCAATTTACCTAAATCTGAGGCCGATTTACATCCCCATGCAAGAACACTTCCCATTCATAGTTAATTCATCCAATTAGATTCTTGGAATTTTAAGTTTCAGAAAATACAAAATTGAAAACAAATTGATAGGGATGACAGAAAATTAAACATTTTTGGTTCCGATGGGCATATTATAGCTTGTAAATGAGGAGTTTAATCCCATGAATTTATGTGGAACATGAACTCCTCCACCGGAAGTATTCTTGTGTGTAGGTGTAAACCGGCCTCAGAATTAGGTATTTTTTTATGGTAATCTAAATCAAGAGTTCTATCTTTATATTTTAAAGAGAAATTTTAAATTATCCACCCAAAATTTGAATATATGAGACAACTTTTTTTGAACAGGATAATGACGCCAAGCGCACTGCTCTCAATGTACGCCGCTGATGTCCCTATAACTGTCCCCGAATTCTGAAACACCGCTTCGATCACTTTATTTAGCCCAGTAGAACATATTTGGTGGGGTTTTGATTTTTTTAAAAAAGAAAACATGACGTATAAACATATAATGTGAAGTAAAAACAATAATCGTAGAAGAATGGTCGAAAATTAATGCAGAATTTACAAGAAACTGATTAAATGTATACCATGACGTTTAAAAGTTGTGGATAATAAAAGATTTCCTATTAAGAACTAGAATAGGAAAGAAATACAATATTTAAAGCAATGTTGAGATTTTTGTTAAGTATACGAAGACTTGTGGCATAATTTTTTAGTAGCTTCTTGATTATTAATTTTTTTAAAAATAGTTACACTATTTTTATAAAACTGATTATGTCATTTCGTTAAGAACAAGTAGCAGATATCATAAAAAAATTACAATTCCAATACATTAATTTTTATTAGTCGAAAACATTAAATTTCCTAGGAAATTGCAAGTGTACGAACACTTTAGTGGTCCACTGTATGTAATGATGGTTCTGAATGGATTAATTAATAAAAGCGTAAAATATATTAAAGCGGATTAAATATCAAGAATTTGATATATATTTCATTCATTTTCATCAAATTAAACAAAACTATAGTTACATTAAAGGTGTATTATAATCCAGAAGATCAATATGTTGTGAATTAAAACTTATTGACTGGGTTTGTCTCTTTATTATAAAAAATATCAATTTAATAAGATTTCTTAGAAATATCAAAATCATTTTCAAACAAAGCAAAGCATTATGGTTATGAAAGTATAGCCTTTCTGCACTGTGTTAAAAGATTAATCAGTACTTACATATTATGGCAACGTCTTCGTTCAGGTAACTCGCCCAGTTGGGCAATACCAATTTCGCATGCGTCATGTGTGCTGAATTGGAAATCATGTGCTTTGTTTCATATAATGTCACCAAAAGGTTGTGATAATATGTAAGTACTGATAAATCTAATTTAAACAATGTAGATCAATTACTAATAAGGCAAATATCCATTAAATATTAGTAGATTTATTAATTTAAGTAAATTTCCAAAACTGAAAATTAAAAAGCATTCTTGAAATAGATTACATTCAGTTTTACTAACTAATTTGGCTCATTCTGTTCAGTAAATTTTGATTCTTTCAATATTCGAAAATGAGAGTGAAAGAAATCATAAGATAAGTATATTGAAGTTGTTGAAGCTCTCTCTCTCTCTCTCCTTCAAATAAATTCTTTTTGAAAATTTTTCCATTAATTTACTAAGCTAAAAAGGTTCTTTAAAATTTACAAGAAATTAGTCTCCTAAAAATTATAGTTTAAAAAAACTAAAAAACACGCTTTTATAGTTTTTTTAATCGAACTAAAACGTAAAAAATAATTCTTAATATAAGAATAAAATGATTTATGAGAAAATTAATGCCATTGTAATAAAAACGTAGGGTGCTTGATATCAATTGATATAATTTCTTACTAGTTCTATTCCGAAAGAGTGAACTACACGATGGCTTTTGGCGATGGATCACGTAATTTTGAATCATGGTCAAGTGACGTGGACGACACCTGTGAGCTGGCACCCCCTCTCCTAACTACCACATCAACGGGAGGATGTTTATCTTCTCGACAGATTTAACTTGCATCACTGCCCTACACGGCGGGTCTTTAGTGGTACTGGGCTCGAACTCGTGACAAGGCCAGCCACGATCCGATACCTTGATCACTCGGCTACCGCGGCCACAGTTCTATTCCGAAATACAGAGGTAGTGTGAAAATGTAGAACAAAAAACCCACACTTTTACCACAATGACATTTATTTTCTCGTTAATCAATTTTTTCTTAAACAATGAATTATTTTTTACTTTTTAGTTCAATTAACTATAAAAGCGTGTTTTTAGTTTTTTAAAACTATAATTTATTTTTAGTTTTTTAGTTCGATGTACAATAAAAGCATGCTTTTTTAGTTTCTCAAACTATCATTTATTTATTTCCATTTTTAAAAAAAGTGGGCAATTGTTTATATTTTTTTAAGAAATTATTGATGTGAGGGGTTTCGCTTTTGGGTTGTAACTTAATCTTTTAGTCGCCAAATCTGGAGATCGGAAATCGTTAATCGTCTCATGATCCTTATCAGGACAATGAAATAAAATAAATGTGCAGAATTTCGGATTAATATTACCTTTTAGAGTGGGTAAAAATTGAGTTCAAAGATTCCATTACATACAGGTATAGCTTATAAAAGCCTGTTTAAAAAATTAACAATTGAAAACAAAAATTTATTTTGTAAACTTGCCTTTTTCAAAACATGCAAGCCATTTTAAAGTTTAATATGAAAATAAAACTAAAATTATAACAAAGTAACAAAAGAATACTTCCAATAAATAAGTGCCTAAACAAATCAAATGATGTGACTTGTTATGAATCAAGTAAATCCCGTTAAATTTATAACGCTGTCTTTTTTTTAAAGAATATATCAAAATAAGGTAAACATTTATCACATTTACCCCATATCCGTAAATTACTATTATATAGCCTTATTTTAAAAACAAGGCACTTACTTTAGTTTTAAAATTTATTTATTTGGGGGGGATAAGAGGCAACAAAAAGACTATTATCCTTTAAAAGACTAAAGAAATATTTACAATTTAGTTGATATCAAAATGTTTCATTTTCTGAACAAAAAATCTATTTGTTGATCTATTTGACACAGCTTTCTCCATTAACTCTTTGAAGGTGATATTGCAGTGAGAATCAATTTTGAGATAAAACTTTAGATGATTTCGAGGATGAGTATATCTACTGCAGCTTAACAAGATATGGTCAAAGTCATTTAAAAAATTACAAGAGCTACAATTTGAATTGTATGATAAATTGAATTTTTGTAGAAGTTCTCGAGTAATTATCATTTTGAAAAAGATTCGAGTATACAGAATTTCTTCTCTTCTATTGTTTGTCCATTTAGAGATGGTGTCAATGTTTGGAATATTGTCCAAATTTTCAAAATACTTGCTTGAATAGAAATTAGCATTTGCTTTTTTAAAAATTTCATCAATTTTAATTTTTTCATAAATTTTTTTACTGATGTCTTCTGAGGGAATCCAGTCGATGTAAACGTTAGACTCTGTAACACATCTTGCGAAGTTAAAACATAAAATCAAAACAGTCTAATATTCATGTGTTCTTCCGCGGGTAACGTGGTAGATACGAAAAATAGTTCGGAAGATTTATGGAAACTAAATTTGTTGTTGGACCCCAATTTTTAAAATATGAAGCTGGTATATTAAAAGAACATCTGTAAACCTGAATATCTTTTTTAATCTGTTTCAAAGTGTTAATTAACCATTTTTTTCGGGTTTTGAGTACATGCAAGGTTTCATATTCGATATAACCATGTGATCAAACCTGATACAAACCAACTCATTTCAAAATGAGTATGTCTATGTGCTCCTTTTTGAGTAAGTCTTTTTTCTCCGTGCTTGGTAAAAAAAAACCCAGAGATTCAAAAGCCGTATTAAGTAAGTACTGATTGCTTAATAAGTACTTAGAATCAAATGTTCCGAGTTACTCATTTTTATTTTATACCTAACCTAACTAATTGAACTTGCATAAAGTTTATTAACAATATAATCTAAGTTTGTACTTTTATATTTATTATACTAATGGCTGGTATACCCGTTCTTCGCACGGGTGAACGGAAAAATTAAACAACACAGATTGAAGGATAAAGAAGTTTTTAATGAGTTAATTTTACGTGAATTGCAAATTAAACAAAAAAAGCTTTTGGCGTAACTCAGGTAACAAAAAAAAGAGAGAAATAAAACACCTTTGTTAAATTTTAAGTATGTAGGTCTAATAGCTGATAAAAAGGATTTCTCTTTTATTTATAACTCCCCGTAACACTCTTGAGGGTTGATTTTTGAAAATACCTTCCTAAGCTGATCTCTGCTCAGCAAAAGTAACACATTGTTAAAAGTTTTGTGTAATGAACGCTTAAAATAGTATAAATAATTTTTATCTGAAAGTATAATACATTAATATTACTTTCTGTAGTATTTATTTTATGTTAAAATTGTAATATTCGCAAGCAACGCCGTTTCTTAAACTATAATGACGATCTAATGAAAAACATAGCGAAATGTTAACGATAGAGTCAAGTTGGCAAATGCCTAGCTACTTTCATAACCCCAGCTTTATTAGAGCTTTGTAAGACCCACCCTGTAGGGGAGCGATGCACGTTAATACTTTATTCACCGCATAATGATTTACTGCAGTTTTTTTCATACAATATTTTTTTGGATCACTACATTGAAAATTAAGAGGTATACATAAACAAAATACTCCACTTTGGGAAATTTAATCCGTTAGAGCTAATAAATTAAGTAAAGATATTCCACTGTAAAATTAATTATATATACCGTTCACTTAAAATAAGTAATCAAATCATTTTCTAAGGTCTTCATTAACATACAAAAACATAAGACACTTAAATTTTGACAAACTATTATTTCCGCTAAAATACTCATCATGGAACCCGTGCTGCCATATATCTTGGAAGAGTGGATTTCAAAAAATATTCCTGCTAATTATTGGTAGAATATTCCTTCTAAGTTGGTGTGGTGTGGTGTGGTAGTTAGGAGAAAGGGGTGCCAGCTCAGATGTCGTCCGCGTTACTTGACTATGGTTCAAAATTACGTGATCCGTTGCCAAAAGCCCTCGTGTAGCTGAACAGTGCAACATTAATATTCACTCAATCTCACACTCCAAGAAATACAGAACAAAAGTTATTGCGTTTTTAAGTGTAAAAATAATTATATCTGCCTATTCAGTTAAAATTATAGCGTTATAATTAACTACTAACCACAAATAAATTTTGAAAATTTGTCCAAATGATGCAGTGTGAAAGAGAAAGCTTATTTACTTTAAGTATCAGAACTGATAAAAGCATTTATTTGGAAAAAAGATCAATTTCTTACTACCCCAAATGTGCATAATAAGATGTTAAAAAAACATTAAAATAAAGAGAGATTTATAACAACCTCTGCCTTCAAAACTTAGTTTGATTCTGAAATAAAAAAATAGGCATTATATCAGAGGAATTAATTAGAAGTGAGCACCTTGCGTAGCCAAAACAAAAAAGGTTTTTCACAAACAAAAGATAGATATATGCAGACGTGGGGTTTTTTTTGCAGCGCATGCCAGAATTGCTTGCAGAAGACAGAATTTTTTCCTACTTACTTGACAAATATCGTTATATTTTTGACACTTTCCCCAAATCTTTATAAATTATAGTCTATGCTATAAATTATAGCCTATGTGCTATTCTGATGTATAAGCTATATTACTGTAAAGTTTCATTAAAATCCATTCAGTAGTTTTTGCGTGAAAGTCTGACAAAGATTTTCACAAACTTTCACATTTATAATACATATTAGATTTTTAAATTGGATGTGACAAGCAAAACTATTTTTTGTTAGGTAGTAGCACTCTTCCCGAAAAGGTTGGTCACCTAGGATTTAGTGGAATTTTTGCTTGCGCAAAATCGTTATGGTTCGACGGTGTGAACTGATAGAAATGTTTGTTGTGAGTACAAATTCCTGACGACTGCTCAATTGTTTCGAACAAAAGACAAACCTTTTCACAGATTTTTTTTTAAATTAGAAGTAAATGCACTCGTATTGTTTACGTAAGGTGATCGTAGAAAAAATACGTTGATGTATGCGAATGTTTAGGCATTAGTAAAAATGACAAGATCTTAGAGGTTTTTTATAAGATCTATATTATGTTCAACTTCACGCATCATTTAGTTCTATAAAAAAAGGTACAAAGATGCTTTTGCTTCTTTTGTTTCTCAAATCATTGGTGGTTGACCTCCCATACCTCCTTTTTCACCCAGTGCTCTTTCTCAGGACATCAATACGACTTCTACTTAAATCTTCAAACTTCGTTCGACGCAATCCTGGGGTTCCGCCAAGCATATCCAGGGGGACTCTCCACTAGTCAAATTAAAAATTTGAAAAGAAAAAGTGAATATGAATGCAAAATAGATTCATGTTATCTATGGAGTTTATATAATCACTAGAGTACCTAAAATCGTGTTTTCCAAAAAGGATTCCACGAGGAAATTTAAAACATAAATTCGGCGCAGGACAGTCTCTTTTTTCAGTAATTTCCCGCTGTCTTTATTGTAATATAATAAAATATTAAAACATTTTTTTCTTTATATGTACTTCCTAGATTATAAGTATTCTATTGCTTATGATCCAGGGTCCCAAAGATTTATTTATATTCGCTATATAGTGCAATGTTTCGCACACCTAAAGCCAGTAAAATAATATTTCTCAGAGAAAACTAAGCTAGAATGCATAAATTAGAAGGCTTGCCAATAAAGGGGAGGGAACAATTTATCGACATATCAACGTTATTCGACGTTAAAACTTACATTTAACCCTCTAACTGGATACCTTCCTCCTGAAAAGTTATTCCGAAAGCGTTTAACTCTTATTTTGCGATTCCCTTCAAAAATGCAACAGACTTCTTTCCTTTCCCCCTTTTAGAACTTGGGAGGTCGAACGGGGACAATTTTACGACCCATTTCGGTCCCTTTGTAAAGTAAGAACCAAGAGATCAATCGTTTACAGCTAGCTGTTAAGTTGCCTTGGGCAATCTTCTTTGAAAGCGTAGTGGAATTCGGTGTTTCTTTCTCCTATATGTTCAGTCACAGTAAAATTAAAAACGAAATGAAAGGTAAAAAAGAGGAAAAAATGAAATAAATAGTTTGTTAGAAGTTGAAAAATAATTATATTTTCTTCAAAGAAAATTTATTTTTCTGTCATTTTTTAAAAATTAAAAAATATATATATATTTTTTTGGTATTGCGATTTGAACCAGAAAAAAGCATCCTGTATTCATTTTTGAATATGAGAGTAAGAAAACGCGCTCACTTTCCTGTTTTTTAAAAAAGTAATGAGGTAAAAAAAGCAAAGGCCCTATCTCATTTTTAAACAGTAACACAATAAATATAACATACGATGATTATATTTATGAAATAAAACCGATCTTTCTCTATTCAGTTATATTTTTAATTTAAAATAGCATAAAAAAGGATTTCAATACTTTTAATTTATTTTAATTAAAATCATATAAAAGATATTTTTCTGTTAACTGAATATTTTTCGGAAAAAGTTTAAATTTTCCTTCCTAGTGTTCTCTTTTTCAAACTTCTTGTATTAAATAAAAATTCCTTTTCTACATCGGCATTTGTGATGGACATAACACACATTCAGTCAATAATTTTTAATTTTAATGGGGGATATACTTCTTCTCAAATGCGCATGACAGTACTTCTAACCATTTTCTACTCAAGTTAAATTTCTTATCTTTCTGTTTCTTTTATTACAAGGAAAAATGGCACACATCGATAACTACATTTTCACACAATTCAGTCATTACAAATTCTATTGTGAGAAAAGATCTCCCTAATTAATTTTGTCTTTCAAAACAGTACACTTAAAACAATTTTGTTCAGTGAGGTTAACCGACAGTTCCACAATGTATTCATACCAAATTTTAAAAACAAATTTAACACTTGAAAATGTATCCCGTATTAAATTTTTCAGTATACACAAATATTTCCTGCTGTAGGAAAGATATAGTTTGAGATGTGGGGTGTGCGGTTGTGAAAGAATGTTTTCGTACGTGTAGACTATTTTTGAAAATTTAAATATCACTGAAGCTGATCATATAACTGCAAATGAGCCTTATTTTAGTGTGTGCTGGTATCAAAGTAAAACACTTTACAATATTAAACAGCCTCTATGGGTTTATACTCAACATCAAACTATTCGCAAAATGGATTACAACTTCTATTCAAATTGTAAAGAAACTGAAATATAAATATATCTTACTGCAGTCAAAAATATTCATAATATGTAAATATCCTATTCCTCCACTTATTTCAGTACATTTTAAAAACTGTAGCTGAATGCAATTTTTTATATTTATAAACGAGGCATAAAAGCTCACACAGTCGTAAAAATGTCTTTATCATTTTTAAATACACTACTATAAAACGTATATGGATTGTAAGATCAGTCGTAAAATCCTAAAAGCTTTTTAGAGGAGCTAAAAACATGTAATTTTGGATTGATAAAATGTTTAATATAATACACAAATATACATGTTATTAAGCAAATACATTTGAAAAATCAAACTTCCTTCTTAAATAAACGTAATTGAAAGAAAAATGTTTAATTGCAAATGAGTGGAAATACATGTTTATCTAAGGGGTATCCCCAAAGTGAGGTAATCCTCAAACTTAAGACTCAAACTCAGAAGCACAACAATCCATTAGGGCCAGGAACTACTGTGTCCATCATAATACACGTGACCATTGGACGCTGACGTGCATGAACAGATGTCCCGATTTGGTGGTCTGTCTGAAGGGAGACCTTTATTATTTAAGACTTTAAGCAAGCTTGGTACTCATTTATCGACCCAATCTAGCGGGGATGAAAGGCAGAGTCGACCTTGCCCAGCCAGTTAATAGAAACCCAGACCTTTGGTGTGGAAGCACGATACACTATCACTCGACCCTATTCGGTGAAAAATAAAACTTAATGTTAGAATCTTATATAATTCCCTATTGAATGAAGGAGTCTAAACTTTTTTCCCATGTAAACTGTTTAGACGGAAATGGTTAAATATGAAAATTTCACAAGTTGCATAAATTAAAATTAACCGTTATAGTTTACATAAATTTTTAAGGGTACAAAAGGTGTATTTCGGCTGCACGAATAAATTTTAAAAGGAATACGGTTACGAAAAAGTAGTACAAATCTATCTAAAGTAGGGTTGGTTACCTTAGATATTGTCAAACACAACAATGTATTGGAAGCCAATTCCACAATTCGTTGTTATAAAAATGTATGGAAAATTACAAGATTTATTTTTGCATTTGTAATTTATATATATATAATTTTTCCTAGGAGCTTTAAAAGCTAGAGCGGCATCCATCAAAACCGCGGTTCTCTCTCTGTTTTTCCAGATCGCCCCTGACTAAGCCGGCTCTGCAATAGTAAGTGAAAATGCCGGATTTTGTTTGTCAAGATCATTTTATAGCAGACTGCATTTTTCATGTATTTTAGATGGTCGTTTTATATTTTCTACATCAATATCTTAATGTTTGAATTTAAAATCACATAAAATTCTTGAAATTCGCATCAATGACCATGATAATTTTTATTAGTATATGAATGTGTCATCAAACGATTACATGACTAATATTAACACATTATTTTAACCATTTAATTAGTATTAAGTATAACATAACGCACACAAATTTTCTAAACTTTAAAATAAATATTTCGAAAACTACTTCAGATATACTCAAAAATTTTGATTCCTACGCTTTAGCTTCTCAGTTTTGCTTCTATGTAAGAATTTATTGTAATTGTATATTTATCAATTTTTTTAGTATATTTTTTGCTCTTAGCATGCGGTTTACAACTGAATTGTATGAAATTATCGAATTATATTAAATGAATGATTGAATATTAACGTCGCACTGTTCAGCTACACGAGGGCTTTTGGCGACGGACCACGTAATTTTGAACCATGGTCAAGTGACGTGGACGACACCTGAGCTGGCACCCCCTCTCCTAACTACCACACCACACCAACAAGAGGACGTTTCAGCTCTCGACAGATTTAACGTGCATCGCTGCCCTACACGGCGGGTCTTTAATGGTACTGGGCTCGAACTCGTGACAAAGCAAGCCACGTTCCGATACCTATACCACTCGGCTACCGCGGCCGAAATATATTAAAAGATACCAAAGAAGCTATATAATAAAATTTGAAATTTTTATTATACTCAAACAATTGCTAAAACTTATGGTAAATAATTTTTAACTGCGCGATGCATTTTTTTTTCGAAATTTCAAATGGAATTTCTAACATAAAATTTCTGGCTTTATAAGGTCGAGATTTCAAAAAATATCCAGATTTTAATTACTTATTCAGTTAGCCTTTAAAAAAGATAAATGTTGAGGTATTTTGTATAAATAGATATTTTTGAACAATATATAATTCGAATGTTTTTCAATAGTTCGAATTTAAAATTGATTTTTATGTTTATTTATATGCATAAATGTCTACTGTAAATGTTTCCGTATATTTTTGATTATTATGTATTCAAACATTCAAGTTATAAAAAAATGTGTGAAAATCTTCATTCATGTTGTCTTTGATGTAAACTGAAGTTCAAGCACTTAAAATTCAAATATAATTCGGTGTATTTTAACAATATATAACCAGGCTCTGTACTTAAACTTCCCTGAACACTTAGGCTTTGAAATCTAAAAAAAAAAAAAAAAAAAAAACTAATAAATCTTAATTAGTTTCTTTTTCGTTATTATTTTTATCAAAGTGTAAGAAAATGTTCAAATGATTTGATGAAGCTTAAATTTATTCATTTTTAGTGGTTGGAAAATTGAAAAGGTTCCAAATTTTAAAGAGTTTGGTGTTTTATTAATTTTTTCGGTATCTTATAATAAAATAATCATGTTTCAAAAACTGAAAGCTTTGATTAAAATAAGAAAAATGAAGCGAAAGAATATACTTAGAAAAAGATAATTTGTCTAACTATATAAAATAGCAGATTGCCCTGACACGCCCCAACTTGTTACAGTTTCAAATTAATATGAAACCAAAAGGGAATTGTAACATATTTTACTTATGCGTTGGGACTTGAAAAACTTTAAAAAAACGAGGTAACAAATTAACACTTCCTGGGGTCTAAAGAAATTTCCCCTCGATTTTTTTACGATTGCCGAAGGGTCAAAACACGGGGTTCCCTGAGAGCCATAAAACTCCTGTTGTGTTGCTTCCTCCGTCCCTCATTATCTTTCAAGTTGTTAAACCTTAAAAGGGGGAAAGGATTTCAGAAAAGTGTGGCTAATCCGCTTTTGAAAACGTTACTTGAAGGCAGAAAAATCCGTGCAGTCCATTTTTGAAGCATCTTTACACTGACGGAATTTTCCGTGCTATCCGGTTAGAGGGTTAATACAAGAAGTTCGAAAAAGAGAACACTAGGAAGGAAAATTTAAATTTTTTCCGAAAAATATTCAGTTAACATAAAAATATCTTTTATATGATTTTAATTAAAATAAATTAAAAGTATTGAAATCCTTTTATGCTATTTTAAATTAAAAATATAACTGAATAGAGAAAGATCGGTTTTATTTCATAAATATAATCATCGTATGTGATATTTATTGTGTTATTGTTTAAAAATGAGATAGGGCCTTTGCTCTTTTTACCTCATTACTTTTTTAAAAAACAGGAAAGTGAGCGCGTTTTCTTACTCTCATATTCAAAATGAATACAGGATGCTTTTTTCTGGTTCAAATCGCAATACCAAATATATATATATATATTTTTTAATTTTTAAAATATGAAAGAAAAATAAATTTTCTTTGAAGAAAATATAATTATTTTTCAACTTCTAACATACTATTTATTTCATTTTTTTCCTCTTTTTTTTACTTTTCATTTCGTTTTTAATTTTACTGTGACTGAACATATAGGAGAAAGAAACACCGAATTCCACTACGCTTTCAAAGAAGATTGCCCAAGGCAACTTAACAGCTAGCTGTAAACGATTGATCTCTTGGTTCTTACTTTCCAAAGGGACCGAAATGGGTCGTAAAATTGTCCCCGTTCGACCTCCCAAGTTCTAAAAGGGGGAAAGGAAAGAAGTCTGTTGCATTTTTGAAGGGAATCGCAAAATAAGAGTTAAACGCTTTCGGAATAACTTTTCAGGAGGAAGGTATCCAGTTAGAGGGTTAACTACCGATTAAAAATTATGCGATTCCCTCCCCAATGCCACGTTTTCCGCTTAGGTGAGGGTATGGGATGTATGGGGGAGGAGAGAAAAGAAATAAATAAGAAAATCCTCTGAAATAAGTAAATCCTTCGCAAACACTGTCAAAGTCTTTTTATTGCATTCCAAAGGAAGAACCTTATGGATAACAGTGCACAGAAAGGATCGTACTTTGGAAAGACGTATATATATACGTTCGGGGCAGTTAATGCTTTGGCTAAGTGAGACGTTTATAAACGCTAGTGGCACTTAAGAGGTTTAGGTCATATTGTCGCTTTAACGTCTAAGTATAGTATAATTGAATTAAATACATTGTTATTGTATGATGGGAAGAGGAGGGGGCGATGAAAATTATGATTAAATATTGGGTCAAAAATGTTGAAAGTTGGAGAAGCACTGGGCTAAGTGGATAATATTACATGAAATTACTCTTCAACTAGGAGATGGGGTATACATAAAAGCGGGCAGATCTATGTACAGTGAAAATCTTTTAACGCGAAACTGAGGGTACTGAAATATTTTTTCGCGTTAAAGGATATTGCAAAAAAAAATGTATGTTCAACAAAATTAAGCTTATTAAAGTACATTTATTTACATAGATATGTATATATGCATGTATTTAATTAAAATCAGCGAAAAAAAACATTCACAAGAGCTTGATGAAATTTAATACAAAATATCAAGTTTTTTGTAAAACTAAACATTTATGGAATTTTTGGAAAATAATCTGATAATTTTTTGCACTGTCTTTTTTACTATTAAATTATCCAGAAAATGTTTGATGTCGTCCATTTTGTTATTCAATTCACCAATGGAATGTGCGTCTAACTCATACTTTTTTCATGATGTTCCTCATTTCGGATGACTCGAGAACAGGAGATGCATTTTCATCGTCGGAATCTGTATCAATGATACTTTTTGAACTTTGAACACACTCCAAAATGTCTTTTCCTGTCATGATTGGGGCTGTACACACATTATCATCATGTACTGCAACGAATTCTTCCAATGATATAATAGGACAATCCAATAATACATAATACTAATGCGGAACCATCTCTCTTTCACTTCACACCCCTTTGAAAAGTCTGGTGTTTTCCGTATTTTGTTCATTCCCAGAAGGAAAGTTTTTTCGTTTTATGATGGAAAAAAAATGCAGGAAAATACATAGCAGTTTGTCAGACCCATTGTATTATTTCGTGTTATCCGATATTTCACTTTAAGCGTTTTCGCGTTACACGTATTGCACTGTAGATCAAGATTAGCTTTTAATATGTTTCCTTTTATTATTATTTTTAGTGCAGTGGCTCTCAAACTTTCACTACTGGTGACCCAATTTTTAATTATAATTTTTATCGTGCCCCCCCCAAAATAATAATGTATTGAATGCAATAATAATGCACTTTGGGGGGTGTGCGCTAAAGCTACAATACGATCATAATTATAAACCGTACAAATTAACAAGATAAGTATTAAATTTTGTATATGAGTTACTTTTAAGTAATATATATTTTAATTTTTTTACTTTTTAGTTCGATTCACTATAAAAGCGTATTTTCTTATAGTTTGTGTTTTTAAACTATAATTTATTTTATAATTGTTTTTACTATACACGATAAAATCACAATTCCAGTGAATAATTTAATTAAGACAAAATATACTTACCTACTTTCAAGGACTTTTCAATTTTTCTTTGATAATTTGAGAAAAAATCCAACAAAACTAAAGAAAATGTTCTAAATCTGCGCGTCTTTAATAAAGAACATAAATCACAGACAGTTTTCGCTAACATTACAGGAACGTTATTTTCCAGCAAAACTGTCATATTTTTTTCACGTTATTGTAGTTTTGCTGCCGTTTGATGATCTACAAATAGCATTTTGAACTTTTTTTCCTTGTGTCTTTTAGACAAGGTGAAGTGCAACATTTATGCTGCATAGTTTTCTTCATATAGTTCTCATATAGTTTAATTCAACTCAAACGTTTCATGCCTATCGCTTTTCTCATATTTACTTTCGCTATCTTGATTAATATGCATTATTTCAGCAGATTCTTCAATTGCTTGATCAGTTTCAACTTCCTTCAATAGAGATCACACATGCCCATTTTTTATATTCTGCTCATTTACATTTATAAACCATAATAAGTCGTACAGCACAGCAATCAAAACCACAAAATTGTTCATGGGGGAAAGTGTAGCATGTTCATAGAAAATATTTTTGAACAGAAGTGGCCGAGCAGGGAACTCGATCAAAACTAGTAACTTGATTTTAAAAGAAACGTTTACAACTCCCAAAAAAAAGAGAGCGAAATGTGATAAATTCATTTTAGTTCCCATTAAGACTGTCATATTGGAGGATACTCTGTCAAGATCATTGGTAACAAATAAACAGTTTTCACAGAATTAACGATTTCGTGAGCATGAGATGACTCTGCGCATCGCGCGACCGATCCCGTGTTAAAAGTGTATTCAATAAAACATATGGATATTATTTCTAAAAAAATTGCGTAAAAAGTTTTTCATTATGCATTACATGTTTCAGAATACTCATAAAAATACATCTTGGCCAAATAATCCTTCAGAGTGCTCAATATGCTTATCCATATATCATATAACTCATTCACATGGAAAAAAAATCAACAGAAAAATATTATTTACAACTTTCCTAAAAGAAAAAGAGATGGAGTGAAACATACCAGTAAGTTTGAAGGTTAAATATATGATAGTATTTTAGGGGTTAAAAGAAACGTAATAAAAAAATCTCTCATCGTGGGATCAGTAAAGCAAACAAAATGTCTTTTTTTATTTGGTTATAGGATCAAAAATAGCTAATGAGCATTTGAAGTGGAATCTTTTATTTTTGATGATCACCAGATGATATATAAAAATTATATCAGTGTAAATGTAATTTTTTTTATTATGTCAGAAAGCATTTTGTTTTTTTCTTCATTCCAAAAAATTATTTTTTTAAACATTTTATTTTCAATATGCTCGCGCCCCCCTCACAGGGTTACCGCCCTCCCCCAGGGGGGACGCCCCTCAGTTTGAGAAACACTGTTTTAGTGCTATACTGTGAATTTTTTGATTCTCCTATTTAATTACATAGCATCTTGTTACATTTTGGAATTCTTTAAAAAAATGCATAAATCCCACATTTTTTTTAATATAGTACTGAAGGACCTAACATTAACAATACTATGTGAATATTGAAGTTTTTCTCAAACAGGCTTTGTAATGAAAATAACTTAATCAAAATGAGAGATGCAAGATTTCTTTCTCAAATATTTTTATAATAAATATAATTACAAGAAACTACCTTTTAATGGAAGTATAACATTTTTACTAAAAAGGAAGATGGGCGCTGTTAATGAGCGTTGTAAAACCATAAGTAAGACAATCACTTCTTTCCTCTATTTTGTCTTTCTTAAGTTGTTAGGCTATTATTAAAGTGAAACTTTTAATTTCCCCAAATACTTATTGAATCTAAACACTCCCATGTCTTAGGTAATATTAACCATATTAGATATTTCCGTAAAGCAGCTTTCGCAAAAAACAATTTTGAGACGCTTTTGTTAAATATCAATCCACAGTGCGTTGCTAGTGTCGCTGATAATAATAATAATAAAAATCTTTTCTATTGCGGTGTAGACAGCTCTGTCACGAACTTAGCTATCAAGTGAAGGATGTACGTAAAAAGTAAATATTAATGGACAATGTGTGTGAACCTACACACTGTGCACAAACATTCTGTTTTTCTTAAACTATGCTATGCTATCGGGAAATCGAGACTGGTTTTGATTTTTCAAAAACCATTTAAAATTCAGCATATTTATTAAACTTATAAGATTTATTTTCAGAAATTTCACAAAATTTTGCTTGATTGATAGAACTATATGCGACCGCACCTTGTTTTGGCCGCCATCATGCGGTGCACGTGCTACACACCAGCTAGGATTGGCCCTGCATTTAGCAAAAGACGCTGCATCAAACCGCTGAAATTTCAAAATGGGATGTATTAAAATTACTTTAGTCCGTTCTTGAAGCTGTTTAGCTGCTAGATCAGCGGTGGGCAATCCGCGGTACGCTTGCCACAGTGTGGTACGGTTGAATTATAATAGTGACGCGCGATGGCATATTGAAGCATTAAAAAATTTGAATAAAAACGATTTTTTTTTTACAATTCTATTGAAATATGGTTGTCTCAGACTTAAAAAAACCCCATCGATACTTATTTAACTTACACTAAATTTAATTGCAATGGGAAATTATGTGTACCCTGGCTTTTTAAATGACGTGTACTCGTAAGATTTTGGAATTTCAAGGAGCTTGTTTTAAAATGTCTGGAAGAAAACACGTAATATATATATATATATATATACTAGCCGTTGCCCACCCGCTTCACTGGGTATTACACGATGTTGTATAAATGTATACTGTTTACACATACATTAATTATTGATATCTAGCATTAAGAATTCGATTGTATTGAAAGATATATTTATAGCTGTTACACTCTCGCACCTTGATATAAAAAGAACATAAATTATAATATCTAATTTCTATTTATATCTAAAATAGAAGGAGAAAGATTTTTTTCGCTCACTTAACCTAATAATCAAGTGGATTTTCCACCAAAGCAACTTTCAGTGGATCTCTACTCCATAAAATAAACATGCGTGCTAAATTTCAAGTCTAAATCTAACAGAGCAAAAACGGAAATTTTATCATCAATACCTCGTTGACGGCATTCTTAGTGGATTCCAATTCAATAAAAGAAGCATGCAAACCAAATTTTATTATTATAGTCTTAGCAGTTCAAAAATGGGAATTTTGTCGATCAATACGCCCCAATAACTCTCCCCGCTTCCCCCTTTACTTGATTTCCGTAAAATCCATTCTTAGTGGAACTCTATTCAACTAAAGAAAAAAAAGTGCTCAACAAATTTCAAGTAAATGAGTTAAATTCAAAAACAGGAATTTTTCTATAACACGCCTTAATCCCTCGCAACTCCACTCCTTTGGGGGTCCGTTTTCGCAAAAATCTTTGCAAAAGGAACTTTATTCCATGAACGGAACTACTGCTTCTAATTTTCAAGCAGGTGGTTCTATTAGTTGAAAAGCGGAAATATTTATCTATTACGCCCCTTAATCCCCCTCAGTGACACTTGGGATCAATTTTCCCCAAAACTATTTTGTAGCGGATCTCTACACCATGAAAAGAATTCGCTAATATACTTAATTTTAAGACTGTACGTCTAATAGTTTAAAAATGGAAATAATTATCTATAACGCCCTTACGCCCCCGCAACGCCACTTAGAAAACGATGTTCAAAAAACCCATCTTATAGCGGATCTCTACTTAATGAATGGAATCAGCTTACTAAATTTCGAGATTTTACGTCTAGTAGTTTAAAAAAGGAGTTAATTACCTATAACGCCACTTAGTTCTTTACAACGCCAGTTGGGAGTCGATTTTGACAAAATCCATTTAACAGCGGATCTGTACACTATGAAAGGAATCCGCTTATATATATATATATACCAAATTTCAAGACTGTACGTCTAATAGTTTAAAAATGGAAATAATTATGTATAACGCCACTTAAGCGCCCTCAATGCCCCTTGGAGGTCAATTTTTGCAAAAATCATTATGTAGTTAATCTCTACTTTACCAAATAAATCTGTGTGCCAAGTTTCACGACTGTACATCTAATAGTTTAGTAATGGAAATAAGTATCTATAACGCCCCTTAAACCTCTGTAACGCCCCTTGGGGTTCGAACTTTGCAAAATCCGTTCTTAGCTGACGTCTACTCCATGAAGGAAACATGCCTACCAAATTTCAAGTCTGTAGGTTTAATAGTTCCGGAGATATCGTGATTAGTCAGTGAGTCAGTGAGTCAATGTGTCAGTGAGTCAGTCAGTCAGTCAGTGAGTCGCTTTTCTCCTTTATATATATACTAGAAGTAACCCACCCGCTTCACTGGGTATTACACGATGTTGTATAAATGTATACTGTTTACACATACATTAATTTTTGATATCTAGCATTAAGAATTCGATTGTATTGAAAGATATATTTATAGCTGTTACACTCTCGCACCTTGATATAAAAAGAACATAAATTATAATATCTAATTTCTATTTATATCTAAAATAGAAGGAGAAAGATTTTTTTCGCTCACTTAACCTAATAATCAAGTGGATTTTCCACCAAAGCAACTTTCAGTGGATCTCTACTCCATAAAATAAACATGCGTGCTAAATTTCAAGTCTAAATCTAACAGAGCAAAAACGGAATTTTTATCATCAATACCTCGTTGACAGCATTCTTAGCGAAATCCAATTCAACAAAAGAAGCATGCAAATCAAATTTTATTATTATAGTCTTAGCAGTTCGAAAACGGGAATTTTGTCTATCAATACGCCCCAATAACTCTCCTCGCTTCCCCCTAGAGTTGATTTCCGTAAAATCCATTCTCAGTGGAACTCCATTCAACTAAAGAAAAGTGCTCAGCAAATTTCAAGTAAATGAGTTAAATTCAAAAACAGGAATTTTTCTATAACACGCCTTAATCCCTCGCAACCCCACTCCTTTGGGGGCCTGTTTTTACAAAAATCTTTGTAAAAGGAAATTTATTCCATGAACGGAACATACCTTCTAATTTTCAAGCAGGTGGTTCTATAGGATGAAAAGCGGAAATATTTATCTATTACGCCTCTTAATCCCTCTCAATGACCCTTGGGGATCAATTTTCCCCAAAACTATTTTGTAGCAGATCTCTACACCATGAAAGGAATTCTCTTACCAAATTTTAAGACTGTACGTCTAATAGTTTAAAAATGGAAATAATTATCTATAACATCCTTAAGCCCCGGCAATGCGACTTAGGAAACGATATTCATAAAGCTCATCTTATGGCAGATCTCTGCTCAGTCAATGGAATCATCTTACTCAATTTCAAGATTTTACACCTAATAGTTTAAAAAAAGGAGTTAATTGCCTTTCGCTTACCAAATATTAAGACTGTACGTCTAATAGTTTAAAAATGGAAATAATTATCTATAACGCCCTTAAGCCCCGGCAATGCGACTTAGGAAACGATATTCATAAAGCCCATCTTATGGCAGATCTCTGTTCAGTGAATGGAATCAGCTTACTCAATTTCAAGATTTTACGCCTAATAGTTTAAAAAAAGGAGTTAATTGCCTATAACGCCCCTTAATACTTCACAACGCCCCTTGGGGTCGATTTTCACAATACCCATTCTGAAGGGGTTCTGTACTCTATGAAAGGAATTCGCTTACCAAATATTAAGACTGTACGTCTAATAGTTTAAAAATGGAAATAATTATGTATAACGCCCCTTAAGCCCCCGCAACGCCACTGAGGAAACGATTTTCACAAAACCCATCTTATAGCGGATCTCTACTCAATGAATGGAATCAGCTTACTAAATTTCGAGTCTTTACGTTTAATAGTTTAAATAAGGAGTTAATTACCTATAACGCCACTTATTTCTTTACAACGCCTGTTGGGAGTCGATTTTGACAAAACCCATTTAACAGCGGATCTGTACACTATTAAAGGAATCCGCTTATATATATACTAAATTTCAAGACTGTACGTCTAATAGTTTAAAAATGGAAATAATTAAATAACGCCCCTTAAGCCCCGACAACGCCACTTAGGAAACGATTTTCACAAAGCCCATCTTATGACAGATCTCTACTCAGTGAATGGAATCTGCTTACTCAATTTCAAGATTTTACGTCTAATAGTTTAAAAAAGGAGTTAATTGCCTATAACGCCCCTTAATTCTCTACAACGCCACTTTGGAGTCGATTTTGACAAAACGCATTTTGTAGCGGATCTGTACGCAATGAAAGGAATCCGCTTACCAAATTTCAAGACTGTACGTCTAATAGGTTAAAAATGGAAATAATTATGTATAACGCCCCTTAAGCGCCCTCAACGCCCCTTGGAGGTCAATTTTCGTAAAAATCATTTTGTAGGGAATCTCTAATTTATGAAAGAAATCTGTGTACCAAGTTTCAGAACTGTACATCTAATAGTTTAGTAATGGAAATAATTATGTATAATGCCCCTTAACCCCTCGTAACGCCCCTTGGGATTCGAGCTTTGCAAAATCCGTTCTTAGCTGACGTCTACTCCATGAAGGGAACTTACCTACCCAATTTTAAGCCTGTAGTTTTAATAGTTCCTGAGATATCGTGATTAGTCAGTCAGTGAGTCGCTTTTCTCCTTTATATATATATATATATGTGTGTGTGTGTGTGTGTGTAAGGATAATTAAATTAGATTAAAAATTAAATTCCGTATCCAGCACTTGACTCATCTTTCTCAGTCCCAACTTCAAGTATCAAACTAATCACCCATTTATTTCTTCCGAACATATGGCCTACCCAATAAACATGTCTAATTCCAGATCGTTAGATTTAATAGTCAACATATGTCAGCATTAACTTGCAAGCACCTTCTTCAAAGCAGCGATACTTACCATATGTTTTTCAAGTGTTATCCACTTGAAACCACCACCATAGCGTGATTTTTACTCCCTGCCCTTAGCGTCAGAACAGATGTACAAATGAAAGAATAAAGGTCGTCTTTTCACTTTTCTAACTTTAATCTGATTCTGTCTTAAAAATCATGACAGAATTAAAGCCGACAGGATTAACTTGCTAATGTAGTTTGAAAACTTTAACTTAAATCAGTTCTTGAAGTTAAAGAGAAAAAAACGAGTGCAAAGTATGCCAGCTATCGAGATAAATGCTGTGAATAACGATTACGGGACTCCATCAAACGATATTTCTCTCTTTGCTGAGGACATCGGATTGCCGGAATAAAAAATGGTACTGGGAAAAAAGAAAAGCGCTAGTAATCCCCGGAAGAACATCGCTCTTTACACCGAAAAGAATGTAGTGTTTACCGCCGAACGATATTCTGTCTTTGCTGAAGAGGCCATCCAGTTTACCGTGAATGGAAGAAACATTCTAATGGAGAAAAAAAAAAGAGAAGCGTGAATCCCCCCTATTCCCCCGTGATGAAAGACGTCACTCCCTTTCGCCAGAAAAATAAAAAGGAAAAAATCTTCTTCGCCGGAAAGTCTGAACGGTAATATTGTGAATTTGACCACCATATAATAATAGTGAAGTATACCAACATTGAAAGAAAAATAAATAAATTAAATTTTACTAGTGAAATAACGTGACAACAGCATCTGGATTAATGTTCACCAAGGAGTTCTGCCGTTGCAAAGTGGAGGTCAGTTAAATTGTATATTTCCAATTTTAGTAACATTGAAGAACTGAGTTTTGCTGAACAGAACTTTACGAAAAAGAATAATATATGATATGATATGGTATTTAATTTTTATAATATAGTTGTGTTATAAATGAGATATTTTCTTTATATTTTAATTGAGAAAACAAAGTATATAGGTTTCGTCATACAAAATTTTGAGAAATTTTAACATAATTCTCATAATTTTATCTTAAGATGTCGAATGAGTTAAGAGTTATGATAGAGATTGGTGTTTTAAAGTTGAAAAATATAAATTAAGTTTTTAGAAAAATGACTAATGAGAGAACTAATACTAGAGATATTGATTTTTATAAGAAACAAAAGTAAAGTCAAGTTGTATTCTTTTTTTTCCATTGAATTCAATTGTTTTGTTAATTATTTTATTCAGCAGTAATCTTATTGCATGTCATTTAATTTTTTTTATTTTGAAATTGTGTGTTTTGATATGCCGGCCATATATCAGGATTCACTATTTCTCGAAAATTTCCTTATCTAAAATTAAAATTAATTTAATAACTTGAAGTTTGTTTTTGGATATTATACAGTGGATAAGGGAGAATACAATCATTATAATTTTGTATATGTCTCGAAACATTAAGAGGACAAACTTGTTTAGTTTGATATGTACACCTCTCATTGTTTCTTATCAGCATCCCTGAACATCTGTGAGTTGATGACGCAGATTTTTCAGAGAGATGTGTTCAAAATTAAGTAAGGTGATACAGTTTTATTAGTGAATGTGTGATGCAAGAGAAACTCAAGAATTTTTGTCTATGAAACGTATTTTTAGAAGGTTACGGAAAGATTCAAAATATTGCATGCGATCTTAAGTTACAATGAATATTGTGAAAAATTTTCAGAAATAATAAAAGTTATTATTGAAGCGAGTCCACTTTTCCGACTCAAAATAATAAAAAAGAGCTCTTATATTCTTATATTCTTATAATTTTTATATTTTATAACGCATATGAAATAAAACATTGTTTATTGTGTTGGATAGTGCATAGAAGTTGTGTGTTATACACCGTTTTCATATTATTAATAATTTCATTTTATTAGTGTCTATATTTTTTTTTTATCTTTTTAAAAAATGTATTTCATTTATGCAAAATGTGTGTAACAATATAAGGTATTACTACGATGGCGCCAGAGTAGATTTTTATACAAAATTATTATTTTAACATTTGTATGATTTCCTGTATATTTATATTTGCTATCTTATTGTTTGATATATTATTTTCCAACATAATTTTTTTGAAAATATCTACCGGCTATAATACGAATCTATTATTATGAAGGAATAGGAGGAAACGCGCGAGCTCTTTTTCTGGATGTCGAATAGATTTAAACAAGCTAATCTTCAATTATATGTATGGAAATTCATTTTTATCAATTAATTGTCATTACTGTGTTTGTTCTTATAGTTTCGTTTATTATATTGCATTTTGATTTTAGTATTCCTATTGCTTAAATATTTCTACTGTGTGTAATATGTCTTTCTAAATAACTATGTATTGTTTTGTGTTTGTTGAAAATTGATTAAGTTTGTAAAGAGAGAAAAAAACCACGTCATGACTCCCTTTTAAAATTGGGGGGCAAATGTAAGGATAATTAAATTAGATTAAAAATTAAATTCCCTATCTAGCACTTGACTCATCTTTCTCAGTTTCCATCTTCAAGTATCAAACTAATCACCCATTTATTTCTTCCGAACATATGGCCTAGCCAATAAACATGTCTAATTCCAGATCGTTAGATTTAATAGTCAACATATGTCAGCATTAACTTGCAAGCACCTTCTTCAAAGCAGCGATACTTACCATATGTTTTTCAAGTGTTATCCACTTGAAACCACCACCATGGCGTGCTTTTTACTCCCTGCCCTTAGCGTCAGAACAGATGTACAAATGAAAGAATAAAGGTCGTCTTTTCACTTTTCTAACTTTAATCTGATTCTGTCTTAAAAATCATGACATATATATATATATATATATATATATATATATATATATATATATATATATATATATATATATAATTAACGTTAATTCCCATACTTTGTTAGAAAAAACGTACTGGCGCCATCTGTTACAGCTAATTGTAACTACAAGGGAAATAATGCAGAATAAATTTAAAATTAAAAAATAAAATTAAATTAATGAATTAATATTTGAAAAAACTGTATTAACATTAAGTGTCCTTCATTACAAGTTTTAAAAAGTTTATTTGAACTTGATTGGAGGAATATAAATTATTTTATTAACGACTGAAAATTTCAATGTAAATATATAGAGAGTGTGAGCTAATGGTAGGAATTGAATAATGAATTGCCCAGTGAGTGCTTGCTACACAAGACTGAAGATTAGCTTTTTTTACCGATCCTATGGGGGATTTTAATAATTTAAATTTAAGATTACAAGGAAAGATTGTACTTTTCGTATCGTAATTGATGATATATCTTCTTTTGTGAATAGATTTTTGCTTTTTTTTTGTCTCAATTTTGGAGAAAGAAGATTAACACATTTCCCTTTAATGCAGGAACTATCTAATGATGCTCCGAACTATGATGGATTAAAAATTTAATATTTATTTTTCAGGATTCATTCAGTGCTAGATTTGATGATTTTCAAGATGATAAAGAACTATTGATCTTCGCGTGCATCCCTTTTGTTAATTTCGCTGTAAGACGATAATTCTTACCCACTTGAAATACAAATCGGAAATATGGACCTACAGCAACATACGAGGTGTGACACACAAAAAAAAACGAGTCTAGTCCAATAAATTATTGTACTTACAGAATCAGTTATCCGTGATATTATCAACTTCAAAGAAATTCCCTTCAGTATCCGCACACTTCCGCATTGGGTGCTGCCATTGCTGGTAACAGTTCTGGAACGGGGATTTTGGAAGTCCCTATAGGAGATTTACTGTTTTTGCCTGAACCTCTTCAACTGAGGTAAAATGGGTTCCCTTTCAGCAAGATTTAACTGTACGAAATAAATAAAAGTCCCATGGGGTCAAATAAGGAGAATAAGGTACATCACAGTAAAGTTTTTTTCTGGTCAGAAACTGCTTGACAGATAGGGCCATGAGAGCGGATGCATTGTCTTGGTGCAACAGACATCCATCACTCCCAATTCTCCCCCTAATTTTTCACGAAGTCTTTTTAGTACTTCAATGTTGATTAATAGTATGACCACTTATGTGAGTAGGAACCCACTCATATCACGAATGTTGGCTGTGTTTTGGTCTGTAATCGCTTACCTTAGGCGCTCAGCACGTTCATCATCTTCCACACTGTCCCTACCCCCTGAAAACCACTTATGCATTTCAAACACATGTACACGAGACAAAGTTTCATTTCCATAAGCTTCAGTTAATTTTTGAAATGTTTTCGTGACTGATTTCTTAAGTTTCACAAGAAACTTGATACTGGTTCGACTTTTTTCCAGGCAGAATGCAGTTGCACGTGCTCACTTGACGCCGTACTCCCAACTGGCATTATCGATTAAGGCGAAACTGGCCACATGGATAGAAGAGGTGAGTGGGATGACGTCACCAAAATGGTTGTTGCCAACTTCACTTTTTTCTCAAGCTACACACTTAGTCTGTTTTTTTTATGTGTGTGTGCCACACCTTGTACTACACAGTGAAGCAAATATTAAGAACTTATTTCAACTGCAAGAGATCCGAATTATGTTGAATTTTGGAAAGTGTACCAACAAACAATTTTCCAAATTTACACGATTTAGCTGTCAGATATTGTAGGTGTGGGACAATAACAATGCAAATGTTTTCTGTTATGAACATAATAAAATCAAAATATCGCTCAAAATTAACTGATGCACACATAAAACTACCTAATTTTGTTAGTATCTTCGAGAACTAATCTTAATATAGAAGACTTGGTTAAAAAGCTACAAATTCTAGAACCATATTAGGAAAGTATCGACTGTTTAATAATTACTTAAAATCAAATCATTTGATTCAAATGTTTCAAGTTACTCATTTTTATTTTATACCTAACCTAACTGATTGAACCTGTATAAAGTGTATTAACAATAAAATTTAAGTCTGTACTTTTTTGTCTTATTTATTATATTTTTTTAAAATTTCCACTACTTAGACTTGAATAAATAACGGGCTATTTACATAAAAATTCTATTATAAGTTACAATTTTTCAGCTTTTTATATTCTTCTCTTTGTTGGAAAAGTTGTGACACGCATATATTTTTTTATGAGTTAGTGGTTCTCTTCCCCAAAAGGTTGGCCATCCCTATGCTAGATGATGACACTTCTATCGAAATGAGCTTGACCTTTGAAACATTTGACATTTCTTCCCTCAAAATGAAAATTAGACAAATCGGATTACAATTTTAATAGCTCTCTTATCAAATGTAAGTATACAATTGCTTCATTGGAATTTTTTTAAAAAAAATAATTGTTTTCATTACTATTTTTACAGTAATAAATAATTTTATTTTCGAATTAAGCACTTCATAAAATACTTTCTCTTAGGCAGTGCCGATTTAAGCTCGTTTCGGGCCCTGGGAGCAGAAAATCTACAGTCCCGCTTGGAACTAGCGGATCGAAATTTATAACCAGATAATCTGCTGGGGCGCTCGCCCAATGGATAAACCGGCACTGCTCTTAGGCATTATCGTAAAATTATTGAAGTGGAATAAAATTGCTGTCGTTATTATATGTTAACAGTTTTTGGTTTTAAATAAATCAACACAGTGATTTTCATTCTATATCTATTTAAACATTTATTTTTAACAATATAATTGGATTGTTTCTGGAACAGAGAGAAGCTTTTAAAAAAAATATATTTCTGCATTTCTTGAACTTCTTTTAATTTTTTAAACAGCTCATTGATTTTTATTTTTATATCTTGATAAAAAATATTGAGGATTATTCAGTAAAATATATCTAATGCGTGCTATTTAAATGAAGTACATTTCAATCACTTTAATACCCCAAACCCCGTGGACATGTGAATGATATTTCAAAAAAGAAATGTCTAATAACAAAAATAATTTTTTATATTTCAGAAATAGTATATTTTGGTACATTTTTCCAACAGGTGGCACCACAAGTAAGGGCATTGTGTAAATCAAACGTTTTTAACACTGCAGTATCTGAAAAGGCTGCTAAGAGAGAAACTGTTAATTACATACAATAAATAAATACATGAACTTAAAATAAAGCTCGATAAATGTTTGAAAACAAAATTACGAAATCAATCGATGATCAGAACAGATGGAACTTAACATGCTTTTGATCAGTAGAGCACACAGGAATTTTTCAGGGGGTCCGGGGTCGAAAGTTCACCATTCTTGTATCATGCTCCTTTTAATTTTGTCGATTTTCAGGAACAAAACACAGTAAAAAACTAATTTTTGAATAAATAATTAGCATTAATTAATAAAATTAATCATTAATAACAAGTAATTAACTAAATTTTACGTACTATATTCTTAAAATTATAATCAATCGGAAAAAAAATCAAGGGCTTTGGGGGGGCTATGGACCCCCAGGACTTCTCCCCCCCTTGTGTGTGCCACTGTTATTGATACAATGAATTATGCGAATGCTTTTGAAACTGAATAACATAATCAACTAAATGGGGAATGAAGTTTTAAAACAGAATCTCATGCAAATATTTAAGTATAATTTATCCAATACAAATTATATCATTTTTCACTGTAAAGAAAAATAAGGATTCTTGATTATGTGCGCAAAATATTAACTGCTTAATTCGCAAATGACAAGTTTATCACTTTCTTGAAATGCTGGACGCTAGAGGCGTTGATTACAGTCTCATGATTTTAAATAGATGTGTTTTAAAGCTCAACTTATAGTTGAAGATCTTCAAGAACACCCATAACTGTTTTAAATCTTCTGAAACGAAAATTTTGATAGTAAGAATTATAGACATAAATGCAAATTCTAACTTTAAAAAAAGCCAAGATTCCCTACAATAACTTTAAAAAAATCGACTTATACGTTTCTTGGCTACTTACCCACTAAAATGCAACCACACAAAACGTTTTTACACTCACTTTTAACAAATCTTATCCAAATACCGCTATCAGAAACTTTGCGATCATTCTGATACCAAACAGATGATTCCACATTTTTTGTATTCTCCACTGATAGTTTATTTGTTATCGGACAAGTTGAATGCCCTATAGACATAATTTTATCGATGAATGTGAATGTAGATAGTATATGTCAACACAATATAGATAAAGCGTCTTTCCTTGGAGAAAGGAGAAATACTGCTTTGTATTTACAGCTATGTAAACAGTTTTTCTGTTTTCTTTCACATGTTTTACTTAATCAAGTGAATTTTATACATGCGGTAGTTTTAAAGGGAGTTGGTATTTTTTTAAATTCTTATTATTTCGTCGTGCTCTCTTTCTACCCCCTTCCCCCCCCCCCTGTGAACATCTTATCTCTATCAAATTCTTCATTTAAAAAAAAATTTTATCAATTTTTTTGGAAAACAGTTTAGTTTCCTGAAAACAACTGCATTATTGGAAATGAATCTCTTTGAACGAGTCTTATGTACATTTTGGGTATTTTGCACGCTTTTAAATAATAGTCTACTATGTTGAAAGTCATTAATAATTTCATTTTATCAATAATGATCTTTTAAACTAATCCGAATTTTATGATTTTTAATCAAGTGTTAATACATGTAATAAAAATTACCTATTTTTAAAGAAAATATTTGATGTTCAATTTTTAAATTGTATCTGTTGGATCTACACCAACAGTGGGCAGACTTTTCCAGGGTACGGGCTACTTGTAATTTTTTCAAGGATTTGCTGTCCACCCTGTGTCAATGGTGCACACAAGGACGGTGAAGGGGTTCACGGGGTCCGCACCCTCCCTCATACCCCTTCATTTTTCCCCCGATTCGTTCTAGTCCCATGTATACAGTACGTAAAATGTAAGTAAGTATTTGATATTAGTTATTTTTTTATTAATGTTCATTATTTATTGAGTAATTAATTTTTGTTCCAAACAATCGACCAAATCAGAAAAGTATGTTTGGGACGAGAAGGGTAGACCTTCGACCCCCTTTAAAGATTCTTGAGTGCGCCACTGCCCAATGTCGTAGGTATGGAAAGGGTTATTATTATAACTTAATAAAATAAGTACGGAATATGTTCTTGCATACAGAACTGAAATAAAAGAAAAAACTTTGAAAACGCGTTGAAAGCAAAATGCAAGATACAAACTTAATAATTATAGCCCCAAATATAATTATATCAAATGATGCATTGATTACGAAACAATTCAAAATACATTAAAAAACAAACCATTTTTATCTAAAGTTAGTTTTCCTTGTTAGAGTCAGTAGAAGATTTATAGTCTGCGCACTATCAGCCAATCTTCAATTTTCCGTATATATTTACTAACTGGTAAAATGTTCAGGCGGTCACCCAAAAATATCTTGGTAATCAATCCACTGGTCGATCACGATCGACGTCATGCCCACCTCGGATCTATAATATCCTCGGATATCTCATGTCCATAAATTAAGGATAATTCAGAATCACATGGAAATTCAACTCTAGACTAAAATTTTCACTTGTAGAAGTATCACACACATCTTCAACAATAATATTTTAATTACAGGAAACCACCAGAAGCCACGGATAGTATGTTACGATGACAAGAGTGTAAAAGAGGGGTTTATAATAGGGAATGGTGGCAACGAAGTAAAATTGTTCACAAGCGTTTTGTAAGCCACTCAGTGACATACCCTAATAGTTATGACACAGAGGATGTATGTGGATACTTTTTACGTAGCATGGAATATAATGTACTCAGTTGAATGTATCAAGAGAACTTGGAATTGCACAAAGTATCATCTCTAGGCTTTGGCAACGATTCCAAGATGACAGAAATGTCAGTAGACGTCACAATACAGATCGTCCCCGAGTTACAATGCTGAATGAAGATCAATGTTTGGCAGTAACTCCAAAAACAAGCAGTCGGAGTACAGCGTCCGACCTGTTCTGTCAACTATCTGCAGCCACTGGTACGACAGTTTCAAAACAAATCGTGAACAGACGTTTGGGACATAATGGTCTATATCCGGGGTGGGCATTAAGTCGATCGCGATCTACCGGTGGACCACCAAGATTTTTTGGGGTGACTGCCTTCTCATAAGACCTTAGATGCGTATACTAAAAGAAACACAGGTGGTTATCAAAATAATGGAAACATCCGCGAATAAAAGTGAAATTTTTGAATGCGTTTGTAAGCATTAAAGTATAATAATAGCTACCAGATTTTTTTATAAATAGTAATGTATATATTCTGGTAGTATTTGGTAGCTTTATTAAAGTTCTGTAAGTCTTGGATATTTTTAAAATCGTTATATATGTTGGATCTCTCTCAGATTTTTAAAGAGGCCAAATTGTGAGAGCCCGTCTAGCTGCAGCAAATGTGACCGAAACATCCCAGTTTCTAAAGGTTTCTAGATGCAAGGTGTCTGAAGTCATGACTGCATAAACACGACGCAGCAAGACAAGCTTGGCAAAGCAAAATAGTGGACGGAAAGAGAAACTCAGTGAAAGTGATCGACGTTATGGAAACAGATTGCAACGTCTAAAAACGAACTGCTGCAAAAGTGACCGCAGAACTCCATCAGCATCTAGTTTCTCCAGTGTCAAAAATTACAGTTAGAAGGCTCCTTCATAAACGAAACATTTACGGAAGAGCATGTCACATATGTTAATGCCAAATGTCGTCTACAGTGGTGTCACACTCAAAAAACCTGGTCATTTGATAAATGGAAGAAAGTAATATACGCTGACGAATCTCCTTTCAAACTTTTCCTAACTACAGGACAGGTGTTCGTTTGAAGGATACCCGCACAAGCATATGTGATCGTGATTGTCTTCTTCCAAATGTCGAGCATAGAGGTGGATTTGTCATTATATGGGCAGCTGTGTCATAGTTTTCTGCTGTACTAATCATAACCCTGAAAAGAAGGATCACTGGGGAAACAAACAAACTAAAAACAAAAAATAAAACTGCACCTCGAATTAGGAAAAGCAGTAAATTCTTGAAATCATACGATTTCAAGAATTTATTTAACTAGAATCAATAGTTGTGCATTCATGTGTTATTCATTTGGCAATGTTAATGTGGAAAATATAACTAAAAGCATGTTATATGTTCTCTTTATCTCTCGGAGAATGAAGTTTTTCTCCTTCAAAAGGACGTAATTTTAAAGGAATAACTTTTGAAATCTAATGGATGAATTAAAGTATCCTAATTAAAAAAAACTGCATCTCATTTAACATTGATCTTTCGCTCTATCTACCTGTGTGAATCTACATTTTCAAAGATGATAGATATAATTAAGATAACATATCATTCCCATTTCACTGACGACCACTTTGAATCCATTGTAAGATTAGCGCAGTTAGTAATTATATGCCGAGATATTCAAGATTAGGGCGGACAGTATGCAAACTGTCTTCTACTGAGACTATAACTACAAGAACTAACTTTAAAAGAAAATCATTGATTTTTTTAAGTATTTTGAATTGATTGATAAAAAATGTCTCATGTGATATTATTAAATTTGGGAGCATAATTATATTATATTTGTGTTTTACTTAAAACCGTAGTTTTAAAACAGTAAATTTTTTATTGTAGTTAAATAGTAAGTACATATTCTGTATTTATTATTGTTGTAATATAAATAGTGTTGAGCATTTTTTTTGCTCATAACACCTAGGCCACAGGGTGGACTGCAACACAAAAAAAATTGAAGTAGACCATGTAAAAGTCTGCCCACCCGTGGTATATATGCTCGCATGCTTCTTAGATATGTTCCGCTCATTACAACTCACTGTCTCCAACGGTTGAACTGGAGTAGAGAACATGCAACGTGTGTGTAGACATCGTCACAGCGGGCATGTGTGATGTTTTCCGACGAGTTCAGGTTTAGCTTGTAGGTTGATTCACGTCGGACTTTCATATGGAGAACGCCAGGTATCCATCACCTCCAACGCAATATCATTGAACTGCATAGTTACGGCAGTGTAAGATTGCTCGTTTGGGGGAAATTTTACTGGGCTCCAGAATAGATCTGCATGTTAAAATGGGAAACCATGACAGGCCAAATTAATAGGGACATCATTCTGAAACAACATTTACGTTTGTTTAGGAGTGCCACGAGCACAGAATTTGTGTTTATGTATGACAACGACCCTGTCTCCACCAAGCAAACATTGTAAGCGAATGTCTTAAATCTGAGTTTATTACTCCAATAGAATGGCCAGAACTCTCCACTGGCTTGAATACGGCACAGCATGTGTAGCACATGCTTAGCTAACGAGTTTCATCCCTTCAACCACGTCCTACATGTGTACCGGAACTTCGGAGAGCATTGCTTGCTGTGTGTGAGGAGAGTAATCTTCCAGAAGATCAGCTCGATAATTTGGTACTCAGAATGCCTAGGTGTTCTACTGGCTGTTTTTCATCACATTGGAGACATACAATGAATTAATTATCATACCGTGCATTATTAAGTTTTCGTAAAGAGAGTTTTTTTTCTTTTTGTAACTGCACCAGAGAGCAAAAATCGTTGTTTTTATGAATGGTATCACACACGTACACTATCTTTTTTGTTCTTTATCTTTTGTTTGTTAAATAAGCTTAATGAATAAGTCCCGTTTGTTTTGTTTCTGAACCTTTATTTCCTGGGGGGGATCTGACACTACACTTCATTTATGGACATGAATGTATTTTGCTGCATTTTCAAAACATAATATACATATTTTGACATATTGTGACATATTTTAGCATTCTTGATTCCTAATAATTCTCACCACTCCGAGTCTAAACTTCGGCTGTTGTGGAAATCTGGGGAGTGATGTTTCAGCTCAAATATTGTCTCGTCGCTTGGCCATGATTAAAAATTACAATGCATTTCTTCCATAGTTTTTCATGTTGCTTCAAAGTGCAATGTCAACAAAAAAGCTTTTAATCCATATCTTAATAATCCTTTTAAGGTAGTGCACATTGCACTATAAGTTTTTCTATAACATTTAATATATTCTCCTTACGCCTAAGCAACATGAATTCTTAGAGGTCTTTTAATTTTGATACCTTAGGAAAAACCCAAGAAACAATTGGTTTCCAGAGATACTTAGTTGTTACTTCAAATCAAATAACACTTCTTCAATTACAGCAGGAATTTTCAAGATAAAAAGTAGAACACTTACAACATTTCTTGTAAAGTTAAATTCTTCTAAAAAAAGAAATAAAACTTCTCTACAAATCCTACAATTTTTATCACCATTTAAGAAATTCAGGCTATATCTTAAAGGGATACGCATGGTACAAAAAAACTCAAATTAATAAACAAAAATTGATGGAACAAATGCTACATAAATAGTAATCTGCAATTAACAGCACAAAAATTATTTGAATCAGAAAATTTTCTGCTATTCTACTGTCTTTACTTTGTTAAAGAACATAATGCTTTGGAATCTCTCTCTCTCTCTCTCATTCACTCACACACACACACACACAGCACGCAGTCACGAGAACTTATTTAAACTTTTTTCCCTAGGAGTATTTTCTTTGTGATTCAAAATTTTTGTTTTAAAGCTACATCCATTTAAATATTTCATTTTTTATAGCAAAATTTCAAAACAATTTTAATGTTAAGAATATTTAATTTAATAATTGATGTATAAGAGGATATTTAGAGTATTATACAAATATACATTAATGATAATTTGTTATCAATTTCACGAAGATATCAATCCAACCAAATTCCCAGAGATTTCCCTAACTTAGCGATTTCACTATTTTGAAACGTATATCCTGAAACATCATACCCTGTTGTTTTTTAAATTATATATATATAACCTCAACATCTTTATTCAAAAACAACCTCATTTTTTTCTTTTTCATGATCCTATTTTCGCAGTTAACATTCCTTTCGTAACAAATAAAAATCTTGTTAAAAATTATTTTTCAATCTTCCAAGCCTTGCACGTTTCAATAACATGTCTTTAAATATTTCTTAACTCATTAATTGGTTGCGCTAGAATTGAAAACAAGAGCTATATATAAGTAAAAAATATTTTTTCCTCAAAAAACTATTGAGGAAAAATATGCATATTTTATAATCTTACTTTGTGCATTACAGTATTTCAAAAAGTTATTTAACAATTTAAAAGTATTGACGTAATTCTCTACTGGTTACGATGAGTATTTCGTTTCACAATCATTGCTCATTTTTAAAATAAAAGTCTGAACTAGCTTTACTGGAAATTTGTTATAAGACCTTAATTAATATATGTTTTAGATCCTTTGTGATCAAGGATATTGAATTTTTTATGTCACTTTTTTATTCTTGTTTACTCTTATAGGTTATCTTTTAAGAAACTTTAGGGTAAAAGAATTTTCTTGATTATATTTTTTTACATTTTACTTATTTATTTTACATGTTTTAAAATATTTTTCCCCATAAAAATTTTAGGGACATTTTTAAAACTATTCTTAGAAATTTTCTGCAAATATTTTGTAATATTTTGGTGGCATAATAGTTTGTCCTCTACGGAATTTTAAGCCCGTTTTAGAAGTTTTTGGCAATTATATCTATCACAAGTGTTTCGTCAATATTTGTGTGGACTGTAAAACTGGTTAAAGAATAAAAAATCAGTCTTTTTCGCAACGCTAAGCCTACTTTATTCGTGCACCTGCTTTTGTTGGGGTACAGCTAAACAATGTCTACTTTTACAAATTTTTTACAGATGGCGCTACAGTGCGCTGATGACGTAACATTCCACCCGGCGTTGAAATATACAATATTTCAAAAAATATATTTAAAAAATGCAATTTGCTATATACAATTTACAAATGCCTAAATGAATTAAATACAAATAAACACAGCATTCTAAAATAAGGAAAAAATACAATATTCAAAAATAGAAAAAATACAATATTCTAAGAATATAATATACTTCACATTACAATTTAATTTACATTATTATTTTCTATTGGTAAGATACATATTTTTGAGATAGAACGTGTGAGAACCCCCGTGGCAGTTTTTAGTTTAACGACTCTGACCTTACCGTCAGTTCCATAAATAACCTCCAAGATTCTTGCCATTGCCCATTTGCAGGGGAGGCAAATCATTTTCCTTTAAAAGCACTAAACACCCTACGGCAACATTATTTTTCTGGAACTGCCACTTGTTTCTCTGCTGTAAATTATTAAGATAATCATTTTTCCAGCGTTTCCAAAGAGTTTGTACACACTTTGTTGTATACTGCTACCTAGATAGTCTATTATCTGAAATATCTAAAATTGCGGGCTCAGGTATTGCACTGATAGGTCGACCAATTATAAAGTGTCCAAGAGTTAAAACTTCATATTCATTGATATTATCTGACAATGGTACTAATGGACGTGAATTAAGTACACCTTCAATTTGAATTATTATTGTCTCGAATTCTTCGAAAGTTGTTTTACTATTAACTAAAGTTATATAGAGATGGTGTTTGAATGAGTTTACCCCTGCCTCCCACAAACCTCCGAAATTAGGAGAACGAGGTGGGATAAATTTCCCCTGGATAGCTTCTGAAGCAAAATAACTTGCTAATGTCTTGTTTTTGTACCAAATTAATTTTATGAAACGATTTAATTCTGCAGCTGCGCCTTTAAAATTAGTTGCGTTATCGGACATTAATGTAGAAATGTGGCCTCTACGGGCACATAGCCTCTTCAAAGCTGCAATAAATGCCTCAGTTGTTAAATCAGTCACTGCCTCTAAATGAATAGCCTTTGTAGCCAAGCATACAAAAATCGCAACATAAACTTTTGAAAATATCCCCTTTCTCTGATTTTTAAATTTTATTTGAAAAGGTCCGCAAAAATCCACCTCAGAGTTTAAAAATGGCGCACTTGGAGTTACTCTCTCTGATGGTAGATTTTCCATTAATTGATCTACCCCAGTAGGCTTCTGACTAAAGCATGCAATGCAATGATGAACTGTTTTTCGTGCAATACCCTTGCCATTAATGGGCCAAAACTGCATTCTAATTTGATGTACTAAACCCTGAGCACCAATATGAAAAAACTTCTAATGCATATGCTCAAAAAGTAATTTAGTAAATTTATGTTTACTGGGTATAATTATTTGATGTTTTGCTTCTTCAAATGGTAAATCAGCATTACTAAGCCTTCCACCAACTCTGAGTAAAGAATTCTCATCTAAGAAAGGATCTAAAGCCTTTAACTTACTCGTTTTTGAAACACCTTTACCTTTTTTCAAGGCATCAATTTCTGCTTTAAACTCACTTAATTGTGCTATTTTAGCTAAAAACTCCGTACTCCTCTTTATCTCATCTGCAGTTAGATACTTCTCCTTATTACACGACTCCTTAGCTTTGATGTTATTAATGAACCTAAAAATAAAGCTAAAAATTCTAATTAATTTTATGAAATTATTTGTAACATTAAAGAGTTCATCATAAAAATTCGAAGAACACTCAGTCATTGAAAGAGTCATAGCACATTTTAGTTCATCTCTGTAGGAAGGATCAGGAAAAAGCTGATTGTCCTCGCATTCATCAGTTTGTAAATCTGGACCCGAGAACCACATTTCGTTCTTTAAAAGTTCATCTACATTGCAGCCTCTAGAAATTATAAGTCGGCAGGATTGTTCTTGGAGCTCACATGTTTCCACTGATAGTCCTTTGAAAGTGCTTGGATCTCCGCCACCCTGTTTCTGACAAATGTTTTCAGTTTATGAGGTTCAGTCTTTATCCACGCTAAAGCAATCGTTGAGTCCGTCCACATCCAAATTTTATGAATAGGTAATTGTAGAATTGGCACAACCTTTTTGACTAATCTCGATAGTAGTAAAGCTGCAGACAGTTCTAACCTCGGTATGGTGAGTGTTTTCAAAGGATTCACTCTGGACTTGCTGCATAATAATCTAGTTTGAGATTGTCCAGATTCGTTGAAACATTTTATGTAGACAACAGCAGCATAGGCACGTTCTGATGCATCGGAAAAGCCATGTATTTCAATCCGTATTGTTGCAGGAAGTAGAATGCACCTTGGGATTTTGAAGTTATTTACTTTCGATAATTTTTGGTAGAAGTTCATCCACTCTTCCATTGCATCTGGTGGTAGCTGTTCACTCCAATCTAATTTTATTTTCCAAAGTTCTTGGATGATTATCTTAGCCTTCGTAACAATGGGTCCTATCAGGCCCAAAGGGTCATAGAGCCTTGCAATTTCTGAAAGCACGTCTCTTTTTGAGAAGTTGACTTTGTCACTAATCTTTACTTTGTATGTGAGACAATCCACCTTTGGATCCCATAGCATACCTAATGTTTTCACTGGAGCATCCTGAAATTCCTTATCAAACACATAGGAAGCTGCAGATAAATCTTTCAACAGTTCTGAGCTATTTGACACCCATTTGTGTAGCTCAAAACCACCTCTTTGTAATAGTTGAGATAATCTGGTTTGGAGTTTTTTAGCACCCTCTAATGTAGACTCTCCAGAAAGAATATCATCCATATAACTATCATTACAAATCACATCTGCTGCGTCAGGAAATTCCGCTTTTTCTTCATCTGTTAAGGCCTTTAAGGTCCTGGTAGCTAAAAATGGTGCAGAAACTGTCCCATAGGTTACGGTAGCTAGTTTGTAAGTCTTGATTGGAGCATCTGCACTAGTCTTCCACATAATTCGTTGTAAATCCCTTTGATTAGGATCAACAAGTATCTGCCTGTACATTTTTTTAATATCTGCACTATCGCGTACTCGTGTTTTCTAAATCTACTGACTATGGAAAAGAGATCTTGTTGAATAATTCCTCCGTTTAATAAAATGGAGTTTAGAGAAAAACCACTTGTTGTTTTTTGCACTTGCATCGAAGACAACTCTCAATGGAGTGGATGTCTTCTCTGGTTTGTATACGGAATGATGAGGAATGTAATAGTTAATCTTATCTAATGTTTCATTTTTAATCTCCTCCATATGGCCTAAAAAGTTCATATTCATTCATAAATTCTTTATACAAAGTTCCCATTGTATTGTTTTTGTTTAATTTTTCCCAAATACTATTTAGTCGTTTGATCGCATTCTCTTTGGAATATCCTAATAATGTTTCTGCATTTTCCTTTATGGGTAACCGAACTATAAATCTTCCCGTTTTATCTCTTTTATAGGTAGTAACAAAATGTTCCTCACAATAAACTTCCTCTTCACTTCTTGTTATTTCCTTAGAATCATCTGGAAGTGATTCCAGTTCAAAGAATTTCTTTACTGTTATATCTAAGCTTGGTTCACTTATTAAACAACAATTGGCTTGTTGTTGTGACTGAGGAAGGGTACCTGTGACTAAGTAGCCAAATTTTGTATTTTGTAAAATTACATTTCCCTCCTGCAAATAATGTTGTTCTGGATTTAAAATTTCAAAAAATAGTTCGCTTCCTATCAATATATCTATTTGACCTGGCATATGGTAATTAGAATCAGCCAGCTCGATTGAAGCTGGAATATTTAAATCCGATATATTTAATTTCGATACAGAAATCGCATCGGTAATTTTAGGTAAAAGTGAAAATTGTACATTGCGTGCAAAAGTATAATCCCGATTTGACACTTCAATATTTGCTGAATATTTCGAGGCTTGCGTAATTCCGTTAATGCCTGTTATAGATTGGTTTGCAGACCTAAATTTAAATCCCAACTTTCTTGCTATGTCTTCTCTGATAACGCATATCGTAGACGCATTATCTAATAATCCTCTTAACTTAATTCTATATCCATCAGCACTTTTAACGAAAATCATGAATGTATTTAATAAAACACATTTATTTCCATAAGTCAAAACCGCAACTTCTGGCTGACCTTCAAACCTAGTAGGATTCGAATTGGTCTCTATCCCCCTTTCCCCTACAGTGTGATTTTTAACTGCAGAGCAAAGTTCAGCAGAATCGTGAAGCAATGAATTATGTAATCCCTTGCAACCACTAACTGTGCATTTGTATTTAGACATGCAGGCACCAGAATGAAGTCTGAGGCAATTTATACAAAGTTTGTTATTGCTAACAAATTTCTTTCTGCACTCCACAGACATATTTTGAAATGCAATACATTTATAAAGAGGATGAGAATTTCGACGTAGAATACAAGGTGTTTAACAGTTTTTTTTTTTTTTTTTTTACTATTAACTACCAGCGATTTGGCTTTAGTTGACATTGCAGTATTTTTATGGATCATTTTAGTACTAGGAATGCGAGTAATGTTTTCTAACACGGCACTTCTCTTTTCTAAAAATTTCATAATAGAATCAAATGTTGGAACTTCTGCTGTTTTCAACGAAAGTTCGAATTGTTTTCTAGATTCTTTGTCAGTTTTTTGAAGAATTATATTTATTAAAATTATATCTGATAGATCATTCTGCTCATTTTTCAAAACTTTAAGTGCTCTAATGTTTCTATTGATACAATCCATTAAAGCGCGCAGTTCTTTGGCTGATTCGCTATAAATTTTTTCATAATTAATTATCTCAAGGACATGAGAATCTATCAACTGTCGTTTGTTTTCATAACGATCTTCTAATGCTTTAAAGAGAGAATCGAAACTATCGCTAGGCGACTCCAATATAGCCTTGCTTCTCCTTTTAGAGATGCTCGAAGATAGTATAGTTTTTACGAATCATTCAATTGCTCATTATTACTTATTAAATTAATAAATTGATTTTTGAAATTAGAAAATTCTGCTATTACACCAGAAAATTCCGATAATGGAATTTGAGGTAAGCGGATGCTATTTTTACCATTGTCATTTAAATTAATGTTTACATTTTCAGAATTTTTCAAAGAATACATTAAAAGTTTGAGACCTACCTCTGTTGTCTCGATCCGTTGATTTATATCTTCGATGTCCAGCTGAATGATTTCCAAGCTTTCGAAAGTTTCTATTTCACAATAATCCTCAGCTTTTTTTTTTAGATTTATCTGTAATTGCTCAATTTTTTTGAGTTTAATTTCGATTTCAGTGACACTAGTATCCTTTGACACTGTTTTCTCCGAGGTAAAAGCCTCTAACCTAGTTAAAGTTCCTTTGACTGAATCTTTTAAACGATTCAATTTCTCTTCAGTAGCTACGTTGGAGTTATTTTTATTTTCCGATTTTTAACCCATTTTCTCCGGCTCGACGGACCAATGTTTCGTCAATATTTGTCTAGCTGTACCCCCAACAAAAACGGGTGCACGAATAAAGTAGGCTTAGCGTTGCGAAAAAGACTGATTTTTTATTCTTTAACCAGTTTTACAGTCCACACAAATACTGACGAAACAACAAGCATTAGAGGAAGCTAGAATTCAGTTTGTTGACCGAACAAAAACTTTAGAATATTTGATTTGTTTCATAAAATGAATTCATACATTTATTAATATAACCGGTCCGCTTCGCTGGGTATTTCATGATGTTATATGAATACATATTGTTTATATATGCATAAATTAATGATACTATTATTAAGAACAAAAGTAACATGCATACTAGATTTCATTACGGTAAGTAATAGTTCGATAACGAAATTTTTTTTTATAAATGTCCCAGAAACTTCCCGCTGCCCCCTCCCAATAGGAGTCCGTTTCTGTAAAATGCGTTCTTAGCGGATCTATACTCAACAAAAAAAAAAGAATAAATAAATAAATGCCAATACAATTTCAAGTCTGTACGTCTAAAAGTTCAAAAACGGTAATATTTATCTGTAACGCCTCTGAAGCCCTCGCAACGAGGTCGATTCTTAAAACACTTTTTATAGCGGGTCTCTACTCCATGAAAAGAACGGGCCTACCAAATTTCTAGCATGTTGGTCTAATACGAAGGTGTCAAACTCAAAGGCTAACTTGGGCCAAACAAACAGGGTTCAACTTTAAGTGGACCGCGAAAAATTAATATTCATAGATACGTAAGTTTATTTCGAATAATACATTATAATAAACTTAAATAAAAGAACAAGAAAAGTTTAATGTTAAGTCCTGACACTTGATGTCTTTTCTCTGCTCTTTCTTATTTCTGAGACATTTTGATATTTTATTACATATTATTTTGTGCCGATACACTGACCAGGCCACAAAAATGTTCGTTGTGGGCCGCGAGTTTGAAATCCCTGGTCTTAAAGTTCAAAAAACGGAAATATTTATATATCTTTCAGCTCTCTCGACACCCCTTGAGGTTAAATTTTTGTAAAACCCCTTTTGTAGTGAATCTCTACTTTATAAACGGAACCAAATTTCAAGTTTGTAGGTTCAATTGTTCAAAAACGGGAATATTTATCTATAACACTGCTTAAGACCCCGCAACGCCCCTTAGGATTCGTTTCCACTTCAATAGCGGACCTCTAATCCTTGAAAGCAACATGTCCGGCAAATTTCAAGTTTGTAGATCTAATACTTCAAAAATGGGAATTTTTATCTCTAACGCCTCTTAAGTCCATGCAATGCCCCTTTTAGCGGTCAATTTTACTAACTCAGAAACCTTCACGGGCATGCGTCCAACCGTTCCCCAAAGTTACATCGCAATCGGATGAACAGCTTAGGAAAGCATAAGAGGCACACACACTCATTTTTATTTATATAGATAATGCAATTTTCTTTGGTTATCTTAAAGTTTTTTAAATGTACTTTTGCTAAAATTATTTTTGACATCTTATACGTCGTTGCAAGGCAGTTCTTATAAGGATCTCTAATGATTTAATATGCCTCACAAATAAAAACGCCTTATATTGTGATAAATAATGCATCTGAAAGCAAATTCATTAAAAAGCACGTTCGGATTTTTTAAAATTTTAAGCGGATGTGGGAAATTTGGTACCGCAGTGTAATTTATAATGCTAAATTATTTCATTTGAATTTTATTTAATTTTTTAAATAACGTATGCAATCATTTTTTAAATTTGGATTCTATTTCCAATAGAGTTTTAAAAGCCATTTAATGTAAGGATTTAAAAACTAGAAATTCCAGATGAATAATAGCATTAGAGTTATTTTTATTATTTTGCTTGTTGTAAAGAAAAAGAATGAAGACATTTAAGTCTTAGAATGGGAAACCAAATTTTATTTCGAAAACTACTTAGTGTATGTAGATGTAGTTTCTGCGTGTAAGTCTAGTAACAAAACGAATCACGTTTTTCCACTAATAAAATAACAGGAAATGCATTTGAAAGCTCGTGTTGTTCTCTTTCTATAGAAGTTGCAATTTCGTAAATATAAGAAATAGTTTGAACTCAACTTCGGTTTTCCTTTCTTCAGCTTTCTTAAATAATGAATCTGTTTCAACCATTTAATTGGAATGGTTTTATTTATTTATTATTATTTTGATCCGAGGAAAAGTTAGTTTCACCCGAAGTAAACATCTCGTAATTCTTGTATAACGACCATGTTGTGAAAAATAAAAAAGGAACCTAATTTCCAAATTTGTTTATTGTTTGAAACACCTAAACTCATTGTGGGCCAAATTTTAAAATGAAAATAAAAGGAATGTTTTGTATGGAATATGATATTTAATTTGTAATGAGTTCCATAGCAATATCCAAATTATTTATTAAAAATAAAATTTTGAGAATAAAATGTTGTATCTAAAATTATTGAATATCTGAAACCTATATATAATTCTCCCTAAAGGACAAATTCGATTGTTATGTAAGTGTGTGGATTGCAAAAGTGTTAAATGAAATTTTTAAGTAAATTGGGGGAACGTATTAAGAAAATGGAAGAGAGAGAAATGTAGCTTTTTTATTATTAAAAATATATTATTTATTTCTCAAATATTTAACTAATGTTTGCAAAGCAGAGAAAGAGAGAGAGAGAGAGAAAGTAAAACACGCACACACACTAAATGATAACCGAAAACCATAACACCTTTTCGGACATGAGTTAACTTCCTGGTCGAAATATAGACACATGAAAAAATTTTGAATGAAATACAGTAGGAGAAAAATTTAAATCCATATTTTTCTTTACATTTGTGTCTAAAATTAACATTTATATCAGTTCGATAGATACATGATAGATGTCCAAAACAGTTATATAAATCTATACATGCTTCGAATCCAATTTTTCAATTAAAATAGCAAGTCCCTCGTCTTTTTTCCAAGCTTCATCATTCCAGAATTTTGGTTGAGTGTTTATTGAAGTCACACTAGAAAGCAACATGAGGGCCATTGGCGACAGACCTCGTCATTTTGACAAGTGACAAGAAGGAAATCTCTAAGCTGGCATTAATCTTTCTCGCCACGTCAACGGGAGTACTTTGAGCCACGGCATATCTACACAACAGGAATTCAGTGGCATCAATCCTCGAAACTATGACTCGACAACGAGTCCGTGATCATAACCACTAGGATACAACGGCTGGGCCAGAATTTCCAAGGGATCTTTAATTTCTGAACAAATAATAGGATAAAATTACAGAAAGTAATAATGGTAAATCATTGGACGAGGAAGTAGTTTGATATATACCGTATTGACTCGATTCTAAGCCGCATCCCAAATTTTCAACACATTTTTGTGAAAAGTGAAAAATAGTGTGAAAAGGTTTATGGATATCCAATTTTGCGAAAATAAAATAACTTTAAAATGAAAACGAATAAGAAATGAATAATTAGTTTACCAGAATAAAAACTTTATATATATATATATATATATATATATATATATATATATATACATGAACCTATATAATTGCTCTAATTGTCCCATTCAACAATTTTTTCCCCTTCGATTCTAAGCTGCACCTGATTTTCAGTAGCATTGACACTGGAAAAAAGAGCGCGGCTTGAATTCGAGTAAGTACGGTATGAATTTTTTTCTTTTACTATCTATTTTTGAATTCTCACTATAACATTTAACTGTTCCTTTAGATTACAGAAACTTAACATTTCAAGAATATAAAAGCTTTTTGACTCGATAATAATAACTGCAGAAAAGTGCACCACAATTTTTGAGGAATCTAAAATGTACTGATCAGAGTTGCAATAAAGTAATTAACTTGCAAGAAATTGCGAAAAATAATTACAAATTGCATTATCTTTTTTTTTCTGAAAATTCGAAAGAAAATAACTATACCCTGTGAACAAATATTTATACAATATATAATTAAAGTTAATATTCAGTTGACAATATATTGAAGCAATTAAGGCATTCAGCAGTTGGTTAAAATTAAAAGAAATCTCGATGATGTGCACAGCTTAGTTAAAAAATACATGTACCGGTTGATTCATTAGTGTGACCAATTTTAGAGGATCATAAATTTTGATTGAATAAAGTTATTTACATGGAATTTTCCATGTGGCTTCCTCTAGCACAGTATACTTTACGTAAACGTTTCGGCTAAGCTAAAAGAACTTTTTCGACTATTTTTGGGGTATTTTTCCAACTTCCTCTTAGATTGCTTTTTGAAGCCCTTGAAATGCTCTTACTTTACGTCTATTTAATTGTTTTTTAAGTATCTCCATAAAAAATAATCCCAAGGAGCACAGACAGGTGATAGTGATAGTCATTTATCAAGAGGAAGAAAATTTATTTTTTTATATTTCACTCATTTTATAGTTGATTTTGCAGTATGATTTGGTGCACAATGTTGGTGAAAAACGAAGTTTCCTTGCGTGTAAAGACGTTTACTTCCTTTGATCAAATGTTTCAAAACTTTATTTTGATAGTATTTGGCATCAATTTTAGCCTTTGGTTCTACAAAAAATGGTTTTGTTAAGCCTTGAGAGGACATTCCCAGCCATACCATAACATCTGACGGCCAACCTAAGTTTTGCAAAACAGCTGCGTCTTTTCGACATTTTTTGGGTTAAATATATTATATCTTCGTTATGTCAGTTGTAAGTGACTGATGAAACAGTGCTTCGTTCGAATCTATCCATGTTTTGTATCTATCTTTGCATAACATTAAATACAGGGCCAAGAACTTTTTCTTCGTTTTTCTACTGTCTTAAAAGATATTTAATGGCAGTCTTGAAAATTTACTTTTTATAGCCAATTTTCTTTATCTGACGATAAATTGTCGATTGTTATATCTGTAGTTTCTCTGCAAAAGGTGTTTGAGGCAAAGGAAATTCTACAGCGATAATTATTTTCAACTTTTTTTCTTTTTCAATAAGGACTTCCTTTCGTTCATATTTCCCCCCTGGAGCTTTGATTGCGAGCCAAATTTTATTTCTTTTTGAAGTTTAGATAGCAATACAACAGAAAAATGTCTTTTTTGATTTTTAAATAATTTATTGTTTACAGAATTTGAACAACCATCCTTCAAAAGCTGTAAAATTTTGTTCCGAGTTTGAGGATCTAATTTCAGTACTATAATTTACTCCCACTAATAAAAGTGGTTAGATTAGTATAAAATTTAAATGTTTCATTTTAAAATAAAACCAGTAGTAAAACGATAGAAGTTCATCATAAATAGTTATATGCTTTTAAAATTGGTCACACTAATTTTGAATCAACCGGTAATACAACAATAAGAAATTTGTGAAATGAAAATGCTAATCAAAATTTTTCGATCGTGAAACTCATTTTTTTTTTTGTAGAATTAGATAGATAATAGTCTTAAACACATCCCATAGTTTAAATTTTATTCGATTCCAGTCACTAATTTCGTAGATGTTCGGAAACAGCCACTTTTGGGAATTATGTACAAAATACATCTTCCGCGCAAATTATTCATATTGTTTTCCATGCTTGTTAAGACCATATGATGATTTGAACAATATTACGATTTGTAAACTAGTATACAACTCTTTAAGGTTTCGGGTTTCTGATTGTAAAGGTACTTAATTTTGTTTATTATAATAATATTTCTTCTTTCTTGTTCTTTACATTTTTAGAAAAAGGAAGTGGATATCTAATGCGTTTAGTATAAAAAAAACCCTTTGAAAAGTGTTGAGTGGAAAATATTTTTATCGTCACATGCTTCAGCCTCTCTTTTATACATATAAGGGGGCCCATTTCTCAATGTCCCACAGCTCATAAACTTATAAGCAGGATTTTTTTTAATTTGTGAGCTAATTTTAAGACAAGATCGAATTGGAAATTAGAAAAATTCTGTTTTAAAAGTTAAATAACTTTGTCAATGAGAATTAATCCGCTAATATTATAAAACATTTCTTAAAGAAACCAATTTCAATTCAATGGCACCAATTTTGCTTAGTTGCGATAAGAATTTCGGAAGCTATTAAGGGCGACATATTTTTCTGCCACGTTATCCTGGTGGTCCTAGTAGCCAAGTGCTATGAATTGCTATCTCACAGCCGCCAGTGTTTTCATGGATTTGAATCCTGGTCAACTGACGTCCGCCTTGTAGAATAACGGATGCAGTTAAATCCGCGGGCACTCAAAATCCTCACGTTAGTGAACGAAGAGGGGGAACTCAGGTGGCTTGACAGTGGTTCGAAATTGCGAGCTTCTGAATGCGACTTTAATATATATATATAATCAATATTCTTATTTTGAGAAAAAAAGAAGAAAAAGAAAATTCCGCCAACATTACCGTTTCTAGAAATCAATGCAACAAAAAGAGGGAAAGCAAATTAAACTGTTTTACGTTATTAATTATCCGATATATCTTTCTGTCAATCAAAGCCATTATTTCTTTGATATCATTTAAGTCACTTAAGATTTTATAGAATAAAAAGTTTCAAAGGTTTCTTTCAACTACCATGATTGACAAGCATTCAAAACCTAAAGATAAATATGAATGCCAGATTTAAATTGATTGACAGAATTTGTATTGCGTAAGTGTGGTAGTTACTTAATAATCTATATAAAATATGTATATTTTAAAAGTAATTTTGATAAATTCTTTAAACATTTCAGTTTTGCTTAAAAGATTTATTTTTTTCTTCCACGGAAATAAGACATTAAAATAAAAACTTAATTAAAGAGCAGTTTTCAGTTTTACAGATCAAATATGATGCACGCCAGTAGTAATAAAAAATAGTAGAAAGTCTCTTTTTTTTTCTTTTTTTATGGGTGTTATCATAAATTTCCACCATATTGTCATAATTTCGTAATTACATAAGAACTCACCCTGCTGTTCGAAAAAACAGCTTTAAAGAACGACTTATAAAGTACAAGATTATAAAGCACATAAAAATTTTCTTTTTTAATATATCCATATTAAGTTTTTTAAATCAGTCGGCTGGGTGGCGTAATTGGTTTGTCGCTGGTCTTCTGTACCCAAGGTTGCAGGTTAGATTTTCATGATGTAGAAAATCGACAGCGGTCATGTCGTATGATTATACGGCATGTAAAAAATCCGTAGAGTGTCTGTTTGGCTTGGATGCTCTCGGCAAAATTAAAATCCTTGTGCAGGTTCACATCATCAGAGCTCAGGTGCCTCTCTCTGGGGAGGAATAGCGTAATTGTACTTTAAACAATATTCTATTTGCCGACTGTGTGGCGTAGTTAGCTTGGCGCTGGCTTTGTACACCTAAGCTTCCGGGTTCGACCCCGGCCCAAGTCGATGGATTTTCATGAATCCGAAAATCGACAGCGGCGATGTCATATGATTATACGCCATGTAAAAGATCCCTGCGGGGGTGCTGCAGTCAAAATTAAATATTCTAGTACAGGTTCGCATCGTCAGAGCTCAGGCGCCTCCCTCTAGGGAGGAAACTGGGCGTCCAAATGACCTGCGGCGATTGGTATCCGCCTCTAGGGCACCGCACTAAAAAGAGAGACCTGCTTTTCGGTGAATGTACTAGGTAGATGGATATTAATAACTCTTCATAATCTGCCATAAGAAAATTTTTTTTAAATAATTGAGATAACTAATAATAATTATAAATAATTTCAGTTATTTCCTTTATCATTATATATTCTTTAAGCGATATATATTGTCTTACTGCCTGGAGCTTCTTATAAACCAAAAAGAAATGTATTATATATATACAAAGAACACGATTTTTTCGCAGGCCAAATACATATTTGACTGTGTTTCTTTGACGAGAATGTTTTCTGTAAATTGTGCCTGAATTTATACTTATACTCGAGTATCTTATTTTTTTCATGAATTAATGTTTGTTATTCATTGTTTAGGTTTTTGTGTGTGTGTTTCTCTCTCCTCTTTTTTTTTTATTGAACACGCGCGTTGCTACGGTCTCATAATACTTGACTTTGATCACGTAAGAAATACGGAGAAATTTTGCCAAGAAAATTGTCCTTGTACTATGTTCAAAATTTCTAATTTCTATTTCAGTAATATATTACAAGGTAAAACGGCTCACCTTGTAGCATACAAAACAGAATACAGATGGAATCATTATTTTTCGTTTTATCTTCTACGTGATTCCAAGGGGATTAATCAAGATTTAATAACATTAGCGTACATTTGATAGATATTTTTGAAAATTGAATAATATTTAGCTTCTTTGTACGCATAACAACTCACGAAACATAAAACAAGAGTCGTGAAAAATAGCGTACTATTCGGAATACTTTACAAAGAACAATCAATTTACGTAATTTTTCCTTCTAGATAAAATTAGAATCAAAAGATTATATTTGAAAAGTATTTCATGAAATTAAACCAGTTAGCTTTGATTTTATAAAATACATTACGTATCTGCATGCACTTTTTCTGGATGCAATTACTTTTTTTTCGAATAAGCTGTTTCATTACTCTTTGCTTTCATGGAATTTTATCTTTTTTCGGAACTACATGAATGCTACATAGATACAACTTTTAGATATAAATAACCTTAATTTAAAACTTTAATCGATAATTATTTAGCTGAGTCGTTTTCACAAATTCAGAAGAAAAAAAATTAGTGAAAAAAATGAAACGTTTGGAAACAAGAGAAAGATTGAGCATCTAAATTCAAGGTCTCTGCTTCTTTTACGAAAATACATTTTTTCGCGTTTCAGTTTGAATAACTGTTTCTCGATGTCAGGAATGTCTTATCTTTCACTGCCTGCCATCACAAAAGATTTCGTAAAGGGTATGCATGCAAAAGGGTCTTTCAGTTATAACTCCTGTCGTACCATATTTCTATTTTACAAGGTTGTTAAACAATCGTCAAATTTTTCTGATCCAAGGTAGTTTCCTAGAGGAAAGCTACTGTGAGACGTTTTAGCAAGACAGAGATTATTCTCTTTCACTGCATTGTATTTCACTGTATCAGAAAATGAATACGATCAAAAAATGAGGAACAAGCCAAACCGCTAAAATAACAAGAGAATGTATAAAATCAGTCGGACATAATCAATTGTTCGGACAATGAAACAAAGTGTGCGTGTATTCCAAATTCGATTATTTTCTTAGATAAGAAATGTGTTTTAAAACTAGATATCAAGAAAAAGAGTGTTTTTTTTTCTAAATTACTCGCCAGCACTCAAATATGATACATATTTTCTTATTTTTCTGAAACAAAAGCGGAAAACGTAGTGTAGCACGTACGAGTAATAAATGAATTCTGTATTTAAATAATTATATTCTGCACCCATAAAACAGTGAAAAATAGCAGCCTGAGAATGAGTAATATTCTGATAGCACAGTATACTGACTCCCGACGAATTCTTAATTAATATTTCAAGAAAATAGATATCTTAGTGTTTAGAATTATATCCTAGAAGTTTTGCAAGTGATTTTGCTTTTAATCCCCGTTCTATTTGATTGAGTTTTCCTCTTTTTATAATTGGATATAAATGATTTTGTCTAAAATAAAAAGATTCAAGAAATAGGTTTGAAGGATACTAAAATGATTGAAAAAATGTATGTTAAATTGGACGAAGCAATGAAATTCTGACATGGGATGGGGTATTCGAAGGCATCATATGTTTGATATATAGTAACACAAACAATTGAGAATACACCTTACTTTTATTTGATTAATTTAAATTTCAATATAAATAACACATTATCGAGAAGAGCAAAGGTGTTTTTTATTTTTATACATAACAAATGTGTGACGGGCTCACGCGTCTTTTCATTAACATGTACTTTGGGTTCTTTGGAGCCAGAATTAATGGCAACTCTTTTCCAACCAAATCCAAGAAGTGAAGAAGGGAAAGAAAGATGCAAATTAGGAAGCTTTTAAATATCAGAAATTAGAGTAAGCGCGTGGTGGCAATTTGAGGAATGTAAAGATAATCAGTGGTTCAAGCGTGAAGAGGTTTTGGAAAACGTTACGTGGCTGCAAACAGAAATTATACGTGATAGAGAGCCCTTAAGTCAAGGTGCATAGCATTGCACTCGAGTAAATACGCAACTTCATCTAGGATTATTGTGATCGTTACTTCAGACTACTACATCAAGGTAGGATTGACTATTTAATATTAGGATCTGTGATAGAGTATTGGAATTGAGTTTAGGCGAATCAGTTATTGATAGTGTGGCCCGGGTTAAGTAATTTCGGTATTATATATATATATATATATATATATATATATATATATATTGTGTGTGTGTTTTACCACCGTAAATTCTCTCACATATATTATTATAATCTAATTTTTTAAAGGTTTAAGTTAAAAATCTTAATAAAATCATATTAAGATTATGTATGCTTCTAGTGTGTGTGTTCTTCCGTTAATCCTACACCTCTAGCTCACGCTGATAATCAAGAAGGTCTCCCGAAGGGGGTGACATCACAAATGGTTTAATTTAAAGTAAAAATAAAGAACCATCGACGAAAAACCTCTAAATTGAAAAGTTTCAGAAGCATTTTAAATAAATATGTAGATTTTTGCATAAAAAAAATTGGAAATACACTTATAAAAAAGATATTTAACTACCACTAACTATTTTCTACTTGACTGCTAATTTAATCTAATTTTGTGTGCGTAATCTTATCTTAAACCTTTTCTACAATTATGTTTGAGTGATTAAGTTTGTTACGTGATCTTAAAGACAAACTTTTAATTGGAAAATGGCTCCTCGAAGAGAAACCAGCATTGATTTAAAGAAATTCATATTAAGATTATTTAAAAAGGGGAAATCGTATAATAGAATAGCTGAAATGTATAAGTCACACTTGCGTCCAGAAAATCATTACAAACTTAAAAATGATGGATTGATTGAGAATAAATGTGGAAGAGCAAGGAAAGATATTCTGAGTGATATCACACACACACACACACACAAAGGAAAATTTTGAAAGAAAATCAAGATTCATCCTAATGTATAAGTGCAGTCAAACTTACTGCAGAAATTTCTCAAATCATAGGCAGAAGTATAAGTGCTGGAACTATATGAAATGCAATTAGATAAGCTGGATATAAAAGTCGATTTGTTAGAAAGCAACCGTTCAAGAGCTTGCAAAGTTAGAAAAAGCGTCTGGAGAGAGAGAGAGAGAGAGAGAGAATTTTCAAAAACTCATAAACTGAAGACCATATTTAGTGATAAAAATAAATTCAACATTTTTGGCAGTGACGGCCGTCACATTGTATGGAGAAGCTTTGCACCGAGCCATTTAAATATTTTTATTTTTTATGTTTATTAACATACATAGAAGGTATATTAAATTTAATATTTATTGGTTTAAAAGTAAAACATATCACACACATAGAGTTTTTTTTCGTTTCCGAAACTGGTTGGTAAGTGGATTGTTAATTAAACATTATATACTAGTTATGATTCTTTAACACCACCAATTGGAAAAAAATATTGAATTTTTCCTGAACTTTTTAGTATAAGTTATTTTATATTTTGAATTTAAGGTCTTATAAAAGGAGGAATCCAATTTCTACAAAAATGTGTTGAACTATTGATTTTTTTTATTATGTTGAGCAGTTTATACTCTTAAGTAACATTACTTTTTCAATTTTTTTTATATTCTTGGTGTTGGAAAAAGTTATCCATCGATTGCTGTAAATATTTTTGAAGGGTACAGAGTTGCAAATTTAATAAAGTTAGATAGTTCAGAAACTTATTCAATGCAAACGTACTCGTTCTTAACCCCTCCCCCTCCCCTCATTTCCGAAGCCTTTTTGACGAAATTCGTAAAGCTTTTTTCAAAAAGAACAATTACATACACTTGCCTCCAAAAGTCTGCGTACAGGCGATCATATTTCATATTCATGCCAAGATAGCTACTTGAATGAAGTCTTTCTGAATCAATACTATTTTTTATTGATTCCTCTAACGTCGTAAATTCAAATAATTTAAGTAACAATCACCTGGATATTACGTAAAATAATACAAATATTTATAACTTGAGAACGGCACAAATCGTGTGTGTCAAAAGTCTGCGTACACTGGAAAAAACCTTTATAATAATGGATTGTAAATAAAATTCAATTCTTTTTAAGCTATTCCGTTCTTTCTCTATAACTCTCTCAACATATTTGGCAAGGATTTAACTAGCTTAGTTGTTTCATCTGTGGATATTTTGTTCCATTCTTCTACTTTGACAGATATGAGCATTTCTTTGGATTTTATTACGTTCACCCTAATTGTTCACTCGAATAAATCCCACAAATGCTGTATTGTGCTTAGGTCTGGGGACTAGGTTGACTTTCGGAATTGGTTTGGGACATGTCAGAGCATGTGAGCCATTTGCTTGGTACCTTTGTGCAGCTGAAAGTAAAAATCATTACTCACCGAAAATGTTTTGGCATATGCCCTGATATTTTACTTCAATAAGTTCAAGTAACTAATTTTGTACATTGTTGATTCAATAAATTCCAGATTACCAGCCGAAAGGCTTCCAATGCACCCCCACACATTATGCCTCCTCCTCCTCCATGTTTGATAGTCGAAAAAGGATTCTCTTTCTTAAGATTTGTCCAGAAATTTTTGCAGGCATGTTTTTGAGCTTTTTTTATGCTAAATTACAAAAATTACTTTCAATTGAATATATTATATTTTTCTAAAAAATATGAGTCCTATTTAGGTGTTTTTCGGCAAAGGTCATTATGTTAGGTCTGTTCATTCGAAAGATGAATGGCTTCTTGAGTGCAACTCGGGCATGATAATCATCCTTTTTCCGAATTCTTCGAATTGTTCATTGTCACACTTTTTTGCAATATCTCAGCAACACTTTTAGAGGTTTATGAAGCTTATAATATTGGATTTATTTTTATAGAGCATATTACAAAGCAAGGTTCTCGAGGTGACACTGCAGACGGGCGGCCGGATCTTGACTTGGACGTTAAAAAGTTTAGTTGATTTGCAGTTTATGAACACTTTTTGAATCAATGAATGTTCCCTATTAACAATTTCAGCAATTGCTCTAAAAATTTCCCCCTTTTCTAAAGATCTATGATGATTTTTCTGTCAATAATATATCGATCTCTATTTTGTAGCCTGCCATGAAACCACAAAAGCTTTCAAATCTCAAATCTAAATAAATCTTAAAATATGCATATAATTACTTAAAAACACGATTTCGTACAATTATTTTACAATAAAAGGTCTTTAAAAAGCTCTATTTTGTAAGTGTACGCAGACTTGGCGTGGATGATTGGTGATTATTTGGTGGTCATTCTTGTTTTTTCTCTTTACAGTGAATTTCGTTGTTTGAATAAGGGAATTTTGAAGAATTGCTGACAAGTATTTTGATTTTCTAAAGCGAGATTTTAATCGTAATTGTAGCATAAACACGTAAGATGATTGCCTGTACGCAGACTTTTGGGGGCAAGTGTATACGATATAAACGACTTCCATAATGAAAATCTTCTGTTTAAGAAGTTAATTAATTGTATGTCAATTAATTAAATTAATTAATGTCTCTCTATTAATATCCTAATTTACAGTTTTTTCGATTATATACAGCGAGATGAGCTCTCAAGTCGTAGGTTTGAGGCTTGATGCCCCTAAAGACACTCTGTGTAGAAAAGCTGTGCACGTTAAATCCGTCGAGGCTCTAAGTCCTCACATTGGTATGGTGTGGAAGTTCGGATAATGGAGGCCACTTCAGGAGTCATCCTCGTCACTTGACTGCTGTTCAAAATTACGAGCTTCATTTCCAATTGTCCTCGTGGGACTTTAATGTGTGACATTAATGAACAAATAATCAATCTAAATAGCGATATAAATTTTGTCTTTCTGTGATAAAAACTGACTCATATGAAGGACACGCACTCACATGCCATTTCTTTAATGATTGCATACAAAATGAAAGCACTCTAATTAATATACATGAGAAACGGAGCAAGATCCAAAACTTTTGATGCTTATAAATAATTCTTTTTGTAAAATTTTTCTCATTTTTTTGTAAATAAAAATAAATATTTCACGCATCATATTTTCAGATTCATTTGTATCTATAATTGCATAAAATTAAATTTATCATAACTTCTCTGGGAAAAAAATGAATCTTTTATGGATTCTTTCATATTTATTCGATAGTAAATATGTGCGTTTTGAAAAAAAATCATATTTAAATCTCTTAAGTATTATTTTTCGTACGCAACGTATTTTTTAATGTATTAGACATTCGAAAGGTACATAGCCACAAAAAATTCATTCGATTCATTTCTGCATGAAATTTATTCTTTCTGTTTTAATGAATGTTGGTGCTGTTATTTTCGTTAGCGATTTTCATTATAAATCTGTTAACAAAAAATGAAGTTATTCTTGAGAACGGATTCAAATAGTTTTCTTATATGGTAAACCTGCTTTCTCGACCTTCGTTGAACAACGGTATGATTATTAACGGTGCCATCCGTGCAATTAAACACCCACATTCCGAAGAAAAAATAAATCTGTGCCTGATTAAGGACTTTGAGCTTGTTTCGATTCTGAATTCGGTCCCAGACCTTTGAATGTTTATTATTTTTTTCATCTGTAAGTTACGGCAAATCACACTCAAAAAGAAATTGATTTGAATTTTTGAATAAATGCTTATGGAAAGTTTTGAATACATTTACAGTGTTATTACCTTTTCTTTTTATTTCTGACTAGCTGGTATACCCGTTCTTCGCACGGGTGAACTGAAAAATTAAACAACACAGATTGAAGGAAAAAGAAGTTTTTAATGAGTTAATTTTATGTGAATTGAAAATTAAACAAAAAAAGCTTTTTGCATATCTCAGCTAAACAAAAAAAAGAAAGAAAAAAAACACATTTGTTAAATTTTAACTATGTAGATCTAATAGCCGATAAAGAGGATTTTTTTTTAATTTATAATTCCTCGTAACACTCTTGAGGGTCGATTTTTCAAAATACCTCCCTAAGCTGATCTCTGCTCAGCAAAAGTAACACATTCTTAAAAGTTTTGCGTAATGAACGCTTAAAGTAGTGTAAATAATTTATATCTGAAAGTGTAATACATTAATATTACTTTCTGTTGTATTTATTTTATTTTAAAATTGTGTAATATTCGCAAGCAACACCGTTTCTTAAATTATAATGGCGATTCAATGAAAAACATAGCGAAATGTTAACGATAGAGTCAAGTTGGCAAATGGCTAGCTACTTTTCCTAGCTCGAGCTTTATTAGAGCTTTGTAAGACCCGCCGTGTAGGGGCGAAATGCACTTTAACCCTCTAACTGGATACCTTCCTCCTGAAAAGTTATTCCGAAAGCGTTTATCTCTTATTTTGCGATTCCCTTCAAAAATGCAACAGACTTCTTTCCTTTCCCCTTTTAGAACTTGGGAGGTCGAACGGGGACAATTTTACGACCCAGTTCGGTCCCTTTTGTAAAGTAAGAACCAAGAGATCAATCGTTTACAGCTAGCTGTTAAGTTGCCTTGGGCAATCTTCTTTGAAAGCGTAGTGGAATTCGGTGTTTCTTTCTCCTATATGTTCAGTCACAGTAAAATTAAAAACGAAATGAAAGGTAAAAAAAAGAGGAAAAAATGAAATAAATAGTATCTTAGAAGTTGAAAAATAATTATATTTTCTTCAAAGAAAATTTATTTTTCTGTCATTTTTTAAAAATTAAAAAATATATATATATTTTTTTTTTGGTATTGCGATTTGAACCAGAAAAAAGCATCCTGTATTCATTTTTGAATATGAGAGTAAGAAAACGCGCTCACTTTCCTGTTTTTTAAAAAAGTAATGAGGTAAAAAGAGCAAAGGCCCTATCTCATTTTTAAACAATAACAAAATAAATATTACATACGATGATTATATTTATGAAATAAAACCGATCTTTCTCTATTCAGTTATATTTTTAATTTAAAATAGCATAAAAAAAGATTTCAATACTTTTAATTTATTTTAATTAAAATCATATAAAAGATATTTTTATGTTAACTGAATATTTTTCGGAAAAAATTTAAATTTTCCTTCCTAGTGTTCTCTTTTTCGAACTTCTTGTATTAAATAAAAATTCCTTTTCTACATCGGCATTTGTGATGGACATAACACACATTCAGTCAATAATTTTTAATTTTAATGGGGGATATACTTCTTCTCAAATGCGCATGACAGTACTTCTAACCATTTTCTACTCAAGTTAAATTTCTTATCTTTCTGTTTCTTTTATTACAAGGAAAAATGTCACACATCGATAACTACATTTTCACACAATTCAGTCATTACAAATTCTATTGTGAGAAAAGTTCTCCCTAATTAATTTTGTCTTTCAAAACAGTACACTTAAAACAATTTTGTTCAGTGAAGTTAACCGACAGTTTCACAATGTATTCATACCAAATTTAAAAAACAAATTTAACACTTGAAAATGTATCCTGTATTAAATTTTTCAGTATACACAAATATTTCCTGCTGTAGGAAAGATATAGTATGAGATGTGTGTGGTGTGCGGTTGTGAAAGAATGTTTTCGTACGTGTAGACTATTTTTGAAAATTTAAATATCACTGAAGCTGATCATATAACTGCAAATGAGCCTTATTTTAGTGTGTGCTGGTATCAAAGTAAAACACTTTACAATATTAAACAGCCTATGGGTTTATACTCAACATCAAACTATTCGCAAAATGGCTTACAACTTCTATTCAAATTGTAAAGAAACTGAAATATAAATGTGGGAGACAACAAGGGGTCCAAGACATTTGTCTTTCTTCTCTTTTATTTAAACTTAACAAAAATTAATTAAAAAGGTAGCTATTCTAACAGATAGGTTTGAATGATGTGTCCACGGTAACGCCTGCTCGCGCACCTCAGTCTTCTTCTCTCTCTTTACTAAAAGTTCACAAGTTTCAGTTTTAGTTTCACTTAGCTGCGCCTGCGCGCGAAGATTGCGTGGTTTTCTCGAGAACGATTGGATTTCCTGGATGCCACAACCGGCCAACCTGACTGTACGCTGTCCGCAGCGGTACTTATTTCTTTTTTTCCTTTTTCATCGAGACCAGAGGAGAATCTGAATATACAAAAAAGACGGAACAGACAAGGACTATACGACAAATACATAGACATTTAACATATCATAATTTTTCTGATCTAGACAGTTTCTCCATCATGTGAAGGCACCTCTTCGACATCCGGAAGGTTCAACAGGAAAACATTTATTTTGCTATCTTGGGTTTTATCAGATCCATCAGGCATAAGAACGTCTTTTTTAACAAGCTCTTCTTTGCTTGAAAGCATCGATATTTTCCTCTCTAGAGTTCTGGACGTCTGTTCAAAACGATCTCTCTTTTTCCTCCGTTTCCACTGCCAGGGCTGGAAGATTTTTCGGAGCATTGCAAACCGTCTTTGTTTAGTCTTCATAGGTGAAGGGTTATCAGAACAAGATAAACGTCTGGCTCTCTGACACACAGGAATATCATTTTTCAATTTAATACACATTTTTAACTTAGTACTCTTAATTTTATTACATTTATAATTCTTAACTAGAGAACTCAAATCATTTCAAGTATTAAAGTTTTTAACATATGACAAATCATAACTAGAGTTTTCTATCACATTTGAAACAGAAACAGCACCTAAAGAGGATTCACTTTCATTCAATAAAACATCGCTCTTTGCGTGGCCTAGTTTCTTTATTTCAGCATATACACTGGGATGTATAATAAATTCTTCGGTCAAGGTCGGTGATATTGCCGTTCGAACACTTAAACCAGGAGAGCGCTGAGTTAGAGAAATATTTATGGCTGACACTCTTCTACCATACGCTGTTCGCCAAAACATGAGCTTAATGTAATGATTTCTTCGGAAGGTCTGTGCACTCTAATTAGTGAGGAATTTAAAACTGGGATCTGGCAACCTGAATCAATCAAGGCTGTTACGGGATGATTTTCCACAAAAATGTTTACATATTGAAGTTGTGCGAACTCATCGCTATTTTGTTTTTCGCTCTCGACTTTCAAAGTATTCGTGTTTTTTCTATTATGGATGTGGCTGTTAGATTCTTTAAGCTTAAAACGCTTCTCACAGTCTCTTGCGTAATGAGATGAATCACCGCATATATAGCAATTTTTATTTTCTCTTTCAAGATATTGGGGAGAGTTCTCTTTAATCTCTGGTTTAAAGTTTCGTGATCTATTTTTAAAGGGGTCTTCAGTATATCCACAAGCAATAGGAATTTCCTTACGTGATCCGTTTTTAGATGAAATATAAATATCGCACTCTTTAGCTAAATCAATAGGCCTAAACCAATCTTCTGCTTCTCGAATGCCAATATGAGTTGCGGTTTTCTTATTTAAAGTTTCGAATAATTTATCAGAAATTATAAGATCACATAGAGATTCAAAGGAATTAACTTTTCTTAACGAACAATAATATTGGAAGTTTGCCGTCAATCTTGCAGCAAATTGGATGCATGTCTCGCCTGATGATTTTACAGCATTTTTAAATGAGTTTAAACACTCGCGAGGGGTTAATTGGAATTCTCTGAGTAATATAGATTTTAGTTTTTCATAGTCATTTAATTCCACCTTTTTAATATACAGTAAGACATTATGAGCTCTTTCGCCCAGAAGATTTATTAAAATTTCAGATTTATATTCGTCGTTTATTTTCTTGGTTAAAAATGCGCGTTCTAACGATTGGAAGAACAGATTAAAATTTTTAGATCTGGTGGGAACAGGAAGAGATAAAATTTAATGCTTTTGATCATATTTTCTATGTTTGTTTCGAACTGTTTCTCTTCGACTTTAGCTGCAGGAGATTTAAACTTAATGCTTCATTTTTAGCCGTTTGAAGTTCGACTTCTTTTTCTAACTGCGCTAGCTGTAGTTTCGCGAGCTCAATTTTCTGTTTTTCTAAAGTTGCCTCTCTTTCGTTTCGCGATACCCTCTCATCTATACAGTTTTTAATTAAAGTTTTAACGAAATCTGGATCACTTTCAAATGTACTACTGTTCTCAATTTTAGTCTTTAGTTTAGCTATGTTGTCCGTACTCTCCACAGTACCGTCTAGATCCTCAACAACTCTTATGAGATCCTCTTTAAGAGCGTTTTTATACATTTTAGAAAAAAAATATGGAAAGATCCTACCTTTTTTTTTTCTAGCTCTCTTGTTGCTCGCACGTACGATGTATCCAATAATTGAAGAAAAACGTTGATTCCACTGATTTCACCTCTTCGCAGGTAATATAGTTCTTGTAATTATTGACAGGACACCTCTTCGCAGGTGTTTAGTCAGTGGTTCCAACCTCTACACAGGCGGAACGAAGTTTAAAAATTCAACCTCTACACAGGTTAAACGAAGTTTCCAAAAAATGGCGGCGCGTCTCCTTCACGGACGCTGCTTTAGTTCACTGTCCAAACTTTGGTTCAAATCGAAATTTTTTCGATCCCGGCCGAGCCCCCATAATTTGTGGGAGACAACAAGGGGTCCAAGACATTTGTCTTTCTTCTCTTTTATTTAAACTTAACAAAAATTAATTAAAAAGGTAGCTATTCTAACAGATAGGTTTGAATGATGTGTCCACGGTAACGCCTGCTCGCGCACCTCAGTCCTTCTTCTCTCTCTTTACTAAAAGTTCACAAGTTTCAGTTTTAGTTTCACTTAGCTGCGCCTGCGCGCGAAGATTGCGTGGTTTTCTCGAGAACGATTGGATATCCTGGATGCCACATAAATATATCTTACTGCAGTCAAAAATATTCATCATATGTAAATATCCTATTCCTCCACTTATTTCAGTACATTTTAAAAACTGTAGCTGAATGCAATTTTTTATATTTATAAACGAGGCATAAAAGCTCACACAGTCGTAAAAATGTCTTTATCATTTTTGAATACACTACTATAAAACGTATATGGATTGTAAGATCAGTCGTAAAATCCTAAAAGCTTTTAGAGGAGCTAAAAACATGTAATTTTGGATTGATAAAATGTTTAATATAATACACAAATATACATGTTATTAAGCAAATACATTTGAAAAATCAAACTTCCTTCTGAAATAAACGTAATTGAAAGAAAAATGTTTAATTGCAAATGAGTGGAAATACATGTTTATCTAAGGGGTATCCCCAATGTGAGGTAATCCTCAAACTTAAGACTCAAACTTAAAAGCACAACAATCCATGAGGGCCAGGAACTACTGTGCCCATCATAATACACGTGACCATTGGACGCTGACGTGCATGAACAGATGTCCCGATTTGGTGGTCTGTCTGAAGAGAGACCTTCAGTGTTTAAGACACGAAGCAAGCTTGGTACTCATTTATCGACCCAATCTAGCGGGGATGAAAGGCAGAGTCGAGCTTGCGCAGCCCGTTAATAGAACCTCAGACCTGTGGTGTGGAAGCACTATACACTACCACTCAATCCTATTCGGTGAAAATTAAAATTTAATGTTAGAATCTTATATAAATCCCTAATGAATGAGGGAGTCCAAACTTTTTTTTTCATGTAAACTGTTTAGACGGAAATGGTTAATTATGAACATTTCACAAGTTGCATAAATTAAAATTAACCGTTATAGTTTACATAAATTTTTAAGGGTACTAAAGGTGTATTTCGGCTGCACGAATTAATTTTAAAAGGAATACGGTTACGAAAAAGTAGTACAAATCTATCTAAAGTAGGGTTGGTTACCTTAGATATTGTCAAACACAACAATGTATTGGAAGCCAATTCCACAATTCGTTGTTATAAAAATGTATGGAAAATTACAAGATTTATTTTTGCATTTGTAATTTATATATATATAATTTTTCCTGGGAGCTTTAAAAGCTAGAGCGGCATCTATCAAAACCGCGGTTTTCTCTCTGTTTTTCCAGATCGCCCCTGACTAAGCCGGCTCTGCCATAGTAAGTGAAAATGCCGTATTTTGTTTGTCAAGATCATTTTATAGCAGACTGCATTTTTCATGTATTTTAGATGGTCGTTTTATATTTTCTACATCAATATCTTAATGTCTGAATTTAAAATTACTTAAAATTCTTGACATTCGCATCAATGACCATGATAATTTTTATTAGTATATGAATGTGTCATCAAACGATTACATGACTAATATTAACACATTATTTTAACCATTTAATTAGTATTAAGTATAACATAACGCACACAAATTTTCTAAACTTTAAAATAAATATTTCGAAAACTACTTCAGATATACTCAAAATTTTTTATTATTCCTACGCTTTAGCTTCTCAGTTTTGCTTCTCTATGTAAGAATTTATTGTAATTGTATATTCATCAATTTTTTAGTATATTTTTGCTCTTAGCATGCGGTTTTCAACTGAATTGTATGAAATTATCGAATTATATTAAATGAATGATTGAATATTAACGTCGCACTGTTCAGCTCTACACGAGGGCTTTTGGCGACGGACCACTTAATTTTGAACCATGGTCAAGTGACGTGGACGACACCTAAGCTGGCACCCCTTTCCTAACTACCACACCACACCAACGGGAGGACGTTTCAGCTCTCGACAGATTTAACGTGCATCGCTGCCCTACACGGCGGGTCTTTAGTGGTACTGGGCTCGAACTCGTGACAAAGCAAGCCACGTTCCGATACCTATACCACTCGGCTACCGCGGCCGAAATATATTAAAAGATACCAAAGAAGCTATATAATAAAATTTGAAATTTTTATTATACTCAAACAATTGCTAAAACTTATGGTAAATAATTTTTAACTGCGCGATGCATTTTTTTCGAAATTTCAAATGGAATTTCTAACATAAAATTTCTAGCTTTATAAGATCGAGATTTCAAAAAAAATATCCAGATTTTAATTACTTATTCAGTTAGCCTTTAAAAAGATAAATGTTGAGGTATTTTGTATAAATAGATATTTTTGAACAAAATATAATTCGAATGTTTTTCAATAGCTCGAATTTAAAATTGATTTTTATGTTTATTTATATGCATAAATGTCTACTGTAAATGTTTCCGTATATTTTTGATTACCATTTATTCAAACATTCAAGTTATAAAAAAAATGTGTGAAAATCTTCATTCATGTTGTCTTTGATGTAAACTGAAGTTCAAGCACTTAAAATTCAAACATAATTCGGTGTATTTTAACAATATATAACCAGGCACACACACACTGTACTTAAACTTCCCTAAACACTTAGGCTTTGAAATCTAAAAAAAAAAAAAAAACTAATAAATCTTAATTAGGTTTTTTTTTCGTTACTATTTTTATCAAAGTGTAAGAAAATGTTTCAAATGATTTGATGAAGTTTAAATTTATTCATTTTTAGTGGTTGGAAAATTGAAAAGGTTCCAAATTTTAAAGAGTTTGGTGTTTTATTAATTTTTTCGGTATCTTATAATAAAATAATCATGTTTCAAAAATTGAAAGCTTTGATTAAAATAAGAAAAATGAAGCGAAAGAATATACTTAAAAAAAGATAATTTGTCTAACTATATAAAATAGCAGATTGCACTGACACGCCCCAACTTGTTACAGTTTCAAATTAATATGAAACCAAAAGGGAATTGTAACATATTTTACCTATGCGTTGGGACTTTACAAAACTTTAAAAAAACGAGGTAACAAATTAACACTTCCTGGGGTCTAAAGAAATTTCCCCTCGATTTTTTACGATTGCCGAAGGGTCAAAACACGGGGTTCCCGGCGAGCCATAAAACTCCTGCTGTGTTGCTTCCTCCGTCCCTCATTATCTTTCAAGATGTTAAACCTTAAAAGTGGGAAAGGATTTCAGAAAAGTGCGGCTAATCCGCTTTTGAAAACGTTACTTGAAGACAGAAAAATCCGTGCAGTCTATTTTCGAAGCATCTTTACACTGACGGAATTTTCCATGCTCTCCGGTTAGAGGGTTAATACTTTATCCAACCGCATTATGATTTACTGCAGTTGTTTTCATACAATTTTTTTTTGGATCACTACATGTACAAATTAAGGGATATACATAAACAAAATACTCCACTTTGGAAAATTTAATCCGTTAGAGCTAATAAATTACCTAAAGATATTCCACTGTAAAATTAATTATGTACACCGTTCACTTAAAATAAGAAGTTAAATCATTTTCCAAGGTCTTCATTAACAGACAAAACCATAAGACACTTAAATTTTGACATTAACTATTTTTTTGCGACAAAAATAATAATCTTTGCAATCCGCTGAAAACGCAATATCTGCTACAAAACTTTTCGCCTTCCCCACTAAAATACTCATCATAGAATCCGTGCTGCCATATATCTTAGTAGAGTGGATTTCAAAGAAGTTATAATTAGTTTTATACTTAAAAATGCAATATCTGCATATTCAATTAAAATTACAGCGTTATAATTAACTACTAACCACAAAAAAATTATGAAAGTTTGTCCAAATGATGTAGTGTGAAAGAGAAAGTTTATTTACTTTAAGTACCAGAAGCGATAAAAGTAGTTATTTTGAAAATAGATCAACTTCTTACTACCAAATATGTGCATAATAAAATCATAAGAAAAACATTAAAATAAAGAGAGATTTATAACAACCTCTCCCTTCAAAACTTAGTTTTATTCTGAAATAAAAAATAGGCATTATTCTGATCACAGGAATTAATTAGAAGCGATTCCCTTGCGTAGCCAAAACAAAGAGTTTTTCACAAACAAAAGATAGATATATGCTGACGTGGGCTTTTTGCAGCTTTTTTGCTTGCAGATGGCAGAATTTTTCCTTCTTACTTGACAAAAAAGCGTTATATTTTGGACACTTTTTACAAATTTTTATAAATTATAGCCTATGGTATAAATTATAGCCTATGTGTTATTCTGATGTATAAGCTATATTACTGTAAAGTTTCATTAAAATACATTAAGTTGCTTTTGCGTGAAAGACCCACAAAGATTTTCACAAACTTTCACATTTATAATATATATTAGATATATCAGCTATAACCAGTGGCGCACACAAGGGGGCCGGTACCCCCCAAAGCCCTTGATATTTTTTCCGATTGATTATAATTCTAAGTATATAGTACGTAAAGTTTAATTAATTACTTGTTATTAATGATTAATTTTATTAATTAATGCTAATTATTTATTCAAAATTAATTTTTTGCTGTGTTTTGTTCCCGAAAATCGACAAAATCAAAAGGAGCATGATACAAGAATGGTAAACTGTCCACCCCCTTGAAAAATTCCTGTGTGCGCTACTGGCTATAACACAACATGTGTTCGAAAGATATTCCGAATACTTTCGTTAAATAGGAACTAAACATTTTATAGATAAAGTGGAGTCATAAGCATTTTATAAAAATTAAATTAGGAAATAGTGTAAAATAGGGCAAAATACGTCACAATCTGAAATTTCAAGAATTATGAGGAAAATTAATTGCGTTATTTGTAAATATATATACATGAAAATATAATGTGGCATACATATGCGTGGGGTTTGAGGATCAAACCCTCCCATAGAAATCTAGATTTACGTCAGGAAAATCAAATGTGTTATTTCTTAATATATATATTACCGTCAAAGAGTATGAAACGTCGACATTCTATAGATTGTCTAAGCATTGTATGGAATGCCTGACGTTTTCAGGCAAAGTATGAAATATGAGAATTATTACATACTTTAACTAGGCATTGTGTATAATTCCTAGGTGTTCTATAGAAGAACCAAAGGTATTTAGACAAAGTATGAAAAAAGGTCATGATAAGGCTAATATATCAATGACGTATTTTCCTAAGAAATGAAAATGGTGTGTATTCTGAGGAAATAATGATAGTACGATTAAAAAATTATTCAAAATACAAAAAAGAAAAGGAAAGCTGCAAAGAACAAAATTTATGTCTTTATTATTAAGGAAAACAAAATTTTCTCATAAAAAATAAGAAATTAAAATTAACCCACTTGTTGCAACGTGGTAGGCTTGAATGACATTTTGAATTACACTCCATTACATTTTTCACGGAAAAACAATTCTAATTTTGGTACTTTGTTTTACAAATAAATACATTTGACGAATGCTTGCCCCAATTGCCATTGACCGGAGAGGAATTTAGTGTTCAGGAATATCTTTAATTCTAAGCAAGTTTTTAGGACACAAAGTTAATTGTGTGTTTACATAGACTTGTTTTAAAATTCCTTCAGAAGTTCCAATTCGTTAGAGACCATCTTTCCTACTCATTCATTACAAGTGCCAAAGATTGACATTACGAAAAAAAATCACAGGTTTCGCAACAATGCCTTTTTTAAAATAATTTTCTGGTTTTCTGGCAAGGTTCACAAAAATTAATGTACAGTTCAATACCATAACGTGTAATGTTTTTGTATTTGATTGCAAGTTTTTTCGGAATTGTATCACGTTCTTCCAATAGTCAAATGTGTGAACTTCATTAAAGTACATAAAATAATTCAAAATCCGTGATGTAATAATATATAGCAGTGCTTCCCAACATTTTCATCCCCGCAGACCGGTCAACGTTTGATAATTTTACCGCGGCCCACTGAAGGTGGGATGTTGAGTGTTTATGTTTTAAATTCTTTTGATTTAATAATTTTAATTTAATTTTATTTAAAAATGATTCAGAATAAAATTCAGTTACCCCAAAAATGAATATAAAATGCTTTTACATGAAATATAAAGCGGAAAGTCACACAAAAGCGAGAGAAATAGACCCTAGTAAATAAAATGGAAATAATTTAATGCTTCTCTTGAATAGCCCGACACCATTTGATCCACGGACCGAGGGTAGGGGACCACTTCTATATGGTGCTCGCTTTCTTTAACAGGTTAAATGAGTTTACTTTTATTTGCCACACATATCACATCCTAGCTATTCGGCAATTAATAGTCCCTGTGTTCCTTCTTAGTAGTCATTTCGGCTTTTTGTTCAACTGTTATTAGCTTCTAGTAAGTGGATTCAGTTAAAAAAAATTCTATTTTTAAAATTTTTTTTTATTATTATTATTTTGCACCATTAACTCGAATTTTGGGCATCTTGTCGTTGAAAAGTTGTTTCATGTCTATAGACCATGACTCTTTCTCCAATACTACAGCTTGGTCCCCCCATTTTCATGCATCACAAGCAAACCAATTTTTTTGTTGAACAAGTTTAATTAAAATTGAGTATTTTGACACTTCCGAACAAATCGCAAAGTGCAACTGACAAATTCAGAGCCTGAGGCACGTGTTAAAAGTATCATGCCTTGCCACGCAATAACGAATCGGAGATGTATTTCATACTTTGCCGGTTTTTCAGTAAGCATTCTATAGAATGCCTAGACAATGAGTGAAATCTGAATCATTTCATACATTGCTGGCTATTTTAGGCTTTATATACAATGCCTGATTTCATACTTTGCCAGTAACATATAAATGGAAATGTACTGTGGCATACATAGAGGTGGGATTTGGGATTCAAACTCCACCCATAGAAATACAAATTTTTAACATAAAGTTTACGTTGTCCTGTGTTTTCGTCTACGTCTTTTTAATTAACACACTTTTATAAGTTTCACTTGTATGTAACGGAATCTTTGAACTCGATTTTTACCCACTTTAAAATATCAGATTAATTCGAAATTTTGCACATTTGTCAGGGACCGATGACAATACAATATAATTTCATAATTTTGTTCTATTATCCTGATTATCATATTCAGAAATTAAGATTTTCAGATTTGGCGACAATTCCATTTTCCATTTCCAGATTTGGCAACTAATTCCATATACCATTTCCAGATTTGGCGACTAAAAGATTAAATTACAACCCTATAAAAGCGAAAACGTTTGTGTCCATAATTTTTTACCATAATAGAAACATTTAGCTAGTTTTTCTGAAAATAGAAATAAAAAAAAAGACTCGTGCATGTGAAAAAAAAAATTATGTTCTAACCCAGCGTTTCTCAAACTGTGAGACTTGCCCTCCTTGGGAGGAGGGCATGATAACCCTACGTGGGGGGAGGGTGTGCGAGCTTATAGAAAAGTGCAAAATTAAAGATTTAAAACATTATTAATTTACCGAAAGGAAGCAAAACAAAATATATTCTGACATGATAAAAAAAATACACAATGATATACCCTTTAAGATCTTGCGATATTCTTCTACGTTTTTGCTTCTGAAATAGTCGTATGTAAGAAAATCGTTAATCTAACGATTCAGCCGGTATGCAGAAAGCGTCAAGTGTTACTTTTTATCAACAGACGATGGTTGGGGTTCATATTTTACTTTCAGCTGGCAAATCTAGCTTTGTTTTCAAATACAACGTAAACACGTCTTCTTTTTATCTGTCGTAAAAAGGTCATTATCAATATATTTCCAACTGTTTGGATACTAATTTTTGCATTAGTGTTTAAATAATTGTAAAATAGAAAAAATATTAATCATACTCTATTAATGTGGCTTGTAAAACTCGGGATTTCGTTACACGCACGATCGTGCGTGTTGGGCATTACTTGAGTCATTGCAGCTGTAAAGGTAAGTACTTACCCCGCAAATTTTCTTTTCTGTTTCTATAATTTTGAGGAAAGCCTACTTAAAAATGAAATATATAGCTTGTGATGTACCTCCCCTTGGAAGTACATGCCTCGAAGTATCAGCGTGAGCTAGAGGTGTAGGGTTATCGTAAGAACTAGAATCAAACATTATCTTAATATGACTTTATTAAGATATTCAACTAAAACTTTGAACAAATATAATATTATTAATAAATGAGAGAATCTACGATGACGCAATACGCAACACACAATATAATACAGACCAATCTCAATAATTGAACCGCCTAATCTTCAAATATAATAATAAGTAAACAATCCTACCTTATATTATTCTGTAATAAACTTGTCTTTATCTACAATGGTATGTAGCTGTACGTTTAACTCCTAATCGATCACCAATATGTTTATCCACGACACGTAGAACTTGAATCTTTGAACGACGAACTTCAATAATCATCCACTACCACAACGCACGTTAATTGTCTAACATTCCTTTACACTACCATTACATTGCCATCACGCTTACTCTAAGATCCTATATTTATCCTATTTTATTTGCATCTCTTCACTTCTCGTTTCTTGGATTTGGTTGGAAAAGATTTGCCATTAATTCTGGCCCAAAGAACCCAAAGGACTTGTTAAAGAAAAGACGCGTAAGACGTCACAACTCCCTCCAAGAAACAAAACGTGATTTATTCGAGGGTCTTAATGGCCCTTGAGAAATTACGTGCTAAATTTTATTCTAACCGTTAATTTCTAATGCTTTACTTAAATTTTAATTTTTACTATTCATCTTAAGTATAATTTTTAATATTTCTCCTTAACCCTCTGACTGGATGACCCGCTAATTGAATTTCACTTCGAAAGCGATCTACTTTTTCAAAGCTAGCTAAGCCGAAAATGTTCCGATAAATTTCGCGAACTGCTTCAAAAATGAACGGCAGTTTAATGCCTTCCCCTGTTAAAGCCGCAGGAGGTCCTGATTGGTTTTGCAGGGGATGGTTTTATTGCTTTTCGGTCTCTGTGTTCTTCGAAACGGGAGGTTTCTCATTCACAGCTGTGGCCTAGGGCGAGGATTGTGAAATGGACATTTTCTACACTTCACGGCCAACAGAGAGTTCACCCAATTTATTGCAAATATATATTTCATATATTTGGAAAACTTGCTCAATTTCTGATCTAAAACCAATTAGGTTTTAAGAAATTTTAATTTTCTGAGTTTTGATTTTAAATTCGGTTTCATTTTAAAGCATTTTTGCATTCCTAGATTGAATTAATTAAAAATATTTTTTAACACAATCCAATATTTCGTGTGAAACGGCAATTAACTACAATTTTAGTTTCTAAAATCATTTCTGTTTGCTCATGTTTTTAAGTTTTTGAGTTTTCTCACATTTACTTAATTAAGATTGATTTAAAGACCAATATATTTTTGACACATAGTTTATATAATTTAAAAGCTCTTTTACTTTGCTTTCATTATTTTTTTTTCCTTTTGAAAAATGCCATGACCAAAATGTACGCAGGCTACTGTGATAAATAATACTTGAAAGGGATGGAATATGACTGAAAATGGTAAATCTAAAATGCAGCTTTTTCAGGTAATATTACAATTAGACTACAGAATACAAATGTTGCAGAATGAACTAAATATTTCCCTGATGTACCACAAACTACATTATAATAAATCTATTGTAGTACTACACTGCAGTATTTTAAAGTTATGCAACAAAAACTTAAACTTGCTTAACTGCCACGATGGGGGGAACTGAGAAAAAAATAGATATTGTTTACAAACTTGGTGATTTCTGGATCACGTTTGTATAACTACTAATTTCTATATAAATATTTTGCATTTAAAACTCTTGTGAATATATAAGGTTCTGATAAAAGTGAATAATTGATCAAATTAACAGTTGTTATCAACGTTATGTCTTAGAATATTTTGAATTAAAAAAGATATTTCAGTCATATTTATTTCAAGTAGAATTTTCATGTAGAGCATAAGTTGTATAGTAACAGATTGAAAAATTAAAGCTTTACAGGTAATGGAATTTTTTTTATGCCTTTACAAATTTTAAATATGTTTTTCTCAGATTTTTAATTTTGAAGATGAGAGTGTTTTCTAATCCCTAAGGCGTTTTTCCTGTTCAAGATAGAGTCTTGAAATATCTTGTAAATGTTCCCTTACATATGTTCTATAAAAGTTCATATGGATTTAGGTCTGAGAGCTCTAGTTATTTTTTAAAAATATCTTAATGTTAATATTTAAAAAAAGTTGGTTTTTTTCCAGGTTTAGCCATAAAAATAATTATTAAAATTCAACAGAGATATATTTTAAATTTTATACTTTTTGTTTCCAAAAATCTAAGAAATATTAATCACTTACAATAATTAAATATTTTTAATAATTTAACATTTTAGAAAAGTTTTAAAAATTTAGAAACTGTTCTATGCTTTAAAATTGTGAAATAATGGCTTGTCAAATTAACCTATTATTTTCAGAATCAATATAATAGTATAATTTGAATATAAAACAAAAATTAATTTTACTGTGACAAACTGTTTACGACTTCTACTCATATTGTAAAAAGAATGAAAGATAAATAGTGGCAGTAAAAAACACATTCATAATATGTTAAAATCCTGTCCCGATACAAATTTCAATGCATTTTCCAAACTGTAGCTACAAACAATTATATGTTTATTAGGACAGAAATTATTTATATTTAGATATATTTTTCCTTATTAAGTACATAATGAATAATGGCAAGATAATTTGTAAAATCCTGAAAGATTTTAATGAAGAAAAAAGCCAGACATATAATTTTAGATAGTTAGAAATTTAATTATATAATACACAAATATGCATGTTTTAAAAGAAATAAGTTGGCTAAGAAAATGAAATTTACTAAAAATTTCCTGAATAAAGTAAATCAGATTTCCTCCTCAAATACATATAATTGTAAGAAAAGGTTTTATTCAATTTACAATTAGTTACAAAAACCTTTTATAAAAATAATTTTAACAGGTATAAATAGCAAAAATATCAAAGAAGTATGAGAAAGACACATACATATCTATAATTATATCTAATGTGCATATTTGGAACTGTTTAGCGTACTCGAATTAACTCAAGTGCACACACGTCAAGGATTTATATTGCATTCTAAGTCAACACGGTGGCTACTGACGAGCGACTACGTATATAATTTTGAACCGCGGTTAAGTGACGAGGACGATACCTGAGCTGATAACTCCCCTTCCAAACTTCCACATCACACCAACGTGAGGACTTTTGACCTCGACGTGTTTAACGTGCATCAGCTCCTCTTCAACGCTAAACTTTTGTGGTATCAGGGCTCGAACACTGGACACGAGTTCATAACCATGACCATCAGGATACCGTGGCCGCAAAAGAAAATAGCAAGTTTGAAAGAAATGTAATGGAGAAGAGTATATTTGAAGAAATAACTTCAAAACTTAACGAAAAACCAAAATATCAAAATTTATTTTAGGAATAATAGTGAATATAACTTCGTACACCTAAAACCACTTCACGCAGTGTATTTTGAAAGTGAACGTTTCCCCTTTTAGAGAAACTTACTATAATTATGTCAAATTCCTTTCGTTTTGCTCTAAGGGGATCCCCGAAACAACGTAATTTTTTTGATACACAAAATTACTTATGGTTGAATCTAATACAATTCCCTACAAAATGAATGAAAACCCTATTTTATCATATAAATTGTGTTTGAATAGGAGATGGTTAGTTAATAAGAACATTTAAAACGTGTCGGCAATCTATGGACCTGTGACACGTGGTACAATTCTTAGTGGCACTCAGCACTACTCTACAAATTTGTCAATTCTTGAGTGGATGGAAGTTGATAATAGACCTTATTTGACAAACATCTTCTGAGTTATGGACATTTATGGAACTACAAAATAATCTGAAAGATAATTCTAAGGATAAATTTACAGCTATTTTGTAAATAATTGAGTGTTATTGCTAGGGATTTAATTGTTGAAAAAGAAAATTGCGTGTACTCTGCTTCCCACTTATGATTCGGCATATCAAAGTAAAAAATCTTTCCTAATATGAAAAATATTTCGACTCCGCAAAGAAATTGTTCAACAATTGAATGCTCAGAATCGTGTCACGCATTATACCCCTGGTTTTGCGATATGAAACAAGAGTCGTGAAAGAGTTAATTCGCATTACAATTTTTATTTAACTGTAATGAAGGGAATCATTTATATTTCACTTTGTCTATTTCTTATTTAAGTAAATATGTTGGAAACATACATTTTTAATTTTTTTTATCTTTGTTGAAGAAATAGTAACATTTTATATTGTTTATTTTTATGTTAATAAATGTATTTTATTGATCCATAATTAATATAAAATATAAAACTGTAAATCTAAATTATTTACCTCTATTCTTTAAATCTGCAAATATTACCGTAAGAATCGAAGGATTTCAAAAATTTCCTACTATGTGGCACGCTGAATGATACTGACAGATTGGTTTGGCACGTCTTAGCTACACAGTTGCCGCCCCTGATTTAAAACGTTGGGTAAGATAACCATTATATTTTTAAAATTTTATAAATATACAAAAGGAGAGTATTTTGTCAGTACATATTTTAAAAGGAGTAAAGTTTACGAGAACGAAATATAAAATTGCGTGAATTGGAAATTAAGTTCACAATTCATTGTTATTAAAATATATAAAATTTTACATGACTTATTTTTGTATTTGTTATTTTTATATTCCTTACTAAGAGAGAGAGAAAGCAACAAATGGGAGTTCATTACCTGCCAAAACTGCAGAGGCCTGGTTGTTTACTCCACAAGCTCCTACCTTATGCTTACTCTGCCCTACTAAGTAAAAATGCCGTCTTCTGCTCGTCAAGATCATGGAATTGCAGATATTGTTTTCCATATATTTTAAATATTAGTTTTCTAACTTCTACATCAGCCTTTTAATAGTCTACACTCCTGCAAAGAAGTCTGAATTCAAAACTATAAAAACATATTATTCCCAACAATGTCATTTATACCTTTATTTTTTATAATCTATGAATGCGTTAAACTATTAATTTGTTATCGCGACTATTTAATATTAAATGCGAAAAAAAAACGAAAAAATTTCAAACTGAAACTTAAATTGAATTTTTCAAAAATTGTCATCGATATTCTCATAACTTTTACATATTGTCACTTTAGCATATCACACATCTATCTTCTATGCAAAAATCTATTATAAGTTCATCAAATGTTTCAGCATATTTTTACTCATAACATGCAGTTTTCAACCACATTGTGAGGCCGCGGTAGCCTAATGGTCAAAGTAACGGACTCATAGCTGATGTGTCATGAGTTCGACCCCAGGACCACTGAAGATCCACCGTGTAAGGGAGCGATGATCAAGCGTCATCCTCGTCACTTGACCATGATTTAAAATTACGAGGTCCGTCGCCAAGTGAGTGAATATTAACGTCGCACTGTTCAGCTACGCGAGGGCTTTTAGTGATGGACCTCGTAATTTTGAAAAATGGTCAAATGACGAGGGCGACACCTGAGCTGGCACCCCCTCTCCTAACTACCAAAACCACACCAACGAGAGGACATTTCAGCTCTCGATAGATTTAACGTGCATCGCTGCCCTACACGGCGGGTCTTTTGTGGTACTGGGCTCGAACTCGAGACATGCCAACCATGATTCGATACCTTGACCACCTGATACCCCGGCCATAGGTCCGTCGCCAAAAGCCCTCAAGTAGTTGAGTAGAGAAGAGAGAGAGTGCGACTTTAATATCCCCTCACTTAATTAAATTATATGAAATTTAAGGAATACTTGAAAAAATATTAGAAGTCGAATATATATATATATATATATTAAAAAATTAATCTAATGATAATTTTAAATATCCAAAGAATTATTAGTATTTATGGTAAATATATGTTTTTCAACTGAGTATGTGAGACACGCATAAATATCTTTTTCGAAATTCCAATGCAGAATTTTAGTGGAGCTAATACAAAATTCCTAGTTTTGCATGGTTAAGATTATAAAAATGTCCAAATTTTAATAACCTTTTCTTCAGTCAACCACTAATGGAACATGAATGATGAGGGATTATGCATAAATATATATTTTTTTAACTTGAATTTAAAAAGGATCTTTATATTTATTTATATGCGCAAATGTTAACTGTAAATTTGTCCAGATGCTTTTAAATACTTTATTTGAAGATTCAAGTTAAAAAATATAAACTTGAAGTTAAAGTTCTCTTTGAATGAAATTAATGTTCAGACATTCAAAATTCAAATATAATTTGTTATCTGAACAATACAAAACAAGGGATTCTATGTAAGATGCCCTGAATATCTGGCTTTAAAATTATGAAAAACTAAAAGATTTAAATAGGGTTTTTTTTTTAACAATACATATAAATTTTTTGCAAATAATGTAATACAGAAGCTTAAAAATTATTCATGTTTAGAAGTGTCCGAAATTTTAAAAGAATTTAAATTTTGAACCTTTTTTTTTTTATTTTTTGACACATAACAAAATAATCATTTTTAAAAAAAATCCCTGAAAGTATTGATTAAACTAAGAAAAAATGAAACAGTAAATTATCCTCAATGTTTTAATATATAATTTGAATTTAAATACTACAGATATTTTTTAAAAACTTAGACATACATTATAAAAACTTAATTCCATTTGAGAATTTTAAGGTAAAGTAAAAAATTGAGAATTCTCAACTCGTTGACTTGCAATTTATTTCCGTACACTTTAGGGTTTAAAGAAATTCTTCCGAGATTTTACGATTGCTAAAGGAACCGGTCTCCCCGTGACCCATAAAAGTTCCCCCTCAATGCCCATTGTGTCTCCCCGACCGTCTCTAATTATTTTTCAAGATCGTAAACCTTTAAAGGGGGAAAAGAATTCAGAAAAATACCACCTTATCTGTTTTGAACACATTACTTGAAGGGGAAAAAATCTGTTTGGTTCATTTTTGGTGAGTCCTCGGCCTTAGGAAAAATTCAGTGTGGTCCGTTTTCGAAGCCTCTCTAGTAGGGCGGAAAAGTCCGTGCTTTCCAGTTGGAGGGTTAATTTGAATTTCCACAGCTTCAATAAATTTTACTTAATTAAATAGACTAACATTCAAAGTCATGTATTTTAATCACGGTAGATTCTCACATGTACAGAATAAATAGACGTGTCCCATCTGGGTAATAGAGCCGGGGAAAAACCATATATGACTTAAATAGTAGAAAAAACGAGGCCCACACGTCTCTTAACTAACTTAATTCTACATAAATGTTTACTTAAATTTTAACAATTTTTCTTCTTTACATCTTCTCTTTAGCTCCGTTCTTTGTATAGGTTAATTTCTTATATACTTCAGGGTCTGTTACCCTGAAACAAAAATCTTTTAATTACTTTGAAAATTTTTTTTTACACATTATGATTACATTTCACAGTTCTTATACAGTACATATCACTTTAAAATTGTAACTAATTTCTATACATATTTTTCATCTGGTTCTTTCAAAAACTTCCCCTCAAATCGCGTAGCGCTGAATAAATGTTATGTTAATATGCTATCTACGCCGCGTTTCCCAAAACCAGATGTTCCTTAATATGAAGCAATATAACAACACATATATATACACTATACAATTACAAACATTTTTCAATAAACAAAACAAACAACCAAAGGAATTTTCGCATCCCAGCGAAGTCATAACAGAAGTAAACAAATGCATTTTTACAGTTGTTTTCTCCAGATTTATACAAAAATTTTACAAGATAAAAGCTTTTTTCTTTTCTAGAAAAACACTCATTGTAGTGTCCACTTTTGCTTGACTTCTAAAATTTTAATTATCCGACCGTGACTTGGCTTTATTGCAAAAATTCTTCCAACCACTTGTTCGAAAGAATATAATAAGAAACGATACAGCCTGATTCTTATGACTTGTAGTTGGCGTTTCCTACCAAGACCTCCAGTGACAAGGATTTCTTTGTCCACGTTCCTCTCCTTTCCTGGTCTTGCCGTTGTTGATCACCTCCTCGTCTGGCATTCTTGTTGCTTGATCTTGTTCGCTCCTCGATGTATGAACTATCGTTCCTTTCTCTGCCTTTTCTGGATCGAACTGGCCTTCCTTGTTGTATCTTCCTCTCTATGGTCGGTCGGGACTCTTCTCTTTTTCCAATTCGTGGTCTAAGGTTGTAACCGCTTGTGGTGGGCCCTACTGTCTCTTCCCTTCGGCTTTTCTTTCTGTATTTTGGCAAATCGCTATTAGTATCGTTAGACGACAAATTTCTTTTATTCACTCTATGCTCTGATCCCTTCTGAACCTTCCTTTCTGGTCCTCCCGACCTAGATTCATGTGATCTTTTATAGGCTAATCGTTCATTTTTACTTCTTTTAATCATTCTATCTTTCTCAGACCAAGAACTAGGTATTGATCTGATAAGTGGTCCGCGCTTATTGGTCTTATTTGTGTATTTCTCTCCCTGATTATTTCTAAAACTTAACCCTTTTTCCTCCAACTCACGCTTTACTTCTGACCATTTCTTTTTACCATCTCGCGAGTCATTTGATCTCCGTTGTGCTCTGTCAAAACCACTTGATTTATCGCGCAAACTACCGTTATCCGAATTACCAGTTCCTATCTCCGTCTCGTCACATTTCCTATGACGATGTATTCGAACCTGATCTACATTAATCGTTAACCTTTTTCCCGCTTTCCATATCACTACGTTGTTATTCTTAACATCTAATACTCTATACGGACCTTCAAATTTTGGTTTAAACTTAGCTATTACTTTTCTTGTTGCTGAACTTAAAGGATGTGCTGCTACCAAAACCCAATCATTCACCTTAATTTGCACATCACGCCTACGTCTATTATAATATTTCTTCCATTTTTCTTGTTTAGTTTCTGTGATTCGTATAGCCTCCTCAAACAATCTCTCAATATCTCCTACTGCAAATTCCGTTTCGTCTGATACCATCACTAATTTCTGAAAAGGCGTAGTTAACTTTCTACCTAAGAATAATTCCGCAGGGGTTTTCCCCGTTGTTTCGTTTACAGCCGTACGAATAGCATAAGCAAACTCACGTAAGAATTGGTCCCATGTGTCATGTTGCTCATTGACATAATTTGCAATCATTTGCACCAGATCGCGATTTACGCATTCTGTTCTATTTGCTTGAGGTTTATAAACAACAGTCTTCACATGCCTTATGCCTATAATCTTTCACTTAAATTCTCAAAAATATCGGAAATAAATTGGGGACCGTTATCACTAATTAATTTTATTGGAGCTCTAAAACGTGATACATAATTATCAAAAAAATTATCTGCTATAACTCGAGCAGAGGCTTTTTTAAGGGGTATGATTTCAGCCCACTTGCTGAAATAATCCGTAATTACTAATAAAGGGTGTTTTTTTAGAGGTACAGAACTTTAAATTGCAATAAAACAACGATGTATTATTCGATTGACATGAATTTTTTTTTTATTCGAATGATAATCTTGTGGCATTACATTTTAAATAAATATGATCAAGCAAGGCGTAGATTCGTCGAATGGGCCCAAAACGAGATTGCCGTTGTTCCCGATTTTCATAAGCGAATTTTGTTTAGCGATGAAGTGCACTTCTGGTTGAATGGCTACGTCAACAAACAAAACTGCCGCATTTGGAGTGAAGCTAATCCACAAGTGTATGTCGAAACACCATTACATCCAGAAAAACTGACTGTTTGGTGCGCTTTATGGGCTGGTGGAATCATTGGTCCGTACTTCTTCAAAAACGATGAAGGCCACAATGTTACGTCAATGATGATCGGTATAGAGCCATGATTACTAACTTTTTCATTCCTGAATTGAACAATCATGATGTCCAGGAGCTGTGGTTCCAACAAGACGGCGCAACATGTCAAACAGCTCATGCCACAATCGATTTATTGAAAGACACGTTTGGTGACCGCCTAATTTCACGTTTTGGACCTGTGAATTGGCCTCCAAGATCATGTGATTTAACACCGCTAGACTATTTTCTGTGGGGCGATGTAAAGTCATTGGTCTATGCGGATAAGCCACAAACGCTTGACCATTTGGAAGACAACATTCGCCGTGTTATTGCCGATATACAGCCACAAATGTTGGAAAAAGTCATCGAAAATTGGACGTCCAGATTGGACTGCATCCGAGCCAGCCGGGGCAGTCATATGCCAGAAATCATATTTAAAATGTATTGGCACAAGATTATCTTTCGAATAAAAAAAATTCATGTCAATCGAATTATACATCGTTGTTTTATTGCAATTTAAAGTTCTATACCTCTAAAAAAACACCCTATACATATCGGTTGCGTCTTATTCTCGACACGGGATACGGACCTAACAAATCTAACGTAACTATTTCATTTGGATAATTTGATACAATTGGTATTAACCGATCTGGGAACGCGTTTTTATAATTATTAATTTGGCACATATGGCATGTAGAGACATATTGATCAATAAATTTTCTCATATACGGGAAATAACAAACATCCCTTATTTTATGATAAGTTTTCAAACGTCCGAAATGACCTGCTAATGGCTTGTCATGAAATTCTCTCATAATTTCATTCCTTAAAGATTTTGGGGGGAATGTATACTCGCATTTCTCCTAATGACGTTGCATATTTCGCATAAAATAACAAGCCTTCTACTAGCCTAAAATCGCGAGACCAATTCCCACATATTGCCGCATTAACCGAGCTATCTTCTGGGTTTTCTAGATATCTATAGATATGACCTAATTCTGGGTCTGTTTTTTGTTCTTCTATTAACTGATCTTGTGACGAAAGTACCAAATCTCTGATTATTGCACAATTAACTTTCTCTCCTATTATACTTTCAATTGGGTTTCTCGACAAAACGTCAGCTATTGTATTTTGAGTTCTGTGACGATGCTCCCATTCTAAAGGGTGTTTTTTTGAGAGGCATAGAACTTTAAATTGCAATAAAACAACGATATATTATTCGATTGACATGAATTTTTTTTTATTCGAAAGATAATCTTGTGGCATTACATTTTAAATATGATTTCTGGCATAGGACTGCCACGGCTGGCTCGGATGTAGTCCAATATGGACGTCCAATTTTCGATGACTTTTTCCAACATTTGTGGCCGTATATCGGCAATAACACGGCGAATGTTGTCTTCCAAATGATCAAGCGTTTGTGGCTTATCCGCATAGACCAATGACTTTACATCGCCCCACAGAAAATAGTCTAGTGGTGTTAAATCACAAGATCTTGGAGGCCAATTCACAGGTCCCAAACGTGAAATTAGGCGGTCACCAAACGTGTCTTTCAATAAATCGATTGTAGCACGAGCTGTGTGACATGTTGCACCGTCTTGTTGGAACCACAGCTCCTGGACATCATGATTGTTCAATTCAGGAATGAAAAAGTTAGTAATCATGGCTCTATACCGATCACCATTGACTGTAACGTTGTGGCCTTCATCGTTTTTCAAGAAGGATTCCACCAGCCCATAAAGCGCGCACCAAACAGTCAGTTTTTCTGGATGTAACGGTGTTTCGGCATACACTTGTGGATTAGCTTCACTCCAAATGCGGCAGTTTTGTTTGTTGACGTAGCCATTCAACCAGAAGTGCGCTTCATCGCTAAACAAAATTCGCTTATGAAAATCGACCATTATTTTCGAAATAAAATTGCACAATTTGAAAGCGTTGTTCAGGCGTGAGTCTATTCATGATGAATTGTCAAACCAAACTGAGAATAAATCACTTGACAGTTGTTAAATCGGTCGCCATCTTCAAAAGTAATGCCAACTTAAACTTCTATACCTGGAAATAAAACACTCTGTATATTAAATTCTGCTAATTTTAATGCCCATCTGATCATTCTATTTGACAAATTTTTACCAGTCGTTAAATGTGTTAACGCAGCGTGATCTGTAATAACTTTAATCGGCAAAGAACCTAAATATGTTCTGAATTTATTCAGAGCCCAAACCACTGCTAAACATTCTCTCTCTGTCACCGTGTAATTCCTCTCCGCAGCACTAAGCGTACGAGAAGAAAATACTACTGGTCTCTGCTCTTGGTTTAGAACCGCTCCTACCCCTATTGAGCTTGCATCCATAAATAATTCAAAAGTTTTTTTGAAATCTGGGAATTTTAAAACTGGTGCTTTTGCTATAGCCGCCTTGCCCGCATCGAATGCTTTCTGCGCCTCAATCGATCAAATAAATCTCTTTAATTTTCGCTTAAGATTATAAAGCGGTTCGCAAATATCGGCATAATTTTTAATAAATTTTGCGTACCATTGGGACATTCCTAAAAATTTCCACACCTCCTTGGAGTTATGCGGAGGTTTCATTTCAACTATAGCTTGAACTTTTGTTTCATCAGTTTTAATTCCCTCCTTATTAATAATTAAACCCAAATATTTTAACTCTTCACAACCAAATGTACACTTATCTTTATTTAACGTTAACCCCGCCTCATGTAATAATCGAAAAACTTCTTTCAAATGCTTAACATGTTGAGTGAATGATGGAGATGATATGATAACATCGTCCATATAAACACTCACAAACTTGCCTATCTCAGGTTTGAGAATTATATCTATAGCTTTCTAAAAATTAGGAGCCGCCCCTGACAAGCCAAAGGGCATTTTGCGAAATGCGTATGTACCATTTTTCGTGACAAACGTGGTTTTAACTATATCACTAGGGTTCACAGCCATCTGAAAATATTCGACCGAAGGTCCAGGGCAGACATTATGCCTGTGTGGGGTATGTTCATTATTGAATCGTCTATTAAGGGTAAAGGATACTTAGGGTACTTCGTGATCGCATTTAGTTTCCGATAATCAACAGCAAATCGATATGCTTCCAGATTATCCGGTGGTGTAACCCATTATTCTTTCTACATAACACCACTGGTGACGCGTACGGGGACTGAATGGGAATTATAGTCCCTCTTTCAACATTTTGTCAACGTGATAATCGAGAATCTCTTGTTTAAGCCTATCATATCTGTACAGACGAGAAACAACTGGTGGATTATCTCCCGTGTCAATCTCATGATATAAAACATGCGTAAGCCCTGGTTTATCTGAAAACAATCCTTGAAAACTATTAAACAAATCTTGTAATTCCCGTTTCTGTTTTTCTTCTAGTTTTGTCTTAGAAAGATCTATTTCTACTTTTTCTATTTCAACCGTTTTAACCACTTTATTAATCTGCGAATCTGGAATCGCCAAATATTTTCGATCAAAGTCCAAAATGATCTTTGATCCACCTATGAAGTCTATCTCGAGAATACATGGGTATTCTAAATCTGCCAACACATGGAACAACCAAGGCTTTTCGAAATCCCGTATTCGAATATTTAATTCCACAACTCCCATATTTCGACATTTAGCTCCTTGCGCCGTGATCACCTGAGTACTCGATTTCTTTACTTGTTTATAAAAAAATATTTTTGGTATGTCTCTTCCGATATAAATGACTTCTCCGCTCCAGTGTCCCATAACGCTTTCGTAAAAGTTTCGTCTAATAAAATAGGAACATACGGAAGTTCTACCGGAGACATACATATTGCTGAAAGTTTAATCGGTGACTGATTTATCGACTGCGTCTGATCACTTTTAATATCATTCACTTTCAAAACATTTAAACGTCCCATTTGTTTTCTACTGCCTCGACTAAAATTTTCACTCGAACCCCTATTTCTTTGGTCCCCTCTACTAAAATCGTCATTTTGACCTCGATTTCTAAATTGATATCCCCTATCGTTAAATTTGCGATCGTCGTTTTGAAACCTATTCCTGCTCTCGAACCACTGATTTCCTTGACGGTTGTTCTGATGGCTACCCCTATAATCATTTCTACCATTATTTGGTCTATGTACCACTTCAGAATTTCTCCAATTTCCTCGATTATTACCAATATTAGACATCCTACGCTCATTGCAACCTCGTCCTTCCACGTTATTACTATTTCTCGAACCCAATGTTGCCTTGCACGAATATCTTTCCTCAAACTTAGCTAATACTTCTAATAATTGGATCGCGGTTTGTGGATTACGCACCTCCACATAGTCTTGCACTTGCGGCTCAAGTCTAACGAAAATATGATCTACAAGGGCTTTCTCAGACATCCCCAGATCTAATTTCTTATGTATTTTAAGCAAATCGTAAACAAAATCTGTCGGCTCCTGATTCTGTCTTTGCTGAGACGCGTAAAAACGGGTTTCCAACTCCTTTTTATTTTGGATGGCAGGGAATGCTTTCGACAATGCTGCTTTCAGCTGTGCGAAGTCCGTGGCAGTATTTTGCACTAACGTCCATCCGAATATTTGGTACCAATCCAAGGCTCTACCCATGAGATGAACTTTTAAATAAGCACACGATAAGTCACTGGGTATTTCAAGTAATTTAATTTGGTTATCTATACCCTCTAAAAATTCGGTGACGTTCTCCGACCCAGAAAAATATACTTCTGGCCAAGCATTGAATCTTCTCGCGTTTCTCATCTCGGGGTCATATAGATTAAACCTAGTTGGGCGCCATTGTGATGTACCTCCCCTTTGGGAGTACATCCCTCGAAGTATCAGCGTGAGCTAGAGGTGTAGGGTTATCGTAAGAACTAGAATCAAACATTATCTTAATATGACTTTATTAAGCTATTCAACTTAAACTTTGAACAAATATAATATTATTAATAAATGAGAGAATCTACGATGACGCAATACGCAACACACAATATAATACAGACCAATCTCAATAATTGAACCGCCTAATCTTCAAATACAATAATAAGTAAACAATCCTACCTTATATTATTCTGTAATAAACTTGTCTTTATCTGCAATGGTATGTAGCTTTACGTTTAACTTCTAATCGATCAACAATATGTTTAGCCACAGCACGTAGAACTTGAATCTTTGAACGACGAACTTCAATAATCATCCACTACCACAACGCACGTTAATTGTCTAACATTCCCTTACACTACCATTACATTGCCATCACGCTTACTCTAAGATCCTATATTTATCCTATATTATTTGCATCTATTCACTTCTCGTTTCTTGGATTTGGTTGGAAAAGTGTTGCCATTAATTCTGGCCCAAAGAACCCAAAGGACTTGTTAAAGAAAAGACGCGTAAGACGTCACAAGCTATATAATTAATACCAAATATTCTTGGGGGTCGCCAGGGATGAGTTCCTTTTTTTTCTTTCTCTCTCTCTCTCTCTCTTTGTAATTAATTTTCTTTTTCATACATTTGTTGACGAGTATGGCATTTTTATCTTCTCCACAGATATCTGCATCCATATCTCTTCCCCCTCCAAAAAAAAATCTGAGTTTTTCGGTGGTAGTTAGGGAGTATGGTGTGGTTTAAATATATATATTTTAAATAATAAAATTTTCTGATACATTTTACTATTTTTCATGGAATACTGTGTTAACTTTTTTAACCAAAAATTTTTCAGGTGTCTAAAAGGAGAAGAATTCTCACAGAAGAAATTTTTCAATCGATGAATAAATCAGATTGAACTTAGTTATCTCTTGGATGATGACAGTGCTGCGAACAAAACATATGAATCGCGTATAATGGAAAAAGAATCAAGTTCAGATGAGAGCGATAAAGAAACACATAGGAATATTTGAAATGGGAAGACAATTTTGGATCACATTTTTTACCATAAAAGTCTCTTGAACACATTCATTACATTGATTTAGCGGTTGCAAATTCTTGGTTTCTGTACAAACAAGAAGAAATATCAAATAAAATTCCTCCAAAAATCAAAATGGATGGCTTAAAATTTAAGTTAGAGATAGTTGAAGCGTTATCAGCTTCTCCACCTACTAACAAAAGTATATTTTAACTGGTGATGAAGATAACAGTGTTGTAATTCCACTCGCAAAAAAAGATCAAAGCGTTGTAATCCACCTGCTATACATGTCATGGCTTTTATCCTGGCCATCCCAGGATAAAAGGCTTTACATATATAGCCATTTTTGATGTGATTATGACATTTCAAGGCCTCGCAAGTGCAGATTTGAAAACTACGAAAGCACTTCGAAAACATGTTGTGAAAAATGCAATGGTTATTTATACTTGTCAAAAACAAAACAAAAGATTTTTACAGTAAATAAATAATGAATTAATAAAAGAGTTAATTATACATCAATAGTTCCCTTATTTGTAACAATTTTAGTTGAATTAAGATTGTTTCTTCTATCAACTTAGAGCTAAAAATGTATAACTCGTAAAATTTCATAGGTGACTTGTTTCACAGATAACGTCCAACACGCATGATTGTGCGGATACCGTTATAAGTTCCAGGGGGGGGAATGGGAATTTTTTTTATTATTTTTCACAATGTCATTGGGTCCATATAGCATTAATAACCAGAAGAATTTAATATTTGAAAAAAAATAATTCGGGTCTTAAAGGGATTATATACTTATAAATGTATCAGTGCGGCAAAAAGTATTTAATGATTGATTTTTCAATACTAAATTAAAAGCAAGTTCAGTAATTACTACTGATTTCCATGGGTTTGCCATATACATATATTGATAATATGTGCAGTTTATAATATTAAAGTCGTATTGCATCTTTAGCGTTTAAGTACATTATTATTGCGTTCAATACACTGTTGTTGTATGAGGAGGGCGACATGAAAATTATGACTCAAAATTGGGTCGCAAATACGGAAAGTTTGAGAAGCACTGTTCTAACCGCTCAACTCATAATTAAAGTCTGTTTTCTAAATTCTCTTGTCGGATCTGTGGAATAAAACATCATTCATTGCTTCATTTTATTAAAACAGCTGAGAATTGATTCAGAGGTTCCTCACCGGATTCAATAATTTCTCACAAACTTTTCTATTCAAAAAGTGTACTTGTGTGTCTAATACTGATGCAAGTTTCAGAGAGAATATTGAGCTTTTTTAGTAAAAAATATCATTGACTTTACACCTTCTTTCGCATGAAATATTTCAAACTTAGCTCTTCTAGATTTCCTTCAGTTGGCTGATCCTGCATTTTGCAAACCAGGACGTATCGACCCGTGAGATGCCTCAAAATTTCTAAAAAATGACGCATTTAAGATGAATTCATCAATGAATAAACGATAGTTTATAAAACTAAAAATTCATACTTTTATTGTAGATCGAACTAAAGATTGAAAAATAAATTATAGCTTAAAAAACTAAAAAACACGCTTTTGTGTGTGTGTTTTAATTGAACTAAAAGTAAAAAATAATTCTTAATATAAGAATAAGATGTTTAACGAGAAAATTAATGTTATTGTGGTAAAAGCGTGGGTGCTTTGTATTATATTTTTACACTAAGCATTTCGGAATAGAGCTAGTAAGTAATTATAACAATTAATACAGAGCACCCCACGATTTTACCCTCAATGGCATTAATTTTCTCGTTAATCATTTTATACTTATGGGAAGAATTGTTTTTTACTTTTTAGTTCAGTTAACCATAAAAGCGTGTTTTTTAGTTTTTTTGAACTATAATTTATTAAAACATAATTCCTCTCAGGAAAGTAGTCTGCGTACGCTAATGAAAATGTATGCCTTTATTCACAACGTTCAACAAAGAGAACATGATTTTTCTGAGATAAATGTTAGCGCGTTGTGAACAAAAGAGGTGATCGACAAAAAAAATTTCGTGGGAGACTGACCCACGTTTAAAGGAAAAACCTGCATAATTCTCATTTAACGAGATTGGTTACTTATCATTAATTATTTTCTGAATCATATGTCAACTAGTTTAAAATAGTGTCAGTTTGAGCGATGCTAAAGATCAACTTCACACCTCTGCTGTCCCAGTTCTATAGTAACAATCCTTTGAGGGTTCGAAATTTAGTTATATTTATATTTTTAAAAAACCTGTGAAAATAAGAGATTAAACTGAGGAACTTTTTGCAAATTTTATGAAAACACATACACGAATCAAATATAATGTATCGTTTGAATTCGATAGAATGTATAACTTCAAGAAATATTCAAAACAGACTTTTTGCTGGAAGAATAAAACATTTTTCCTCTTTAGTTTTCAATTAAGTATTAAGAATAAATAATTGCAAGATAGTGCTACTTGAGAATATGCTTAAAGCAAATGCAGTAACTTGAAGATCGGAATGTGATTGCGCAAGCCATGAAAAAAAACACATCAAAGATGAATACTTGAAGTAAACTATCGAGGAAATACTAACTGGAATTATTCTTCGAATTTTAAAATATCATTGAAAACCTTTGATAACTGGTCATTGATAACCCTTTTTCTTAATGGGCTCGAAAGTTAAAATACAATTTTCCAGAAACAGGTTAACACGCGAAAATTTCTTAGTAAACACGGTTTAAGTTTTTTGTGTTCTATTAAAATACTTTTTAGAGAAAAAAAAGAAAGAAAATGACACACATATATCACACAATAAATGAAAAAGTATTCTTTCTCGAAGAATTAATTTGCCTTTTTTATTTTTAGTTTTTGATATATAACCTATGAATTCTCTCACTTTCACTTTTATTATTGAGAAACAGCTGTTAGTAGGAACAATGAATAATTTTAGTTCTCTAAATATAATACCTTCAAATATTAATCAGTTTTTTGGAAAAACTTTTAAAAATGAGAAAAATATCAGTACATATTATTATAAAGGTTACCACTTTTAAATAATGATTTTTACAATCCATTATGTTAAAAGTTCCATTCTATATGCTATTTCATAACATTGGAGAATGTAATTTTTCGTTTCAGAATGTATAGTACAAATTTTTAAATATGTTATTGATATGCCGAAAATATTAAAATAAAAATATTATTTTGTATACACAGTAATAATCATTAAAGAACTAAAGAGAGAGAGAGAGCAATCCTGTATGTTTATTTAAAAATAAACACAGCACATATAGTAGTCATTACACGAGAAGCTATTTTTTAAAGTAGGTCAAAACTAAGGAGAGAAAGGAATTTCTACAAACAGAGCAGAAGAGAAACACTGTAAGCCATTCTGTGAAAAGAATAATATTTAAAAGATGGGAGTTTTCAAGAATCCGGATTATATATATTCCAATATTTTGCGAAGGAAATACTCAAAAATAAACGATGAAAACGCATTTTTAAATTCACTAGAAAAGTTCAAATCCAGTTCGTTGATAAATATTTTAGAAGTGTTATTTATATATTTTATGTTGCTTTTTTATCCCAATTTTGGTCTGCAAGAGTATATGTAACTGATATTAAAGTAATATGGGAATACTCCGCATTTAAATCAACAAGGAAACTGTTTTTGATTTGTAATCCTGTGACTTTTCTTTCGTTCCTCATTTACATAATTTAATCCTATTTGTTCAATGTTCTACGACACATCATGAAGATAATTCTCATATAGCCAAAAAAACTAGATTATATGAAACAGATTAGATAATATAGAAAATACCTTTGCATGTTGGACATTGAATCATGATTATCTTACGTAAGAATTCGCCTTGTGTATTTTTGGAGCTATCTATACATTTAATATGCAGCGTTCTATGAGAATAAATTAGCAATATAGTCCACCCGCTGAATTCTGAAATTCAGTACGGTGAACTTTTGTTAAAATGGACAAAAAAATCTGCTGCTAACGAACCTACAGTTACAGGGAGGCAAATTAAGTGATATCTGTAGGGAAACGAAGCAACTTTAAAATTTTGGTTTTTATGTTGCTAGAATTTCACTAAAGATAGATTAGGTCTCATTACGGCTCTACCACGATCTGCTTGCTAGATATAAATAGGATTGGTAGCTTTCAAAAGAGAGAGTACAATGACTTCGATGTCATTCATCAAAAAAGAAAAATTGTGTCGCCTTGCGCTATTTGCTCATAATATATTAAGCCCAGTTCATTCCCTAACGTCCAAAAGAATTGGAGAGAGTAATGGACTCCGTTTCTTGATCTCGTATTGACAGGAAAGACGAAGTGTTTTATTTTCTAGTATTTCGATTAAAACAACTGAGATTCCTTCTTGAGTCATGAATTTTCAGTTTTGACCCAATTTTGTTGGTTAGAATCAAATGGCTGAGAGCATATGTGATCTATGATGAGGATACAAGCTTCGGTTCAGTGCATCAACTCTCATCTCTCGGTTTTGTTTGTCGTATCTATTTCCTGTTGACAAAAGCAATTTAGTTCAATAATAGCAGGTGTTAAATGCAGGCAAACAAAATGTTTTGACAATGCTATCGTTAGGTCTCTTCGCACAAAAATTCATTTAAAAATATTTTATTGCAATACATTTTAAATAATCTCTCATCATCAGAAATTTAAACCATTTTTTATTTATTAAGTTCAAGTTGAAAGAGAATCTTTCTCTGAATTCATGCGAACAACCATGAATAGCTAACAGAAATTTAAAACTCCTTGAAACTGTAAGTTATCTTAGAATTATTTATTATAATCTTTTCTTTTCTCAGAATATAAAGAACATTTTCGAACGAAATGTGCTGGGGAAGATACATTGATTAAATTTTTGGTGTCCTTCGGTAGTCTTGAGGAATTTCAGGCTAACTTAATGGATCTATGCAAAATGCACTTCCCCTTGATTTCTAATGATGCCTTGTCCCCCATGTAGACCCCCGTTCGGCACTTAAGCATCATAGAATGGGTCGCTCAACTTGAACTTGGGTTCCGTGTCGTCGTTCCGCTAGACCCGGTTTACCTTGAGTCCTGTCCCCCGCCCTACATTCAGTCTCATCTGAAGAGCAGGGAACGCGTTTCATTGGCTGTTATGAAACGAAGAGGAAAGCTGTGTGCATTTAGGAAAAAGAAAAATCAAATAAACGCCTAACTAAAGAGGTAGACATCAAGAGTTGAGATTCATTTGTCAAACTGTGCGCTTTGGATTTCCTACCAAAATAATGGAGTGGCCAAGAGGTAAGAGGAGTCTCGTGTTTGTTTCTCTATTCGTTGGGGATTGGGAACTTAAGACTTAAAATGAATTTCGGCATTTTATGCCAGCATTTTTGATATAGATGTTAATCTAAATAAGATAAAAATTACAAATTTGTTATTAAATATCAACAAAAAATTTTCATGAGTGAAATAAATATTAAGGTACGATTGCCTTTTTACAGTACGCTTTGGACTCCGAAGACAAACTCTGGAATGGCCAAAAGGTAATGAATACAATTTTAAAACATTTGGGTGAAAGGTGAAATGGTTATTAAGTACTTGTAGATATAACTGTGTGTTTGGTATAAATATTGCTTTACTTTTTCAAGATAAAATCAAATTTCATGGAGATCCACAACATATCATGCATATAAATGTATTATATGGAGATATTTTTAGAGAGATAAAATCGTATTTTAGGAAAAAAACTTAAGGACAAATTCCGCTTTATATGGAGATAAGCTGCATGAGAAAGAGGCGAAAATTCATTTCTTGAGAAATTAAATTATAATCAATGAAAGTATACTGTACATGCAAAACAAGATACACATCCTTTTCTCAGCGAAATCAAAAAGTTGCAATAACCTCAATCTCTTCTATGAAGTTTTTGAACGATATTTTAAAAGGAATTTATTCTTTCTATTAAACTGCAAATTTTACCTATCACGTTCAAATACCGAGTTAATACTGAGTCACAACAAACATTTTACTCTGTAGGGGATATTTTTCATGAATATTTTTAATCGAATTTATGTTTTTCTCTCTTTTATTGCTGTCGGGCAGTAGCCGATCGGTCAGGGTCGAGAACTCGTGGCCGACGTTGTCGAGTCACGGGTTCGAGTCCTAGTGCCACTGAAGATCCACCGTGTAGAGGGGCTGATTTACTTTTAATTTATCACGATGTGACGCGGGGTGGAAGTTTAGGGAGGGAGAAGAGCCAGTTAAGGTGTCGTCTTCTTGTTTCTTTCCCGTGCTCTGCCTTCAATAGCCCTCGTGTTGCTTCAGAATGTGAATCAAATCTGATGTATGAATCACCTCCTTAAAAATCTTTATAAAAATCTACCTTAAATATTTATTTCACTTGCATTGGTTAAGTGGTTTTTCAGTTTCTATCAAATGATGTTCTTTGGAACAGCTAAAAGTAAATGTTATTTTATATGCTTGATCGAGATTAAGTAAGAGTAGGGTTTAGATTGTTCTTCATTTATTATTGGAGTAATAAGTTTCCATACTGCCTGTAAAGTTTCTTTTATTTAAAAGTGAGGAATTAAAAATAACCTATCTTTTAATGAGCTCCACGTTCTCTCCTAAACGTTTTTTTTTTTTTGCCACTTTTAATTGACATCACGTTCAAAAGCTTTTTCTTTTTGTGGTGTCAGAAATTCTTATTTTTCCAAAAAAAGGAAGATTTTTAAATTGATTATTAATAGCTTTTATTGAAAATATCCCCTTCTAGTAGTTAAAAGAGTTGATAATACTAATGAAATATTCAGATGCGTATAAAAACGGTTAAAATTGGGGGAAAAAATTAGAAATTCCCTTTTCACCTTGTCTCAAATTAAATAATTCAATATCCAGAAGTAGTTAAACAGGAACAGAGGAAAAATGATTTAACTTGAAAAGTTTAATTTATATGAAACCATCTAAATGCAACATTAACTGGCAATGAGTAAGAAATCTCGTAAGAGAATCATCTTTTTATATTCATATTTTATTCCTTTATTACGTGAATGTCTATAAATAATTTCCAATATGCACATATCGTGTTAAATATGTTCGCTACAAAACAGAGTATAATACAAATGATAACTCATTTGAAAACTTATTAAAATTGTGGAAGCGATTCGAAAGGCAATCAGATTATACATGTGCTGCCATCCGTAGCGATTTATTTTGAGATAATATAAATAAATAAGAAGCATTTGATTTTTTAAGGAATGTAATAATAACTTCTACAACACACAATAAAAGAATGTTCTTCAGAAGAGACTTCGTTGTTAATTTTGGAATTTATAATGAACCTTTCAGCAAGATTTTTTTTTACTTTTCTATTGGATGCACATACTCACTGTAACAATATGAAAATGCTTAGACATTTTTTGTTATCAAAACGAGAGGCGGGCTATATTTACTATTTGGAGTTTCAACTACGGTAATGTTTATCGTGCAGCATTCTAAAATAAAGGAGTTATAAAACAGATTTACATTCTTTTTTACACTACTCTACAAATTATATATGAAAATAACACGGAATTGTTTCTAATACTTGAAGAAATCAAGAATTTTTTTTCAAAGAAAGTAGTTAAGAACAATGAATATTGTGCTGAAAAGAAATAATGTTATTCTCTAAGCATCTACATATTATATTATTCACACGCATTTGGATAGGCATTTATATATGTGTAGTTTGTTGGATGCTCTCTAAATACTGCGCTACATATATGTGTGTGTATATATACACACACACATTTATCTATTACAATTATATATACCAATTTTGGTTATGCTTATAACCTATTTATTTTACCCTAAAATTAGGTTGGTATATATATTCAAGCATTTGAAATTAATTATTTATTTCCTCGCACAACCCCATTCATTGGATGATTAAAAAATACACTAATATGAAAATAATTTATTGATGAACTCATACAAAATTAGTTTTTATGAATGATATTCAGTATCTTGAATGTATGTCTTTGACACATATGCATACTATTTTTTGTATCATTTTATATGTGAAGACGGAATTATTTCGTAAAATTTGTAGATCAAAATTTGATATTTATAAAAATAAAAACTGATAATTGAACTTTACATGTACAGATAGGAAATTCGGATGTGAATATGCACATTATTTATACCATATGTAATAGATTAGCATACAAAATATGATTAAATCTCTTATTATATAACAATAAGGCCCAATTTAGTTTATTAACAATGAACAAAATCTATTTTTGGTCTCAGAGAATAAATTGATATGAAGTTTCCTGAACATAATGAAATTTTTTTTAATTTCTAGGAAGAACAATTAAAAGCATATTCGAACTAAAAATGTTAGAACAAGGCCCTAGTCATTAAAAATGCAAACAATGGGTAAATGACTATTTGTGCTTGTTTTAGAAATAATCTAGATTTCATAAATATATTTCATTGAAATGCACTTCTTTTAAAAAGAATATCAAATAAGCTCAATATCCGATTGCAACGGATAATCAAATAAGAATACTTATTAAATGTAGCAGAATCACTAAAAGTTGTAATTATTAAGTCGTTTCGCAATTGTAGAATCAGCAACCCTACACAAGAAAAGCCGTTATGTTTTTATTCTTCATTTCGAAAAGTTTAAACAAATCTGCTGAAATATTTTCACTTATTCGCCTTGATAATATCAAAAGACAGCCTTACTACTAAAGAAGAATATGTCAAACTAGTATTCCTGCTAGAGTGAACAAAGATAGGATCGATCTATTCAAGACGCGTGCAATTCTTTTGTTTTATGAAGATGGGGAGTGACAAATGAATTTCTTTCAGTAAAAGAGATTGAAAAATTGTTTTCTTCATGCATACACTTCATATAAAGCGAAATATTTAGGATACATTTTACTTCTAATATTTAAATGATGTTAGATATTTTTAGTCATCAACAAATTGTTGTACCAACATTTTAGATTTTCTTATACTGATAACAATTTCCTCCGCTATATCCGCTATGATTTGACCTATTGGCGGGAAAGTTGGGCTTTTTGTCAAAAATAGGAAACGGAATGCACTTGATTAAATAAGTATGCACTTGGAGATAGGATTTAGTGAGAAGAGCTGGTTGATCAGCGAGTCATTTTTTCCGCTTTACCTCCGTGTGAGCGAAGAAGTTTCTCATCAAGTTCAAGGTCTGTTTGCCTAGTGACCCATTTTTGGCATCGAATGCCTCAAAGAGATAGAAAGTATGCCTAGCTACAATGAGATTGATTCTTCTTTCACAGGAGCTGCAAGGGTTAGTGACCTATCTACTTATTTCGTGAACGCTCGATTGCAAGTAATGTGCTTATAATTCTATTACTCATCGTGTTTTTGCTGGGGAAAAATACTAATACTTCAGCAGATTTTGTTGAGGCTCTTATGATGGACTATCGTGTAATCATCAATGAAAAATCTCTCTGTGTGTGAAAAAGTGTGAATTTTTTTAGTTTAGTTTATTGACTATTACGAAAACTAGCGGTAAAATTAAAGTTGAAAGTATTCGTAACAGAGTAAAAGATGTTAAAAACAAAATATTCATTTCTGTTAAATGCTCAAACAATATGCGATCTAAGAGCGTAGAAAACTGAATTTAAAACGAGTATCTACCTTTAAAGAGATCCTATTGAGTTACATCATTTCTTTTGTCATTTTTAGCCAATATTATGTTTAAAAAATTATCATAATTTAAATTAATTATTAATTCCATGACATAATCATACTTTTACACACACTTACGTACATCCTGTTTGAAAGTTACGCGAAGTCAGACTCGATTGGTTCGATGCTTTTGTTAGAGTCGTTGTTGTGAAAATTTATTTCAAGATTTAATTATAACTTAAGAACATTTTTCTTTATGCTTTTTTAATACTATATGATGTAAAAATATTAATTAAAAATTTACAAAAACTGACTGGATGAGGGATAGATATTCAAAACTGTTTGTCACTGCTATAGTAAAGGCATTTAAGTTAAAAAAAAGCTTATTTTAAAAATTGCTTTCGATATTCTTACTGTCTTTGAGTTGAATTTTTCAAAACAAGACCAACAGAAGCCGATTAATATAATGGTAAGTAAAGCAGGGGAATTTGGGAATTATTGCAAAAATTAGTTTAAAAAAATTTTAAAGAGTTTTTATTTTACACTCATGTCCATAAATTAAGGATAATGAAGTTCAGACAAAGAAAGAGAGAGAAGCAAAACAAATTTGACTTAAGGTAAAATCTATTTATTAAACAAAAGGTAAAGAGCAAAAAAGATACTATATGTTTGACATAATTAATAAAAATTGCGATTTTTACTCCCTGGAGCAAATTTCAAAAAATAACCTATTTACAAAAAAACAGTATAACATAGTTAGTATGATGGTTAATACGGAGTATGTCTCCCGGACAATGCAAAACAGGCCTTACAACGACTAGGCATACTGAGTATCAAATTATCAATCTGATCTTGGGGAATATTACACCACTCATCAAGCAATGCCCTCCGAAGTTCCGGTAGACAGGCGGGAAGGGGTTGACGGGCTGCAATTCGTCGACCAAGCATATCCAGCAATGCTCTATTGGATTCAAATTCGGTGAGTATGCTGGTCAATCCATACGGTTGATATCCTCCGATCGAAGGCTTTCGTCTACAATGTTTGCATGGTGAGGACGGGCGTTGTCATCCATAAACAGAAATTCAGCACCCATGGCGCTCCGAAACAAACGTACATGTTGTTCCAGAATGACATCCCGATAGATGTGGCCTGTCATCGTTACACTCTGAACATGCAGGTCAGTTCTGGAACCAAGAATAATTCCTCCCCAAACGAGCCATCCTGCACCACCGTAACGATGTCGTTCAATGGTGTTCTCTTGGTGGTAATGGGTACCTGGCACTCTCCATATTAAAGTCCGGCGAGAATCAGACTAAAAACTAAACCTGGACTCGTCAGAAAACATCACACAAGACCACTGTTGTGGTTTCCACAATGCATGCTCTCTACTCCAGGTTAATCGCTGGCGACAGTGAGTTGCGGTAAGTGGAACACATCTGACAGGCCTACGAGCATATAGACCAATGTGCCCTAAGCGTCTGTACACGGTCTGCCTTGAAACTGTCATACCGGTAGCTGAAGAGAGCTGACGAGACAGGTCTGATGCTGTGTTCCGTCTGTTTCTTTTGGCAGTAACTGCCAAATACCGATCCTCATTCGGCGTTGTAACTAGGGGGCGACCTGTGCTGTAACATCTACTCACATTACCATCATCTTGGAATCGTTGCCAAAGCCTGGAGATGACACTCTGGGCGATTCCAAGTTCCTCGGATACTTCCATCTGGGTACGTCCACATTCCAGTCGTTTCATAATTCTACCACGTAAAAAATCATCCAAATGCGTCCTTTGTGCCATAACTATGCGGTTATTGCACTGAAAGGCTTTTAAAGCGCTTGTGAACAATTTTACTTCTTTGCCACCATTCCTTATATACCCCTCTCGTACACTCTCGTCATTGTTGCGCACTATCCACGCCATCTGGTGTTTTCCTGTAATTTGCATATTCTTCTTCAAGATGTGTGTGATAATTCTACAGGTGAAAATTTTATTTTAGAGTTCCATTTCTGTGGTATTCTGAATTATCCTTAATTTATGGACATGAGTGTACATTAGGATGATAATATTGCAGTCTTAAATCGCTCTGTGTTCAAAATTTAACCAATAGAAGAGAAGAAAAGAACTCATAGGATTTATTTCAACTATGAAAGACAAGAATATTTTTTCTAATTCGTTGATCGAGCGCTTATTGACTGAAAAGAAATCCATAAACAGTTTTCTTTCCCACTGAAAATCTAGCTCTAGCTCTTAAATAACAATCATGTCTGATATCTCATAAAAATAGTGATTTGTGTATAATGTATTCTAAATAAAACTCGTACTCTCTCATGATTAAAAACTTTGAAGAATTTCTGATATAAATTATAATTTTAATATTTAAATTCAGATTTAATACATACAAAATGTCTTTGTCGCTTTATTAGATTTTTATTTATAAGAACTACCACTTGTTCACATAAGAAGAATGCGGAAAGGATTTAAAATAAAGTAAAATATAAAGTTCATAATCAAACAAGTTTGCGTTCAGTTTATCCAACTTTTTCCAATTTGATAAAATTTAGAATATTATATAACGTATATAATTTGATTTTATTTATATATTTTAGGAAACATTTCATAGCAATTTTTTGTAATTTGTATAGTTAGATGGAGAAAAAGATTGGAACACACACGTACATTTTTTGTGTCTTCGTATATAACATGTTTTATTACTAATCATACTTTAGTAGCAAATCAAAAATTAGCTTATTCTTTTTTATATAGGGTGTTTTTTTAGAGGTATAGAACTTTAAATTGCAATAAAACAACGATGTATTATTCGATTGACATGAACTTTTTTATTCGAAAGATAATCTTGTGGCATTACATTTTAAATAAATATGATCAAGCAAGGCGTAGATTCGTCGAATGGGCCCAAAACGAGATTGCCGTTGTTCCCGATTTTCAAAAGCGAATTTTGTTTAGCGATGAAGCGCACTTCTGGTTGAATGGCTACGTCAACAAACAAAACTGCCGCATTTGGAGTGAAGCTAATCCACAAGTGTATGTCGAAACACCATTACATCCAGAAAAACTGACTGTTTGGAGCGCTTTATGAGCTGGTGGAATCATTGGTCCGTACTTCTTCAAAAACGATGAAGGCCACAACGTTACAGTCAATGGTGATCGGTATAGAGCCATGATTACTAACTTTTTCATTCCTGAATTGAACAATCATGATGTCCAGGAGCTGTGGTTCCAACAAGACGGCGCAACATGTCACACAGCTCGTGCCACAATCGATTTATTGAAAGACACGTTTGGTGACCGCCTAATTTCTCGTTTTGGACCTGTGAATTGGCCTCCAAGATCTTGTGATTTAACACCGCTAGACTATTTTCTGTGGGGCTATGTAAAGTCATTGGTCTATGCGGATAAGACACAAACGCTTGACCATTTGGAAGACAACATTCACCGTGTTATTGCCGATATACGGCCACAAATGTTGGAAAAAGTCATCGAAAATTGGACGTCCAGATTGGACTACATCCGAGCCAGCCGTGGCAGTCATATGCCAGAAATCATATTTAAAATGTATTCGCACAAGATTATCTTTCGAATAAAAAAAAATTCATGTCAATCGAATTATACATCGTTGTTTTATTGCAATTTAAAGTTCTATACCTCTAAAAAAACACCCTTTATTATATACACAACACTGTGAGATTCTTATGTACTGATTTATTTGAAATTAAAAGCATGTCATGCCATTTTATATTTTCTCATTAATCATAAGCCCAAAGTAAATAATACTTGGAAGAGAAGAACATGATTGTTTTAAAAGGCATTGAGAAATATCAGTACTTTTCTCAAAAAAGTTATACGCAGCTTTGAGAACTTACAAGAATTCTTTTCTAAGAGTACTTATAGATGTAGACTCAAGATTTAGCGCGAAAAGCTAAAAATAGAGGCATCATTAGTTTGTAGATGGATCTCATATTTCGAATGACTGTGTCGAGTAATCAGCTTTTCTTCTAGAATTATCTTTACTCATTCCAGGAGCACCGAATTTTTGAATTTTTTTTTGTGTATAATTATTTATATAAATACGATTAACAATATAATTTTTTTCACTTTCTCAGAAGTCTTGCTGATTTTAAAATATGATTTTTGATAGTCACTAGATTTGGGAGTTACAATTGTACTTTTCTTGGTTTTTTTCCAACTCTCTTTCCATGGATTTCTATAGCATGCAGTAATTTTTGAACGGCTCGATGTTGAATTAAGTATGTCAATTATACATATATCTTACGCGTTTATACTCAGAAATGTTACTGTTACAAAACTTCACTAAGCTACTGAAATACAAACTAAGTGAATAAAACCCATGTATCATAATCATTACCTACCAGTGGAAAGATTTGGGGAGAAACGGAAAAGTTTTTTTCTATGATTTTACAAGATGGATTTAAAATGAATAAAGAATTACTATCCAATTTCTTGTAGGATATAAATCGTGAAAAAAATCTTATAAAACAATTGCCTGGCTTAGAACATTTTTATCACGTCTGATTTTAAAAAATAAGTTCTATTTATCTTTAAATTCATAATTTTTTAAAAGTGTCCTCCAAAAATGGACGTTTAAATTTATAGTCAGCTATCAATAACAAGCAATGCTTCCTTTATATAATACAGCATTCAAATGAGAAAAAAAATTGAAACTGTGACAGTTCCCATGTTTATTTAATGTTTAGATTACAAATGTCCAAAAATATAACCATTTATAGCTCATTCTGTTCTTCGATAAAATTTCAATCTACATTTTTTTTTCTTAAATGATGTTTCTTCTAAATATTTGTATAAAATAAATAGATAGTTCTGCTAAAGATTTTTTCCATTTCATTAGCAGGTTTTTGAGAATTTTGCTCCAAGTACAATGTAATTCTTTTTTAAATCTAGAAAAAATGCTTTAAAAAAGGGGGGATCACATTTTAAAACCTTTAATACAGCCTAACCAGATGAGAAATGATCTTAATCAGATTCTATTTAACATATACCTCAAGAGCAATCAATACGTTAATATACAAATGATCCTCTTTGAAGCACTACTAGAAAAAAATTCACAATGTAATTTGAGATCTAATCTTTTTATGTGTCATTATATTATGTAATACTACAAACGCGTTGAAAGTCAGATGGTCGAAACTAACAAAAAGAAAACAATTCACATATTTTAAGGTACAACGAATTATAATTTCCACCATCATTACCAACTCGATAATAACATAGGTCGCACTTGAATTAAGTAACCTTGATCGGGTTCAATTGGAAGTTGAGAGAAGTTTTCCTCTATTTCCAAGAATCATTTTAAGTTGAAAGAAAATCTCTCCATCCCTTTTCTCAACTTTCTTCACCCTTATGACGTTAGAATGATTTACGTCAGAGCTTTATGTTTAGTTGATAAATTTATAAATCTGAAAATTTCACAATATTGATTATCTTATTAAACAAAATGTTGTAAATTATGTTATTTGTTTCAATCTTTTTCTACGAATCCATTACGCAATTGTTTTTAAGTCTAGTATGTTCCCTAACGATAATTCATAAATTTTTACTGACCGCAGTTTATATAGATAAATAATGAAGTAACCTTCAAGAAAAACAACACGTTTTATGGTAGAAGTAACATTTTATAAAACATGATGGCTAATTTTTCTAATGAAAATCCTTAATTGCATGAATTTTCCAAGATGAAATAGTTCAACAAATTCAGAAAAGCATAAAAACTAAGAAATTAGTGAGACATATTGTCGCGATTAATTCAATCTGAACTTCTCTGCTTTTTTAACATTTTTTTTTTTTAAGTTTTGGAATACTTTGAATTTTTTTAATGTTACTGTAGAATAAATAACGCAATCTTTCCTTTAACATCATAAATAAGAAAAATATAAGTAACATGAAGCATTCATAAAGTACTTAAGACTAATGTATTTTCTTTTTGTATCGGAAAGTAGTAACTTGATTTAATAGCATCATTTAAATATTAATTCGTAAACTAAAATCCATGTTTACTAAAATTGACACACTTATTTAGGCTTCGTTTTTAAAAATTAAGAATTAAATTGGATAAACAAAAATGTCTGTTAAAGAGCTATTTTCATAACATTCTTCAAGAGGAACATTCATCGATAGTATGGTTCTACAATAAAATGTGAATCTGGTTCATAAATTATTTAATTTCAGGGTAGTTGCTAGTTGTGGTACGATTGTGTGTGGGTAATATAGATAAGATGTAAATACTAAAAAATTTTCAAAAAAATTGTTATAGTTGTATCTATTTTGAAAACTTCAGCGGTAAATCAAACGTTTTTAAATATTTTGCCGACAAATCTGAAACTGTCTTAGATGTAGCTTCAAAAATTGTTTTTTTAAATATTAAGGCATTTCTATATCGTGTAAATGTTATGAAATGTACTTTAAAAATTCCAAGAAATTTAGAAATTTTGATTTAAATAAAATTTTATATCATTATTTTACTAAATAAATTCCCAAAAAGCTCTTCATTAGAAAGAATAAGAAAAGGTTTTGACTTATCGCATATTCATCATAGATGCATTGACTTTTTTTTTGGAAATTATTTAAAGTTGTTTTAGTTATACATAATCTTTTGCGATGATAAAAATACAGAATACAATATTAAGTAATTTCCGTTCAAATGACATGGATCTTGAAATATTTTTCACAGTTCTGTAAAAGTAATGTGAACAATATGCAATTTGAATACAATATTCTTCACATACTTTTGGAATTTAGGAAACTGTCTTTAATGTCCTTTCGGTCGCAGAATAATCCGATGAAATAAAGGCAATCGATAGAATTATTCGGGTCTTCCATACTATAAAAAATGACAAAATACCTCTAAATACTTGATTTAATATGTTTGGTATTAAACAATGATTTTCCCAAGTTATTCGAAATTAAATCATTTGTTTTGCAATTCTAAGTGTTTGAATGACATTTTGAGTTTTGAACCTAATGGGCTTTACTTAAAGATTTTAAAAGTGAAAGTTGAGGCGTTCCTCGGTGATAATACCAATTTGTAAATTTTTATGACCCATGGAAACAATTTCATGAAAATTAAAGTAAAATGGTTGTGAAAAGTTATGACTGCAATATCATGGTATCTGATATGGATATTATGAACTTATTTAATCTGCTCAATCAATCAGTGTATATGTAACCATTAAAGTGTGTAATCTGTTGTTTCATAGAATAGCTAGTTATTCCATGAAATAACTGGAGAAGTCAGTTAAAGTATATAAAACTATTGAATTGTACGATTTAACTAGGAATTTTTTTTTTATAGAATAACGATTAATTGATCATTACAGTATAAAATAGGACACTCGAAGGTTCTTTGAATCGGTTCTAGCTGCTTTTAATTAGTTTTAAACCACTTATATATGCTTTGCAATGACGTGTGTATGTGTACACTTCATTCCGTTGCTCTTAAACGTAGAATTTAGGCGGTGTATAAAGGTTAGTGTTTTACATTTTGAATTATTAACAAATATTTTTACAACCTGTTTTCAAGCAATGACTTCTGTAAGAATGTAAGACTAATCTGTAAATAAGAAAGATTAAGGGGACTTGGCACCCTTTGAGCAAACTTCTTTATTTACGTATTTAAAAATTATATTTTGACATTTTATACAATGTTTCTATTCAAGAAAATGTTACCAGTTGAAAATTTTCATATATTATTCACACAATTTTAAAAATTTAAATTTTTTGAAGAAAATTGGGAAAATTTTAAAATCCTACTCCTTTTGTAAAAATTAATTTTTTGACCTGAAATTTTTTATAATATTCTTATGGATGTTCTTAACAACTTTAGGGATCGATTTTAGAATAACTTCATTCGTTTTCGAGAAAAAAATAAAATGTTGATATACAGGCTAAAAATCAACGAAAAAGCCAACATGTCTAACATTTTATTTTTTTTAAAAAAAAGTATTCAGTTTATAGCAAAATGGATCCCTAATTTTATTACATGCTTTATTTTTAACACGCAGGAAAAAAACTGAAGTGATTGGTAAATAATTGTTGAAGGAGTAGCATTTTGTGAATGCACTAAGGTTTCGAAAAACACAAACTGAGAAAAACCACTTTAAAGTTTATAATTCTGAAAAAATAATTATTATAAGCTTAATTAAACTTAAAATACCACTTTAAGATATTACTTATACGTTTTTCTTTACCATAATTGCATTTTCATATGTTTTCAACCCCCACACATTTTTATAAATGATCAACTTTTAGAGAGTACTAATTGCACAAGAAAACTCAAGAAAAACTTTGAAAAAAATATTTTTTCTGTCACGACAGAAGTTTTAGCTGTTTTTCTTCTTATAATATTAAAGTATTACATTTGTATGAAAAATATATCAGGAATAAGAACTGAAATTATAAAATTATTAATATAAAATGCCTTAATATAAAAATTTTACATGCACACATTTCACAAGGAAGAAAAAAATTACATTATTGTATTGCCTCGGAAATATTCTGCTTTTAATACTACACATTCTTTTTATAGTTATTATTTCTATTTATAAAATAGATTTTTTTTTATCATAACGCATTTTTTAGCTTTTTTTTTCTAAAAGGGTGTGTGGCTGAATTGCCTAATTTGTTTTCAAATGAAGTTTTATTCAACTTCTAACTTTCCGACATGCACAAGTGATATATCAATCGAAAGATAATAATGCAAAGAATAAGATTAAATGAAAATAAAAAAAAACCACAGGTTTTTGATTTTTAGGGTACCAAGTCCCCTTAAGTACGAGAGAACTGAATCTTTTTTTATTAAATAAGCGTGGAAAAAAGGAAAAAAAGTGTTGCACTTAATACTCATGAAAAATTATTAACTTTGAGAGCAGAAGTAAAATGTGCTAAAATAACACACAGAAAAAAGTACCACGTGACTCTTGGTTACTCTAGCATTATGATAGTATCATTGAACTTCAAGGAGTTGAAAAGTTAATTGTGCCAGTAGCAGTTGTAAAACATATTCTTTTTTTCCCTTTCTGTTTAATTAATGTTAGCAATAGGAGCAATAATAAATTATATCATCTGATTTTCATTATTTATCAATTAGTCATCCACAATAGGTATAAAATGTATTTTTCGAGAGGTTTTAGCTATTATGATCAATTAATTTATAAAATAACTTTGAAATTGTTTATTTTTCACTTTAACGGTCTATCATTGGTTATTGTTATAGAATAACTAGGTAAAGTATGAAAATTTTTTCATCTATTATATACTTTAACTGACTTGCCTAGTTATTTCATGAAATACCTAGTTATTCTATCAAACAACTGAATTATATACTTTAATGGTAATATATATATATATATATATATATATATATATATATATATATATATATATATATATATATATACCGAGAATATTAAATCATAATAGAGTAATTGCAGAGTAATACACGCAAATGTGTGAATTTATTACGCAACAATCATGGGAAATAAATAACATTTTCTGATGACACACAAATGCTTGTTTTATTTTTCCCAAACATTTTCTGAACTAAGCTAAGAATACCTGCGTCTCTACTGTCAAAACTACAATTATTAATATCGAATCCTTCGTTTGTTGAACATTTGACTAATCTCTGAATGAGTAAGCAAGCTTAATATATCTGTATTGATATTTTCCCTATAAAAATGACTAAATTAAGATAGTATTAATCTCCTGAAAGAGTAGATATCATGATACTAGGGAAATCAATTGGTAGAAATTTTTAATATTTCAACAGTCAAATACTGAAGAACGCCTTTTTAAATGTAAGATCTGTACCTGGAATATAGAATGACAAGTATGAATTACTTGGAAACAGAAAAAAATGAATTAATTTTAAAAGATTTCGAACGCTTTCATGTCTCATTCTTCTTAAGGACAATCTGTAGCGTTATAAAAGTTTTAGTTTCGTGGTTTTCTGATTATAAAAACCATTGATTAATTCTTCTTCGATGAATCAACAGAAATCGTTTCACTTATTCGCAATTTTCATCATCGAGAAAGCTCTTCCAGTACTACAAGTTTATTCTATTCAATTATTTAAGATAACTTCGAACTTAGATGTAAATAAGCAAAAAAATTTCCCTCGAGTTAGGAGCAACATTTGAAAAAAAGGGACAAAATATTCCTCGAATAATTCCTCGTTTTTATTTCCATTATAACAACTTTTTGCAAATGATTCAGAAATACAGCCGATCTCGATCTATTTCTCATTGTCAAAAGAAAAAAAAAAAATTCCATGTGAAATCATGTTTTTTGTCTTATTCCTTATGTGACCTTTTATTTAGTCACTAGATTTTATAATGGATAACCTATTCTTTTTATTCAGAGAAATGATTAATAGGCGAGAAAATAGTAAATAAATATATGTTAACTTTTTAATGATATAATTAGACGACTTTTTACAGCACTTTATTTATCATTGACCTAGTATAGTCTCTAAAGATACATACAAAAAATGATAATGCATGCAGGATTTAATATAGCATGTCAAGTTTTTCTGACAGACCACCTTTGATTGTTGACAAGTGTAGTCTTATGTCTTTGATAGTTAGCTTATATCTATTTTATTCTGCATGCCTTTATACAAAATAGTTCTATCGCTTGTTACTTGTTTATATTGCTCAATGATTAAAAAATATTATAGTTCCGTAATGTACTGAGGAATTTCTAGTATGATAATTTCTTTATCAATGTTAATAATTAATTAATATTTCAGTAACAAAGGCCTACTTATTACGCAAGAATTTTAATGAAGTAGGAGCAACGTCACGTTTTCAGAAGTCTGTATCGACAGAAAAAACTTCATTAGTTATTTTTAAAAAACATAATTTTATCTTTCTGAACGTGATACTTAAAAATTCTTAATCACTGATTGCTCTTACGTATGTTTACGGAAAACCAAACTGTAACGCGAATGAAAATCGTTGAATGAATAATTAATTGGCATGACTGAAGAAGCAATTTTCATGGTAAATATGCACCTTAAATAACTCCATCAGAAAGCATAATTCTGATTATATTCACTGAAAGAACGTTTCACTGAAAAATGCATTATATTCATTTTCTCAAAAGTGAAGTGTTTTTTATGGGAGGAAATGAGGTTAGTTTATCCAAGAATCAAAACTAGATTTCGTTTTCAACTGAAACAGCAACTCAAGTTCGTACACACAATTCGTTACTTCAAAAAAACATGCACACACAAATCTTGAAAAATCAGTTTCTAGAATATATAAAGGGTGTTTTTTTAGAGCTATAGAACTTTAAATTGCAATAAAACAACGATGTATTATTCGATTGACATGAATTTTTTTTATTCGAAAGATAATCTTGTGGCATTACATTTTAAATATGATTTCTGGCATATGACTGCCACGGCTGGCTCGGATGTAGTCCAATCTGGACGTCCAATTTTCGATGACTTTTTCCAACATTTGTGGCCGTATATCGGCAATAACACGACGAATGTTGTCTTCCAAATGGTCAAGCGTTTGTGGCTTATCCGCATAGACCAATGACTTTACATCGCCCCACAGAAAATAGTCTAGTGGTGTTAAATCACAAGATCTTGGAGGCCAATTCACAGGTCCAAAACGTGAAATTAGGCGGTCACCAAACATGTCTTTCAATAAATCGATTGTGACACGAGCTGTGTGACATGTTGCGCCGTCTTGTTGGAACCACAGCTCCTGGACATCATAATTGTTCAATTCAGGAATGAAAAAGTTAGTAATCATGGCTCTATACCGATCACCATTGACTGTAACGTTGTGGCCTTCATCGTTTTTGAAGAAGTACGGACCAATGATTCCACCAGCCCATAAAGCGCACCAAACAGTCAGTTTTTCTGGATGCAACGGTGTTTCGACATACACTTGTGGATTAGCTTCACTCCAAATGCGGGAGTTTTGTTTGTTGACGTAGTCATTCAACCAGAAGTGCGCTTCATCGCTAAACAAAATTCGCTTATAAAAATCGGGAACAACGGCAATCTCGTTTTGGGCCCATTCGACGAATCTACGCCTTGCTTGATGGTCGTTTTGATGAATTGCCAAACCAAACTGAAAATAAATCACTTGACAGCTGTTAAATCGGTCGCCATCTTGGAAAGTAATGCCAACTTAAACTTCTATACCTGGAAAAAAAACACTCTTTAGTTTAAATATTGAATATTTTTTTAGTTTAAAATCTAACTTGATAATTATATATTACTACCATGTTTAAACTCAAAATTATTGTACTATAAAAGGTGTTTTTCTGTTATTTAGATTTGACTTCTATCTAATAGAAAAGTTTTTAAAAAAAGAATTTTTCCATTAGTGGGTTTATATTTTTTACTTACAAATGTATGAATACGTTGTTAAAACTGAGTATGAAGCTCTTCAAATTCTATTAAACATGCAAGAATTCCTTATTATAAAATTTTCATTTTATGCGCACGCTAAAAATAATGTCTCTCATTTATCAATCACTACTGATTGCAAGAAACCATAGCTTATATTATTTGCCGACATTGCTAATTTCATATATAGACCTAAAATTTTATTTTCTGAACAATACAAACAAATTGTCTCCAGTTCTTTCTGAGAGATTTCGGAATTTACCTACACTTTAATGTAAAAATTATGAGAAACTAAAAAATACTCTATAATAAAAGTTCCAGTGTTATATTATATTTTGCACTTGAAATTCGGAGAAATTAATTTAAAGCAAATGTTTGTTTTTGAAAACTAATAACTATGTGAGGATTATGTAAAGAAAAAAAAATAATAAAGAAATGCAAAAAACGAAGAGGTAAATTTAAATAAGTAATATCTAATCTTTATGACGGACGACCTTTTAATAGTCTAACATGCAATCTTGACATTTCTCAATTATACTTGAAAAACTTGCTAGGCAGAGGCTAACGAACCAGTATCCATCAATGTGCCCTCTAAAGATACTTATTATTCTGGGGAAAGTCCTTGAACAAGAAGAGAGGTACAATAACTTTTCTTAATATATGATGGAAGAATCTCCGACTTTCATTGTTTTCTGTTTGTTTAAATGATTTTTGTAGTTACAAGCATCTAGCAGTTTCTCAGGAGTTTCATTTCTACTTTACTTTCTTCTTTACTTTTAATACTTTTACGTTTTAGATTGTTCCATAAAAATAAACTTTATTATCTACTTCTTTTTTGATAAGTTGAATGATTGATTTTTGTAAATTAAATTATCTTAGGAGATTTATAATAATTAATGAACATAGGTATATAAAAAATGTATCCATTAAAGTAAAATAAACTAAATTTTTTCTTTCATAAGAATTATTTTTCAGGTATATAGAATCATTAAATGGTTGAAAAAAATATAAAATCATAAACAATCCAGCAGTTTGCAAATGAAATATTACTTTAAAATAAAAATATAATAATTAAAGAACATGAAAGTAAATTATGTTTATTAAAAATTAGAAAGAAATTAGTTTCAGAGCCAAGTTTTGGCCTGAATAAAAATAGTTGTGATGTTTAACTTTTCGAAAAATATTCAACTGCTTTGAAAGAGGATAAATATTTATTTCAAAATGTGAGGTAGTAAAATATTTTTGAAACGATTGCGTTCCAACGAAAAATGCTTCATACATGCTTTTATATATATTGTTATATATATCTAATACTTATGCATAGTTTCATTTATTTTATAAAACATATAGTTGTACATATTATATACATTATAGTATAAACTTTTCCCATGGCGGATTAATTCAATTATGCTATAAATGAAGAAATGAAAAAGGGGTATTTTTTATAAAAATATACCTATCTGAGAAATTTTTCACTGCTTAGATTTCTGGTGCATGAGATCAAACACCATAGTTAAATATCAGATATGAAATTATTGGTATAATTTGCACTAAAAGGAAGTCAAAAACATTGAAAGAGGAATAACTTTTAATTAAAAATATTAGGTAATATTCCCTTTTGAATGAATTACATTTAGTAGTGTTTAAACGTTTTAAATAAAAATAAATTTTTAGATCTGAAATGACTTACCTATTTTAACGATTTTTAGCCTCAAAGAAGATTAACTAATATTATAAGTAGCATTGATAAATTGTATCAATACCTGTTCCAAGTTTGGAAAACTTTGCAGTTTCTTTTTAAAGGTTAAATATCTACACAGTTTACAATAAATTCTGAACATTTTAGGACATATATCCTACCATGATTGCATGATTTTTTTTTATTTTAAGCAATATATAAAACTAAAACAAAATTTCGGTGAAAATTTTTTTATATTTCTAACAGCAACATTTGATGAATACATCATTCGCTGAAGTGCAAACACTCCGCGCAAACACACAGTACACAGTAATTATAATATTTTACCAAAATGTACAAATTTGTACTGACTCAGCTCAAATTTTCTAATTTTGCTCACAAAATGGAATAATTTAATTAGTGAAAAAATACCGTGGGAATATATTCACGTATTAGTCACATTTATAACATTTCAATCCCTTAAAATTTTGTCATGTGCGAGAGAGAGAGAGAGAGAAATGGGAAAATATACGTATAATAGAAAAAAATACAGGTGCGAAAAATAATGCATGTGTGTGTGTGATCTTAATTTAGACTTAATGTTGTAAAGGATTTCAGGTTTTTTCCAAGATTCTAAGTGGTTATGTATTTCAGAGATTGTGTACACTTTTTCAGAAATCTAACTTGGTGTTGTTGTTAGACCTTCAGTGAATCTAAGGTTATGGAGATTTTTCTGTTAGTAACAGACAAGTTGCACATAGAATACCGATCTAACCGCAACAAAAATGTTCAAGGTTATTTACTCAAGTAAATGATCCACTTTTACATTAACTTTTTTTCCATACATAATTAATACACTAGAATTAAACTGAATGACATAAGTTGCATCAACAAGTTTAGATAATTATTCCATAATTTAAAAGTGGAATTTTTAACAAAGTCAAGAATATAAATAGATATCCAAGAATAAGATAAACTCGGAAAAAGAGGACGAGAGTAAAACAGAGAGAGAGATTAAACATCCCGCAAAATTATTAGATGTGATATGATAGAGAAATGCACTCACTATGCACCGTGATTGTATAAATAAATGTAATAAGTAATAAAAAAATAAGTAAGTAAAACATAACAGCTTTGTTTACTACACAAAAACAAGTATTCGAACGATCTGATACGCAGTACTCTTTACTTCCTTCAGAGAGATAGTAAACATGCAAGCGTGCAATTTGCATACAAGGTCAGCGTTAAGCACAGTCCTTCGTTTTAAAACGTGTCAAAGTGTGTGAGTAACGGGACAATTATACCATACAAAATACAACTTATTTTATTTCACAATTCGTATTTTTAGGAAAGGAAAAAAATGGGATGCGTTAATAAACAACTTTTTTTACATAGTTTTCCCCTCATACTTAATTTTAATTTTTGAAAATAATGAAATATTTGACATGCGAGAATAAAATTCAGTGAACAACATTATTTGCGAAATTTCGAAGATTTAAATAGCGAAATGCCAAAGATTATTTCAAAAGCTTTGAAATAAACTTTCAGGTTGAATTTTAGGCATTTTGGGGATTACTATATATTTTATGATATGCAAAGACATACTCTTTAGAGGGCAAGAAATACTTTCTCACGAGTGGTGCTTTAATTTGCCTTGATGTCTATCAAAAGCTATATAGCTTTCAGTTATTTTTTATTCAACTGAATATATTTTATACGTGTTAAAAATATCCGTTTAAGAGTTTGAGCAATGCTTATCAAATTACGTGATTAAAATTCTGAACATTTACAAATTCAGTTAACTAAATACTGTTTTTAGATTTAAATTTCAACCGGTTACATCATCATCATTAAATAGTCTGAATCAAAGTTTCGAACTTTTGAAATTTAAACATGTTTTTAAAGTACCTTGAGCCTAAGCTGGTGAATTAAATAAATTAAAAAAATTGTATAAATATGTTGAAATGTGATGAGCAACTTGTAATGGAAGGTGAAAAATTATTACTGACATTATAAATCCCTGAGTTCTCGACTTTAAAGAATGATGTAAATGATAAATTAAAAAAATAACTTTTTTACTTTATATATTCTTTATTCAGCTCCTAAATATATGCGCAGAAATAGAATTAGGCAGCAAATAACCTCGCTAAGCATCAGTGCATTCAAATAGCTTTAGATTCAGTCACGCATCTTCTGAATTTGCTCTGCAGTATTTAAAGAGCGTGTGTTCTGTGTTTGTACCTACATTATTCCATTCTGTGGGTATATATATATAATTCTTTTAAAATTCAGTATTTTATCTTAAAAAGCTTTTAAAAAGGCCTAACAGAAAAAACTCTTATTTTTTCAATTTTTTAAGACAGTATGCTCAAGCTTATTATTTTATATCGACCACGATGTTAAATCTCAAAATGGAGCATACAGAAATTCTCAGTTTTGTTTGAAAGAGTTAGATTGTTTATCTAGCGAGTATTTACAAGCAATTTATTTCTTAATTACTGGAAAAGTTAATTTTTTCATGAACGTTTGGATATTTAAGGTATTGAAAAACTCGAAAACGTCCCGTGTTTATACAAATATATATTTTCCAATGTTTTTTCCTGAATTTTTAAACAACTTCCAGTTAGAGACAAGTGAATTGTACATAAACAATAATGATTTTTATAGGATATTCCTTAGAATAATAAGTTGCTGTAAAACATTCAAAAGAAGAATAAAATTATTTTCCTTACTTCGCCCTTTCCCGTTCAGTTTCGTAATGAACAGGGAAAATAGTTTGTGGCATTTCCTTCGGTTTATAGAACACGGAAGAAAAATGTATGCAATTGCCCTCAATAATAATAGAAAAAACCCTTACAAGTATACAGTAATTTTGCAGAGTCAAATCTAACCCTATGGTTAGAGTTTTTGTTTTGCAATTTCTGTCGAGCGCTTTTCTATTCGATTTTTTTTTTGTTCTCTAGAGAGAAAAAAACATTGTTTTACATTTTTTTAGATACAGATATAGATAGCTTACAGATTAAAAAAATCATCAAGAGTTACTCTTGTAATGTGTCTTACAGTAAAACACTTCATTTATATGTTTACATCATGGCAATTAATATAATACTCAGGAGTCAAATAAGATTGCTAAGAAAATACATACAATGTAAAAAGTATATATGTACTACATTTTTTAAGGTAGATACTGATGTAAATCTTTTTAAATGTATATAGTACTCAATGCTTCGAAACTATGGCAAAGAACATACGTATAAGACATTGTACTTATTCTTGATTATTTTCATTTTATTATTGGAATAAATATCGTTTACATTGATGCTTTATCTCCATCTCGTAAATAATCTTTCTTCTACATCAATCTAATCGAAGGAAAAGGAGAATAAGTTTTACATAGAACTGAAGTTTCATAAAGAAACTATTTTGCATTTCTCGTTCATTTGCAAAGAAATATTTATAATTTATTGCAGTTTATTTGGAAGAATTTTGTTACTAAAATATGGAGAGAACAAGAACACAGTTAAAGTGAATAAGCTACAAAGTAATTATGCGCAGATGTCTTTGAACTTGGAAAAGTAATGAGAATTTCATTTTCCTAAAATAATTGTATCAATTCTATTCATTCACAAATAATTTTTTCTGATTATAATAAAGTTTTCCTTTAATACACAAAAAATGATTGCTCAAAGGAAAGAAAATATCAAAAGTTCTTTCACATTTCATTGTAGCTCTATTGAAAAGGCTTAAGAATATGCAATGAGAAAGTTAATTGACTCTATACAGATTTTTTTTTCAGATTTGGCTGTGTTTTCTTGAATTAAACAAAAGAATTTGAATTTTAGTTAAATGATATTCTTTTTGTCCATAAGTTTCTGTATTATAACGGTGTGAAATCTCTTTAAGACAATAATACATATTATGAACGTAAGTGATAAACTGGGACAGGAAATATTCTTTTCATTACTTAGGGCAAATGATTTTCTTACCTCTCAAACATTAAGCAATTATTTATTTTTAACTAGCTCGAAAAGTAGTTTATTCTTAAGAGAAAATTAGATCATTATTTTTCCATGTACTGAGGAATATTATGGAGATTGTATTTTTATGAGGAGAAATAATGAAATCACTTTGAAATTCGGTATTTGGCTTAAGGACAAAATATGTTTAGATATTTGCAGCAAAATATAATTGAGGAAAATTATTACGTTTACTTAGAATGGGATCTTTTCGTAACATGTACCTATCTTGAATACTGATGATATTAAGGGTTCAGACTGAATAATTGTTTGTTAACATCGCACCTGCATGCAACATAAGGTCTATTAACGATGGATCGCGAAATTTTATTAAAAGTTCCAAGGGTGTTTTCATTATATTAAGGTGGCCAATTTTCTTAAAGTGAAAAAACGAGGACGAAAAATTGAAGAAAAATTGCCACGTAAAAATATGAAACATTTTATTAATTCAGACAAAAATACACTAATTACGATTACATCTCTTTTAATTATTTACAAAAACAAGAATTTTTCCTTTGAATGAATTTTTTTGTCAATAGATTATTTTCTAAAGTATCGGACATTTCGAACAAGAAATATCCTTCACTTTGAACTTTACGCTATGTTCTACAGCTAAAGTATCAACATTCAATCTTGATTTATCACTTATCCAAAAATGATTACCGATTGAGAAAATTCATTCAACTTCTGTAGCACAAAGTAAATTCAACAAGAATAACTGAATTTTCATATGGAATGTGTACATTTTTGAAATGGTTAAATATTTCCACCCATTTTTTTTATCAATTTCAGCATGCTTATTTTCCCATTGTTCTAATTTATCAGAATTTAAATACACTCATGTCCATAAATTAAGGATAATTCAGAATCCCACAGAAATTGAACTCTAAAATAAAAATTTCACCTGTAGAATTATCACACACATCTTGAAGAAGAATATGCAAATTACAGGAAACCACCAAATGGCGCGGATAGTACGTCACAATGACGAGAGTGTAAGAGAGGGGTACATAAGGAATGGTGGCAAAGAAGTAAAATTGTTCACAAGCGCTTTAAAAGCCTTTCAGTGCAATAACCGCATAGTTATGGCCCAAAGGAAGCATTTGGATGATTTTTACGTGGTAGAATTATTGGACGACTGGAATGTGGACGTACCCAGCTGGAAGTATCCGAGGAACTTGGAATCGCCCAGAGTGTCATCTCCAGCCTTTGGCAACGATTCCAAGATGATGGTAATGTGAGTAGAGGTTACAGCATAGGTCGCCCCCGAGTTACAACGCCGAATGAGGACTGGTAAATTTGGCAGTTACTGCCAAAAGAAACAGACGAAGCCCAGCATCAGACCTATCTCGTCAGCTCTCTTCAGCTACCGGTACGACAGTTTCAAGGCAGACCGTGTACAGACGCTTAGAGCACATTGGTCTATATGCTCGTAGGCCTGTCAGATGTGTTCCACGTATCTCAACTCACTGTCACCTGCGATTAGCCTGGAGTAGAGAGCCTGCATTGTGGACACAACAACAGTGGTCTTGTGTGATGTTTTCCGACGAGTCCAGGTTTAGTTTGCAGTCTGATTCTCGCCGGACTTTAATATGGAGAGTGCCAGGTACCCGTTACCACCAAGAGAACACCATTGAACGACACCGTTACGGTGGTGCAGGGTGGCTCGTTTGGGGAGGAATTATTCTTGGTTCCAGAACTGACCTGCATGTTCAGAGTGAAACGATGACAGGCCACATCTCTATCGGGATGTCATTCTGGAACAACATGTACGTTTCTTTCGGGGTACCATGGGTGCTGAATTTGTGTTTATGGATGACAACGCCCGTCTTCCCCATGCAAACATTGTAGACGAAAGCCTTCGATCGGAGGATATCAACCGTATGGATTGGCCAGCATACTCACTGGAGTTGAATCCAATAGATCATGTGTGGGATATGCTTGGCCGACGAATTGCAGCCCATCAACCCCTTCCCGCCTGTCTACCGGAACTTTGGAGGGCATTGCTTGATGAGTGGTGTAATATTCCCCAAGATCAAATGGATAATTTGATACTCAGCATGCCTAGGCAATGTAAGGCCTGTATTGCATCGTCCGGGAGACATACTCCGTATTAACCATCATACTAACCATGTTATACTGTTTTTTGTGAATAGGTTCTTTTTTGAAATTTGCTCCAGGGAGCAAAAATCGAAATTTTTATTAATTATGTGAAACATATAGCATCTTTTCTCTCTCTTTACCTTTTGTTTAATAAATAGACTTTACAAATAAGTCAAATTTGTTTTGCTTCTGTATCTTTTTTTGCCTGAACTTCATTATCCTTAATTTATTAATTATAACCTATATACATTCAGTCTTCTAATTTCTTCAAACAAACCACTGTCATCGATTTTAATATTAAGCATTTCTTTCGAAAAAAGTTTAACACAATTTTCTATATTTGCTCAATTTACTTGAAATAAAGTCAAAAAACACCGTTGAAAACTGTTATTTCCTGTTATATTTGTTTCAGACCCTTCTTCGACATATTGGAAGTATGTTTGGTAACATTTTGCACTTCTTTGGTAAACTTTCCCGTTATTACCCGATTTGATTCTTCAAAGTTTGGTAATTTTCTTTTTATTATTAAAGGAATATATTTTTCTTCAAATTGCGATTTTTATTAAAGCACAAAAACGCTCAAATCAAGACTAACTTTTGTAGCTGAAATATGTTTTCCTTCAATCTTTTGAATCGTTTTGTGGAAAATAAATGCCTAATTATGTACACACTACACTAATATCTCCGATAATCCATTCTGGCCATCTCTGGCACAGAGATGCCCAGCATGCCACATGGGCCTGGCATCTCTGAATACAGAGATTAACAGACTAGTTTTACAATATTGAAAAGGAGAGGAAGGACAGAACCTATAAAAAAAGGACTGTGGGAGAATGAAACCTGTAAAAGAAGGACAATTGGTCACCTTATTTGTATATATAAATGGATGTTTTTATTTCTAGAGGAGAGGAGGATGTAAGAATGAAAAAAAAGTCTAAAATCACACCATTGTACAGATTTTGAAAAATCCCCATGAATTTAAGAAGGGAAATTTATACTTAATCTATGTTCGGTATCGAATTTATTCCTATACTTTGGTGGAAACTATTTTGAAAAACATAGTAATAAAATAATAAATGAAAAAAAGATTATCATCACCTCTTTTAAGCAGCGGCTAATTTTCGATTATTCCACATGGAAAATAAACGAGTTCACAGTTAAGCGATCTCTACACAAATTCGTTAAAAACGAATAGCTTTTAGAGGATTTTGGTGATACATAAATTAAAATCATTCAAAAGACAATTTGAATCTATTTTACTTTCTAGTAAAATTTAAAATTTACAAAATTAAGGAATTTGTCACTTGGTATTAAAAGTTTTAGGAGGTATTGTCGATAAGAATTTAGAAAGAATAGTATCAGGGTTGTGTGTGTGTGTGAAAATTGTTATTCGATTTTTACAAAAGTCAAATGTTGGTATGATGCTAGTTTTCAATAGAGAGAATGTAACGTTGTTCTTAAACAATCATTCAAAGTTGGCTGTTTATTTTACTCACTGTTCGTTTTCTTAAAGTGGGTCATCCTAATATGGAAAATTAAAGTATTTTAAAATAGAATATAGTGGTTATATATATTAAGTTCTGAGAGAAAATATAAGCGTCTGTCTTTTGATAACATTGTCACACTCACGCGGTATCCCGGAGAAACTCAAAAATACTAACTCCATAGTTTACAAAAACAGTTCGGTTACACACAAATCATTCCCCCTAAAAACAGCTTATAATATTACTATAGATTTATATCGGTACATCAGTAATGTTGAATAACATATATTGCACTTTTTCTTATAACTGTATTTTTAACTGCAATTTGTCTTATTTGTACGTATACACTGCTCGACAATTGCTAAGAAACACTTACGTTTTTCGGAATAATTAAGAATAGGCAATAATTGAAAAATGAAACTAAGTACATCTTTAGTGGGGACGATGTGTCTTCATTCCAGCACAAAATGGTACAGATATCGCCACATCGTAGGATTAAAAACTTAAAAATAAAAAAGATGCTCCTTGGAAGAGTTGCAAACACCCACAAAAAATTCATCTTCAGGTCAGAATGATGCAGACATGAGTCCCTTAGTAAGAAGAGTGTTAAGAAACTACGGACACTAACGCCTATTTTGCATCTGTTCTCCATGCTCTGCACTAAACTATCGCTTTTACACTGTCCGGGGAGGAATGGTTCTTTGTGCAACACGTCTGACAAGAGCATCCCAAGCATGTACAATAGGATTTAGGTCTGGCGAGTCAGGAGTGAAATTTCTGTTCCCTTTTGTCACGAGGGCTACATAGCGCTCCTCTACCCTCCTTCCACAAAGCACTTCCACCCTCTGTCATTTTCTTTAATCGCGAGATGACACTCTTTGATACACCCATTGCAGCAGCTTCAGGGGTGAAACTTAGACCTGTTTCCGGTCGTCCAATTGCTCTTCTACGATCGTAGATGATGTTTTTACTGACATTTTGCTCTTAATTATTGAACCAAACAAAATTGATGAGAAAAAAATCTCATATACCAACCAGGACTATTTTCGTGAAACATCAAACCCCATGAATTTTCGTATGAATCATGAGCACTTTCTTTTACACAGATAACGAGTCCTGGTTTTTCACGCCGTGTGAACTTGAATTGACTTTTATTGACTGAGACGCAATTTTGCATAAATCACTTGTTCCTTAGCGATTGTCAAGTAGCGTAGTTTAACTGCTATTCACCCTTCTTAAATTATAAACCACAAAAGTTTGAAAATCACAATACACTGACATTTATATAGCTACAAAATAAAAACTATTATTAAGTTGTTTTTAAATGGGTAAAATCTACATTTCTGTAATTAAAAACAACAGAGTTTTTTCCCCCAAGTTTGTCTAAGAATATGAATTAAATTTGTTTCCGTTGAGGCAAGTAATTTGGAATACAATTTAAAACTACCATTGCTACCAGTCATTATATTTAGAAACATATTAAATTATTGTACCTTGATAATTAGTTGTTAAATTTAAATAATTACATTTTCTTCTCAAAAATTATTTTGGCCATTTTATTAAAATATAATCACGGAATACTGCACAAGCAACTCATAAATAAAACTCCTAATTTTTCACCTCAAGTATTTTTTTATATAATCCCCATAAATGAACAGCTATACATATATAATAGATAAACTTTTATAGACATTGTTACCATAAAACACAAGCATACAACCCTGCTATTAACAGTAATATTAATTAGATGGCAACTTTGTTATCTTTTTTTTACTATAGTAAATGTATATTCATCATTAACTACAGATTTCAGAATTTGTGTGTGTACCAGTTTTTAAGGATCATGCAACAAATAGTTTTCTCGCAGAACTTAACAACAAGGCATATTAAAATTTCCTTTACATTTTTTATAAAATCTCAGCACTTATGTTTTTATTTATTTAAAAAAGAGATACACACAATTTTGTTCAAAATTTATTATGATGTACTGAAGTAGTTTGAAAATTTCTCATGTATAGGATTTGCAACCTAATATCTTCCAACAAGCATATGTTATATCTAATATTATGTGGAGCTTAAAATCACAGTATTCTCCTCAGAAAAAAAATAAATTTAACGCTGAATTTTAGAATTTTATAGCATTACAATTTGGAACTTTTCTTTCATGAGAGATATATTAAATTTCTTGTCCCTTGTCATCATTGTGGCTGCAGTAAGTAGCCTAGTGGTAACCGTCACGAGTGTTGCGGGTTCGAGTTCTGTTACTATTGAAGACCCGTCGTGTAGAGAAGGCCGATGTACGTTAAATTTGTAGAGGTTCAAAGTCCTCCCGTTGGTGTGGTAGCTCAGAGGATAGCGGTGGCTCAGGCCTCATCTTAATCACTTGACAGAGAAGTTCAAAATTACGAGGTCTATCACCAATATCCTTCATGTTGATTTATAGTGTGACGTTAAGAAAATTCATTCACTCACCCTACGTCATCATATATATATATATATATATATATAGTACAAATACTCCTTAATGTATAGCAACAGAGTGATAATGTGCTGAAGGATAGAAATTTTATACACATAGAATAAGTCGACATGCACTTATATATACTAAAGTTCGTTCTGAAAAATACTAAATATTTTTGGAAAGAAATTGATGCTCTTTTATACTTAATACAAAAAAAAAATTTTCATTATTATCTATTGTTTTAATGCAGTTAAAAAGTATAGTGAAAGTTCTCAAACATTTTTGTTCTCCAAAAGTGTTATTAAATGGTATATTTTGTTTTATATTTTTATTTCTATATGCTTTAAGATTTCAATATGTTTCTTTTTAGTGCAAGTGTCTTCCACCAAAGTACATACAGAGTATAAATTTATCGGAGGAAGCTGGCTGCCTATGCTGATGTGTTTTACCATGTTGGGCGCCATATTTGTGCCCTATTTTATCGTTTTGGTTAGAGGAAATCTGAATCCTTTCCTGCCTTTCGTCAGGTAATTAATTTTAAAGATCTTTTCAAGCAATATTTGAGCATAAAAGTACGGATTAAAAATTTGTCTCATCACTAACATTTTCAGTACTAGTTAAAACTTTCTGGAATTTTTTTTTAAATTACAGTATCATGTACTGTGTTGAGGCCTTATCTATGTGTTGAAAAATAGGATTAAATTGTTTAAGGCTACCTTTGCCAAATGTACGAGAACCTGAACCAAACGACAGCACATTCGTAGAAAATGTCTCAATTTTCATGAAAATTTGTAGCATTACAATTTATACATCTGTTTATAAAATATATAGCATTTTTTAAAATTTCAAATTATTCCAAAAAATACTTATTTTTTCATTTTAACACGTAATGAAATAGTTCATTTAGCATTACTGTATGAGAGGAAAATTGCTAAGTACATTTTATACCAGAAAAAAAATGAATCAGTTTAGATAAAAAGGAAAAGTATGACAAAATATGCAGTTCTCTGAAGAATAGCGAAGCCACAATATAATGTTAATATCGGAGCATCTTTGTTTCTAAAAAAATATTGTAAATTCGGGTTCTATTCTTTAACATGAAGCGAAGACAGGCTTAAAAAATGTAGCTTTTAATTTCTTAAATAGCGTAATTGTACTTTAAACAATATTCTATTCGCCGACTGTGTGGCGTAGTTAGTTTGGCGCTGGCTTTGTACGCCTAAGTTTGCGGGTTCGACCCAGGATCATGTTGGTGGATTTGCATGATGCAAAAAATCGACAGCGTAAATGTCGTATGATTATGCGGCATTTAAGAGATCCCTTAAGTGCCTGTTTGTCTTAGGTGCTCTCGGCCAAATTAAACTCCTAGAACGGTTTCGCATCATCGGAGATCAGGTTCCCTCATCTGTGGAGGAAACTGGCGGTCAAAATGACATAATGGCAATTATTATCCACCTATATGGTGCCGCGCTAAAGAGTAATACCAGCTCCTGGGGAATGTACTAGGTCTGCAATGGTAAAACACCAATCCGCAGCCCCATTAATAATAAAAACAATATTCTATTCAACGATGAAACACTTGTTCACGTTTAAGAAATTAAGAGTGTTACAATTATACTGACAACGCAGACATTTTAAAAATGCATTTTTTGCAGTGTGATCTCCTCACCCATGTCCAGTGAATTGATTGTATAAGCTTTACGGATTGCAATGCTATAATTTTGCAGTATTTTCAATAATACTAAGCCTCCAATCTATCCAATCAGTTCTCAAATACATCAACCACCCAACCTCCAACTAGTTCCAACGCTTTACACAATCATTTTCTAAATACTTTAGAAGAAGCAAAATTCTCTAATAATTAAGGATATCTAATAGGCAATGAGGAATATTTTGTTTAAAAAGTAATAAATTAAGTATTTTTCGCTCATTTGCATTCTAGCTTCATTGACAAGTGAAGAGAAATAAATTTTTGCATTTAATATTTAAAAATAAATGAATTTTTTATATTAAGAAGCTTAAAAATGTGAACAAATCACATAAAAATTAATTTATTTTGCAAGCGAGCGCATTTAAAAATGATTGAATTGACGAGAAACAAGTAATAATAATATATAAGCTAAAAACTATGCATAGTAAATCTGAAAATTTGTAACAATATAAAGAAATGCTGTATAAATTTTTTCAACGTGATTTAATTTCAGCTTTAATAAGGTAAAAAATTTTAGAAAATGAAATAATTAATAAAGTGAATTATAAATAGGAGCAAAAACATTTAGCAGTTTTTTTAGGAAGGTAACGGAATGTAAACATTTTGAAAATTATTCTGAAATTATTTTCAGTTGCAACTTTTTTGTTTCATTTCAACTAGTCATACTATTTTTATACCATAAGAAATAATTCGCCAAATTTTATTAGTAAACGTGTTGTGTATACATGTTTTGCTTAAATTATGGACTCTAAAAAAAAATTAGATTTCATATCTCTTTAGCAAAAACAGTATCTGATTTTGCTTAGCATAACTTAAAGAACAGTACATAAAATTAGATTTTATGCATAAATAAGTTCTCTTTTTCCTGATGTATGAATAATTGTTCTTTTTAAAAAAATATAAAACTGATAACAATATAGTTCCCAAACGTTTATTTTTGCCAAATTCAGATATGAAAAAATAAAACTCGATAAAGATTGTTATTTCTACAAATTTAAAACCTAGTGTATAATTATCTAAAAATTCTTTATTATTTATGATATTTTATTTTAATTTTATAAATTTTAAATTAAATGAATTTAAAGTGTCTAATAATAAAATACAAATCTTTGCTTTTACATGACTTTATTGCAAAAATTTGCCTGCATGCTATTTCATTGGCTTTTTAAAAATTTGTTATGTCTAAAAACAATTTTTTTTTTCAGTCAAGTATCTGGGAGTCCACCTCAAAGTGGAATATTTAATTTATTCCTTATAATCTCGTCACTTATTGGTAAGATAAAATCGTTTTTTAATTTGATATAGAGCCTTAGCATTGTTGTTAGATATGTTTTGTTAATATGAAGTTTTTTTTTTTGGTAATTTTAGTTGAAAACTTTTGCTTAACTATAAAATTATCAAACCCACTTTTGTTGGATTGATTTTACTTCTTCTAATAATGATAAATATGAAATTTATTTGGAGAATAATGCTTTATGTTCAACGCAGTTCTTTATGCTACATGAGGCAAGACACTGTAATACAATCGTATTCTAAATGGAGATTTTTCAACTGCTTCTAAGTACTTGATATAATGAAGACTGGAGAAAATTGCAGAATAAAATTCAGTTTAAAGTGTTTTTACCTGTAGCTATTCACATTAAAAAAAGAATAAACGCTCTTATACCGTTCTAAATCAAAGAGAGATACCATATTTAACTCAGAAAACGCCATGTGTTTCAACGTGGTTGCATAGCCGTGTGGTTATAGTACCAAGTTCATGGTCGGCATTGTTTCAGTCGAGTTTTGACTCAGCTAAAAGCCTAAATTGGACTCGCAACTCTGAATTATGGTAATACAGTGTAGGCGACATTTGAGCTGGCTCTCTCCTCCCCAAACTTCCAAGTCAACGTCATTGTTTTTGAACTTCAATCGATTTAACGTATATCAGTTTCTTCTATACAGCTTGTCGTGAGTGGCATCATTACTCTAAACACAACTTGTTAGAAATGACCATGACCACTCACTCCTACCATTGCCACCTATCGAGGCTCAAAGTCCTCTCGTTAGCATGGTATAAGCGTAAGGAGACTAGAATGTCAATTTAGATGACTTTACTTTACTGAGGCTGAAAATTACGAGTTACGTCTACAGAGGATGTTACTAGTTAGATTTAATACGCATTACTTCCAAGTGCGACGGTAATGGATTATTAATTAGCCATCTTCTTCGAAACAGGTTCTGGGTTATTATTACGACTACTGAAATTTTCATAGCCTTGCATGACTTCTGAAAATCACATTTTATTCAAATATAAAATAAAATGTCTCAAATTTTGTCGTATTTAAATAACAGTTCACTACATTTGCAATTTAAATGCCTGTTCATAGAGTCGTAGTTACAAATTTTTTCACGGATTATTTCTGATAATAAATTATATCGAATAGAGTTTTATTTTGTATATTCAGGCTGTGAAACTGGATATTTATCTTAAGGCAAAATTATTATAAAATTCTTGATGGTTAAAATAGGTAAAAACATGAATAATTTTATTTAATTTATGATTCGCTGCGCAATTGCAACAATTAAAGGATCCTCTCATTCTGAATTTTAATGAAAGATTATGTATAAAAACATTTTATATTCTGAATATTAATTAAATGAATATGCGCGCAATGCATATTCAAAATTCATTGATAATTATGTTGAATACTTATGTATTAAAAAGGAAAGTTCTAATTACTGTATTTATTTTTCAGCCTTTATTGGTCTCAATTTACTCTACATGGGAATACGAATCCAGAAAAAGAGGTTGGAAGATGATTGGGTTCGGCAAACAGCATCATTACTTAACAAAATCTCTCTTATCCCAGGTCACATCGGCATTTTGGGCATGGTCCTTGTTGGGGCCTATCCCATTGATTTCTACAGGAAAACGGAGCAATGGGTGATGTATCTGATTCATATAGATTTAGCTCTATATTAAATATTTCAATTAACAAAAACAGAAAAATTATTATTTTTCCAACAAAAAAAATTGCTTAGAGGAACAACTCTTTTTTGTAAATCGAAGTCTGATGATGCAATTCAAACTTTTCGATTTATCCCACCAATAATCAGTTGATTTTAAAGTATCAATTTTGAATTGGTGATTCAATTGATCTCTTAGAGCCTTGAGTTGTGATTTCGGATAATTTTTAAATGGATCATATTAAATCCCCGTCCTTTTTCTTAAAATAAAAACTGATGTAATCATAGGTATTTATATGTTATGAAAGATAAGGAGAGTAGATATGAAGGACACAATGCTATGTTTTGATTTTTTTCAGTCAATGCAAATAACGCAGCAGTAAAAACCAGGGATCAACTATTTGCTTAGAGACTTCGCCCATTCCTCTATAAATTAGTTTTTTATGCAGAATTTGAGTAGAATTTTGCCTGTAACTTCTGCGTCGTTTCTTAAGAATTCTTATGCTAGCAAAAGGTACTCAAAATGATATTCTCAATTTTCGATATTTCTAATCAATCTCAATGGCAGGGGCATAGCTATCGCCGTATCAGCCGTTTAAATTATACGGGGCTACAGGGGCTCCAACAAGTGTAAACCAAAAATCGTCAAATATGAAGAGGTCCAAAAGAGGGCCCCAAGAAATCATCGATACACTCAGATTTATTAGAATATGGATATTTTTGTAAAGCATTTGAGTAATGAAAATATTTGTTGTGTAAGATACTTATTTTAACTTCTGTAGTATCAGGTATATGAGTAGGTTTCAAAGGATTTTTTTGCGAAAATCAGGACTTTATTGTGCAAAAATATTAACTTAAATTTGTATGTAATCCAATTTCCTTTCTTTTGGACTCATCGCTTATGGCGTAATGCAATTGCTTGCTGATTCGCAAAGATTCTACAATGTTCTTCAAATAGAAGCAGGAAAGTAAAATTTCTCGGAAATTGTCGACGTATTTCAAGTTCAAAAGAATTATATAGTTTGGCACTTCGCCCAAATTAGAAGCATTGAAAATTAAAATCTGATGATGAACTTTAACATGAAGATGGTTAGGTTATGGCCCGATGTGATTTAAAATTAGTAATAACACACATCTCTAGAAAATTCTTTTAAAGTTTACTTGCATCCTCAACAAAAAAATCTAATAAATGTCTTAGAAGACATTGTTGGAAAAATATTTTAGGAAAGATACTAATACGTGATATGAATTCCTACTTTAAAGAAATGTTACAGCTACAATTAATACATAACATTTTATTACTCATACCACTTTACAGAAAGTGTTCGGTGAATATATTCTCACCATTTTTATTGAAAAATTTGATCAAAATATTTTGATTAGTGTATTAAAATGACGCCCTTCTTTATAAACACAGGTCTTTCTTTACCAACTTCCATATTGTCTTTAAGTTTTAGGAGATGCACAGAAATAAAGCTCAATGAATAACTTTGTGCATCTTAAAAACAAAGATTTTATTGCAGTCACTCTGTGGTTAAGATATATGCTTAAACTAACGATACTTAATGATGTAACATAAGGATACTTAGTACTGCACGTTAATTTACAAATGAAGAAAACACAGTATTACTTTATCGTGGGATGTTTCGGTTGCGAGAAAGGATAATATGTCACATTACAAACTGAAATTAGGAATGTGTTTTAATCACAAATCAAATTAAATACAGCAAATCTTCTACCACAAAGAGCTCTTAGCTTTTCATCTGCTGTTTGAAACTTTACTTAAAATTTTTCTGTTACTGAAGAGAACCCAGTTGAAAGGTGTCTAATAGATATTACAGCTCACATCCTCTATTCAATGTTTAATAAATAACATTATCTAGGTTATTGCTTTGGCATCTTTCATGAAGAAATAAACTCTTGTAGATTTCAACACATTCTCTAAATTTCTTTTTTTTTAATCGCATTAAAAGGATTTATTTTCTTAATACGAAATTGTTTTTTTTCCTAAATTTGAAACTATTAATATTTGTGAAATCTGAAAAATATTAAACACATTTAACGTATCACCCACAAATATGCGTCACATACGTTGTTAGATATATCTATATACAAGAAATATTAATATTTTACAGATACATATTATTAACAATACAAAAACTTTGAAAAAGACATTTCTTTGCTTTCGAAATTTTCTGCTAAGTGCCTCTATGAAAAGATTTTTTTGTAGTATATTCAGCGAACTTTTTTCTTATACTTATTGAAGTTTATGCGAGTAAATAAATTTTTGATTTGAAATATTTTATTTACAGATGGGAGTCACCATCATTCCACATCTTATTGGAGCTTTGTCATTATTTTTGGGAGGCTTATTCTATTGCATCCTCATCACATATATCATGTCTCTTTTACATCCTGAGCAAAAGAGGATTCTAGGAATAAGGATATTCCTCGTTTCTCTCATCACCATGTGTTCAGCATTGCGTATCCTTTATTATTCGTTCTGTAATCACAAATCATTTTATTTTTAATATTAAGGGTTATGTATCACAGAAAATTCTTTTTGTTGGTTTTTTCCTTTTCGAGCTATTTTAGTATACAGTTATTAATGCGGAAAATAATGTGAAATTATTAAAAATTTTTGCAGTCATGTTATTAAATATGTTGTTTATATATAATATACTTTAGAAGAATATTATTTAATTGTTCTCTTTAGTTACTTATTCGATTAGAAATTGAGAACATTTAATATTTCATTATAAAACTTGCATTGATTTGTAACTTAAAAATATTTTAAAATGCCTTTTTTTATTTCCCCTTTTATATAAAGTCGAATTGGACTGAAAAAGTGTTAAAGTACAAATTTACATATTATCAGATGCAATTCATTACTTTTTGAAAAATATTTTTGATAAGTTAATACTGAAACGAGGAACATCATTATTTCAAAAATGAGAGATCACACAAAAATTAACGTACCGATTTAAGAATGAAATTTATTGATTCAAAGTTATATGAGTGTAAAATGTAGGCTAAATATATCTACTCTTAATTTGAATGACAGTGTTTATTTTTTTATGAACGGAATCTATCTTTTTTCAGAAAATCGTTGCATCAGCAAAGTAATACAATCGATAAATTATTTAAAATATGTTATGAAACAGAATTGTTTATATAAACAGATACACAGAGGCAGATGAGAAAGCTAAAAGCCGCGAATGTCATTTTGTTTACAAACAAAAACCGCAATAAAATGACTCATATTGTATTTTATCTTCTCTCATACCTCTTTATAATATTTTTCAACATTTGGAATTCACATGCTTGGAATATCTATTAAAAACTGAAATAGTTTTGAGTTAGATATATGTGTAGTAGTACCTAGCAATAAGGGACACCCTACTAGTCATTTTGTTCTTTAAGTAGAGATCTCCCATCTTCAGAGGGTATATCCTAAAAAATTATTATTTAATTAGAAATTGTTTGTATCAAGCTTTGAATAAATAATATATAGTAACAGATTTTTATTAGTCACATAGTCGAAGGTATATTTATTTAAATTTTAAGCTAATGAAAAATGGAATTTTTGATTATAAAAAGTTTAATCCCCTCAAAAACGTAGCAAATAAATAATAGTTTTGCAAGAGAAATTTATATAGAGAGAAATCCATGCATAGGTTTGTTTGAAAATCTACTTATCGCAAGCATATTTTTTCCATATGGATATTGAAGTCGTTGATGATCTTGTCTTTCACTGTCTCCAACAGATATGATTTTTTTTTAGTGAAAGGTCTATTTAAAGACATTTTTTATGTCACACTTTTCGTTTGACTCTTCTTTGTCTGCCTCACTTCATAAGCTATTTTTTTAAGTTCACATCGTCAACTACAGTTGAATTGAAAGATCATCATTTGTGTCATTAGTACACAAGAGTCTTCATAGATTACCAAATATTTTTGCACTTGAATTATGCCACTGGATAAGAAAAGTTCAAACAATACATTTTCATCAGTTTCACTGAAGGCATTCGAAAGTTGAATTTCAAAGTCTGCTTTCTTAAAATAGTGCTGATCAAACTTTGTGTGGCATGTATCAAACTTTGTGACAGTGATATTTGTTGTTCACTGAATGACGTTCAATACATTGATACATTTTGCAAACTGATCGCTTTTTCAGCCAGCAGCTTGATAAAGAGCACGCTGTGAAAACGTTTCTCTGCAATGAACCTTGAATCTTCTAACTATACTTTGATTCAAATGCTGTACTATTGATGTTGTATTAGCACGCTAATTTCACTGATTTCAGTTTTACATTTGGTGGGTAAGAAAGTAAATTGTCAAGAAATAGCAAAATCTTCCGGTTTCTTCTAAAAACTGTTTCATGTAGAATAATCAATAATTCTGAAAATACGCTTTGCGTCATCCATGATTTTTTACTGTGATGCGAATAGACCAATAAACCCTTTGGATTGATTTTTTTAAAGCATTTTGTTTTATTTTTTTGTGATTTTTCCAATAACAAATGACTTCTCAAACTCTTCTTTCATATTATAAGACAGTAGCACAGCCAGATATTCCTCGTTTACTCTGACAGAGCATCTTTCTCCTTTGAAACATAGAGTTTTATTAGGTAAAACTCAATAAAAAATAATCCAGTTTAATCTGCATTGCAGATGTTTTTAGTCTCATTTTCTTCTCAAATTTCATTTACCTTTTTTTATCCCTTCTGTTACATCTTACACAGTAATACCTCAAACACGTGATAGATGGGACTGAGTGATAACCGCGTAAGTCGTTGTACGTAATTTCGCATATAAATACATATAAATTATTTTTAGTGTGGATATGGAGGTGAAAAAAAATAATTTAGGAAAAAGAATGTCGAATAAAATCTTTTATAACACAAATACACAAAATCGCAGGCTGAAGTTACGAGGGTGAGTCAGAAAATAAGTTTCCCCTGTCGACTGTGGTCAGAGTTTTGTATGAAAGTCAAAAGATAAAATGAGACATTAAAGATAAGACACATATTTATTTTTCCACACAAGTACCAAGTACATTGAGACACACATTTGTTATACTGTTTGATAGGCTTCAAAAAGCCCTCCAGGAGAAATTCAGGACTTGGCATACGGAAGAAGCGTTTAACGGCTTGTTTGATTTCACCATTGCTTCCAAAGTGTATTCAGATGAGATTCTTCTTCAAAGTCGGAAACAGATGAAAGATCAGGACTGTGATATAGGCGGTACCAACCAAAATTTGCAATACGGTTTTGCTTTGCCTTCGCCGAGTGTCCTCTCGCATTGTCATTCAACAATAAAAAGCCAGATTTGAGAAGCCCAGGCCGCTTTTTCCGAATCGCCCCTTCAATTTCAACAGGGTGTCATAGTACCGCGTAACATTGATGGTTCCAACCTCCCAAAAATTCACCCAAAAGTAAACGCTTCTTCCGTATGCAAAGCCCTGAATTTTTCTTGGAGGGCTTTTTGAAGCTTACCAAGCAGTATGACAAATCTCTCAATGTACTTGACACTTATGTGGAAAAATAAAGCTATGTCTTATCTTTAATGTCTCATTTTATCTTTTGACTTTCATACAAAACTCTGACCACAGTCGATAGGGGAAACGTATTTTTCGACTCATCCTCGTATTTTGATGTAGAAGGTTTCATAATATCTAACGAAGTAGTCTGCCGACTCCAAGTAATTTTTTTTCTCCCGCAAAATTCCTCGTAGCGTGCTAATAATTTTTTTATCCCTTGTTTTGTTGAAAAAGAACGCTCTTCATTGGAATCTGTATTTTCTACAATTTGTAACCCTTTTTCAATTAAACTGAGGCCTGTCAAATTTCCAACCATCATTTGATCTTCTGATTAAACTGGGTTTCAAGACTCATGTTCTTCAATGTCTTGTTCTTACTAATGTATTTCTATGAGCTCATCCATTGTCAGCTCCTGATTGTAGGAATCCAAAAGTTCTTGAACGACATCACTATTCACTTCTAAATGTATTTGTCTGGCAAAATCGACAACATCTTCAATCACATGACCAATTTCATCAGACTCTGGCTTTGATTTCACCTCACTTCCAGCGTTGGGGAAAAAAATAGACGAATCGACGAGATTTGAAAATCGCACATCTCCGGATTCGTGTAAGTCGAGGTATTACTATATGTCCATTGATTTTTTCGTTTGTTTGACACATCTTCACTACAAATAGCCTTAAAAGTAATGTTACGTCTTTGTTTAACTATGGCTGATTAGCCATTTGATGCTTTGAAGTCCTGTAGCTTTAGAATTCCATAACTTCTTTGTCTGTAAGAATCTTGCACTTACCGGAATATTTCTTGCTCTCGTGCAGAAAAAAAAATAATTAAGTATAAATTCTACATGCTGCCGTTTTTTTCTAAATGTTACAGTCTTGGAATATTTATTTGAGTTAGTAAACTATTGCATCTTTATTTCTTCCCTATTCTTTAGCACATAACACTTGCTTAGTTTTTATTTATTCCAATTTTCTGTTCTAAATCTCTTAAGCTAAGCTTTTCAATTCCTGGTATATATAATGCATTTACTTTTTTTTATGTTAATTTTTCTATTTTGAATCCAGGCTGAATAACGTATGCAAAAATATCTCAGCAAATACAAAATTACACTTCTTTTGCTTCCAAAACTTAGCAAGAAATCAGAATGATGCAGATTTTCACTCTTTTCACATAGTGATATCTCTGTGCTTTAGCAAATGGTCCAGTCATCCCACCATCTTTTCTTTTCCATTAGTCGTGAGTGGCCACCGACGAGGTCGAATAATGTGTTCAAATCCTGATACCATTGAAGACTCACCGTGTCTAGGGACTGATGCGCATTAACTGTGCCGAGGCTCAAAGTATTCACGTTGGCGTATTGTGGAAGTTTGGAGAGTTGGGGAAGCTCAAGTATTGTCTTTAACACTTAACCAAGGTTAAAAATTACGAGGTCCGTTTTACAACTTGCTAAGATACGATGCTATCTTATTGTTGAAAGTATTATATCAGTTGTTAATAATTGTTATTCAAGGAATTCAATTTCCTAAAGTCAGCGTTTTTATTTTTCATGTAAATTCCTAGTCATTATATAAATATATAAATTATATTAATTATATAAATATAATATTTTATTTTTATAAATCAGATTTGTGTTACATTTGTTTCCTCTTTTACGGTTAGATTGATTCATGATGTCATGGACAAGTTGGATTTTTTTTAAAGAGAAATAATTTGAAACGAGTATGTAGTACCTTTCACTGAGCACATTTTCGTTGAAACCTTATAAGATAGTCAAAAAAGAAAAGAGTACTTCTATATTATTTATTTCTCTATATTTACTTTATTTTTCAAAAAAAAATTCAATGCCCTTTAGAATGTGTCTTATTAAGAGGTAAATATATAATAAGAGAATTATTTATTTAAAGAAACCGGGACCAACACAACTGTTTCTTAAATATAGGTGTCCCTTGCAAGTACTATGTAGTTACACCTATGTAGGTTAGATGAAATTTCACTAAACATTGCAAGTTGTATAGGGTTATAACCCTGATAAAATAAAATGAATTAAAGCATATTTGTTGCTATTATATGCAAATATTAATATAGAGTATGGAGTTGACTCTTGTATATTTTTATTCTCGTATACTATTTTCCACATTTTTTTTATAGAAGTCCCGCTTTTTCTTCTCTCTCTCTATATATAAATCTTATATAATAACGGAAGAATTAAAGAAGACGATAACTAAAAAAAAGTTAACCAGATTTTCTCTGAGAGGAAAATCTAAGTCTTACGGGAATATTAAATTAAGATTATATTGAAGAAAAAGCAATTTTGTGTGGAAGAACAATTGTGTCATTGCAAAATTCTTACAGTAAAACAGCGATTCTCAAACTGTGAAGGGCGTCCTCCCAGGGAGGCGTAATAACCCTATATGGGGGAGGGCGAGCTTATCGAAAAGTCCAAAATAAAAGATTATTTTTAAAAAATTATTAATTTACTGAAAGGAAGTAAACCAAAATACATTCAGACATTATAAAAAATATAAAACGCATTGACACTAATATAATGCATTTATAACTTTAGACAGGAAAAGTAACGTAAAGCTTAAAGTAATTTACTTAAAATATCTATAACTTAAAAGTAACTTATACAAAATTTAATACCTATCTTTATAATTTGTATGGTTTACAATTAAAGTTGTATTGTAGCTTTATCATCAAAAAACATCATGATTGAATTCATTATATTGTTAATAAAGGGGGAGGCGATGAAAATAATGATTGAAAATCGAGTCACAAATATTGAAGGTTTGAGAAGCACTGCATTAATAAGATAACAGAGTGCATTTAATTGCACAATATCATCAGAATCTTAGTATACAAAGGGAAATTATTTATAATTTTCCCTCTAAATATTTGACTAAGTAAAAATAAGTTATTTAAATGATAATACTTTTAAGTACCAATTTTATTTTTATTTGTTTTAACAGCTTAAATTATTTTTAAAAATCTAGCTTTTTTTGTTTAAATAATCTAAAGATTAAGCAATTAGAAATTTTATATATGATTCATGATATGTATGAATGATAATTTTCTTTAATATATGTACTTTAGAAGGTTATACTGTCCGTGATGGCTTTACATTTGATGAACATTTTTTCACAACAACGTGCGCAATTGAAGCGGAAGATATTCGAGTAAGCAAAATGATTTGATTATTTTAAGAAAAAAAATATTCCCAATACAGAATAAATTTTTAACGTTTTTCATTAAAGGAATGATGTACTCCTATCACTGTCTATAGCCTGTCGAACCTTTACGGGCCATTTTTTCTAAAGAAATACTTAATAAAATAATTTTGACATGATTATTGGGAAAATGATAAAGCAAAATACTAACAACACAAAACTCTTTATTTACTACGAAAAAAATACATTGTGTGAACTGTGTAATAGTTCAGTTAGACGTGTAATTAAATTTAAGCAACATTAGTGCGACTTCTGTTGTTGCTAATTATAGATGACAAATGACTTATATTAGGATTGTAAGATGTGACTTTGAGCAGAATGCTTGCTGAATTGGAGTCATCTGCCAAACGGTTTGTCTTGAATGTTCTTCATCTCTGAAAATAATGACTCGTAGGCAAAGGTGGATGAAAATAGGGTTAAAATAACATGAGCCTGCTTCTTCAAAAAGTTAAATGTATCTGAAATCGAGTTTAATATTCCCAAAATTTTGTTATTGACATTTTTACTTATATTGCTTGTTAATCTTTCTGTTTCGATAAATTTCAACTGTTCCCTTGTTTCAATACGTTTTTGAATCCATAATGAACTAGACTAGAAATCTCTAAGTTGCATTTCAAAAATTCTTCAATTTCCAACCAATCAAATTTCGGCAAGTTCGGTTTATCAAATGATGTCTCATCAGGGTACATAATAAACTTGAGTATTTCTGATCATTCTTTGAACTGAAAAAGTCTCGCTGAAAATTACTTGATTGAAGAATCAATTAGGGAAATAAATTCTTCAATAACTATTTCTTTGTCTGGTTTCTCATGCACCTCTTAATCTTTGAAATAGTTTTTCAAGTTTGGGATTCCTTGTAATAATATAGTTTCTAAACTAAAATGCCAGCCTTTTTGATAGATGGCGCGCACAAAATATTGTGCCACGTGCCATCAATGCCAAATATTGTACCACGTGCCATCGTCATTCCTGGTCTATATGTACAGATAATTAAAAGTATTTGAAATGTTGCACTTTGAAAGGCAGATTGCAAGCAATCTTGACACACAATTCTATCCATGTAATTGTATATTTAAAACAAATTCAGCTGAAAGACATAAAAGAAAAATAATTAATCAATGTTATGTTACTACAAACGTAATATTTCATAAAATTTTATTATATTTTCCTTAAAATTTCATTATGTTTTATTGTACACTAATATAAAATTTATGTAAAAATAGTAATAGATTTTCATATAATTAGACTAATGTTAAGTTTCATAAAATTAGGCTAACTTTCATGAATATGTTAGAGAACTGAGAAATATTTTATTTATAATATATCAAATTTCTAGAAATTATATTAACATGTAGTATATGTATACTACGCCCAAAACATATTTATTTAATATTAATCCTAAAATTTTAAACATTCGGATTTAGCATAATGCTTGAAGTTAAGAATTAGCAGGCTTATATAATTTGAAGTTTGATAAATGAATACAAAACAACTGTCCGTAGATGATATTTTTTCTTTCTGCCTGAATAACATTAATTACTTTGGTTTAGTATATTACTTATAGAATGAATGCTCTTAATTAGTTTTTTTGCCAACTTTTATTAATATTTTTCTGGGATGTCTCTTTGAATAGATCAATAGGGAAGTGGGTTTTGCTGTAACTATTATAGTGTATCTATGATTTATTGTGTTCAACTTAATTTGTTAAATTTGATCCTGAAGACTCTTTTTTTCTTCTTGTAGTCTCTCTCTCTCTTTCCCTCTTTTTATTGTTAATAATAAAATTATTTAAGAAGAAAGAGAAAGCATATATTTTTACAAGGAATGCATTCCAACAGTATCAGAAAATGTACAATCAATATTGTAAAACGTTCGATAAAATATTATAAATTGCAAAACATCACATTTTAAGTTTTTTTATTGAAACAAAAGTTCAATTCAAAATATATATATTGCTTTAGAATTATTTACCTTAAAATTAATCTGGAAACTCTCTTCAGAACATTTAATTTTTTTCAGCATATTTTTAAGAAACATAATATATCTCTCGAATATTAAAAATGTTATATTAAAGCATTGTAAATTAAGCATTGGATATGAATTAATGCTTGACCTTTCTATTCCAAAGTCGTAAGAAAGGTTTTAACTTTATTTAATACAAAATGGAAAAACACAATGACAAGGAGAAGGTAAAAACTAAATAATAATAACCAAGCTGAAAAACGTTCCATTTTACCACCCCTAGTGTTCCAAAAAATTGTTTAAGATATATAGATATTAATTAAGTTTGTATTTTATACAACACCTTCATTTGATAGTATTATTTCATTTTGAGCGACAAAAAGGCAGAAGTATTTTCAGTCGTTTTGTGTGTTATATTATATTTCCATAGATTTAATCGGAACTTTCTTTAAAATTTAAACTTTTTTCCTTTTAACTTCAAAGCAAATTTCAAAATTCTTATGCCTGACAGAAACTAAAATTGATCAATACCCATGAATATATTTATAAATTAAAATAATTTTCTATTATTTCTGCTACTTTCTGAATTTTGGAATTTTATATTTAATACTTTATTTTCAAACTCTACACTCTATTCGGTTTAGTTATCTTTATATATCTAAAGTAAAACTTTCAATTTTCATTTTGGTTTCAGTTCAATCTATCTTACTTGATCAGCTCAGTGTGTGAATGGTCACTTCTTTTAGCATTCATTGTATTCTTCATGACACTGAAAGAGGAAGGCAAGGATTTCTGCTTTTCGATGTGCATTACTCTCCGAGAAGACAACCAAAGCGCACAAGAAGAAACTGAAGCAATTGCAAAAGATGAAAATCACAACATGGGAACAACAGATAAAACATCAGACACTATTGAAGATCAATCTTGAAGACTACATCACTTGAAAATGAGTGAATTAAATGAATCGTGATTGGGCTATTGCCAAGATTAGTACTTCATTATCATTAGTACTTGCAATAGTTCCTAAGTCTTGTTACGAAACAAGAAGACGTAGTGAAAATATTTTTGTTCTTTGTTTCTTTTAATATTGTGAAATTGTATGATGATGAATGTCAGTTATCCTCATGTGTAAATACGTTAACCAACTGAATATTTTCCACTTCCAAACCTATCGTAAATTGATACAAAACGTGTTGTTCAGATTTAAAAGTTGATTATGTTGTTTAAATTTCATTAAAAAAATGAGACTCATTTTACCTTAAAAATTGTACACCCGTTTTATTTATTTTTTCCTAAAAATATCTTAATTTCCAAGATGTTTTGAAAAGACTAACTTAGAGGAGCCAGTTAGATCACAGTTACTAAAATTATTACATCTTTAAAATATATCTGTTAGTTACATAGGTGTACAAGAAATTTTACACCTATGATATGAAGTAGTAAATCTAAAAAGTCTTTAAAAAGCCTGAAACTATGTTTCAAAATTTTCTTTAATGCTGATGCACTTACTTGATCAAATTGGTGAGCTGTTTTAATTGAAAAAATGTTTCCTAATAATTTATAGAGTTTTTTGGAAGTTTATGATTCATGAATTTATTATGATAATGATCTATTACTAAAATTAATGACTTTTCCAGAATATATGCTTAAAGATAAAAGTATAGCATTTTCATTTTCGTGAAAATTTTGTTAAAAAACCTTGTTTATTTTTCATGATATAATGAGCTTTAGTAAAAAAAAAAAGAATATGATTATGTTAATCAGTTCAACTTCTGCAAACTGTTCAAGCGCTGAAGATTTTTATTTGCTGTGATGAACCATTTTGTGTGAAATTGCGTTTTTCCGGATGGATATTCTGAGACATGCAATATTTTTCACTTCTGGGAAATTGCTCAATTTCATGTTTGTATTGTTTTTTTTTAATCTAGTTTTGTAATTTGTGAATATTAAAGCATTTTTCAGTCAGTTTAAAAGAAAGTACTTCATTTTTATTTACTACTTATTAAATCACAAGTTTCACTAAGAATAAATAAGTATCTCAAAACACGGATATGTCTTTCGTTAGAAACACATAAAGAGAACAGCTGTGAGGAAAAATCTGAGAGAATCACACAAAAATGTGGTTTGAAGACAAAATTGTAAATATAATTTTAAAGTTGAAATTAAATATATCTAAATGTATATACATATATATTAAATTTATATAAGGATTCCAAGTGTTTCTCCTCGAATTATTGAGAATATAGTTTATTTAATTTTCATTTAATAACACATGTGGGGATATATACCTTAACATTCCAACATATTACGAATTATTATTACAACTAGATCTCTTTAATTTCCTTGTTAATTAACTGTATATATGTCAAAAAATTATTTTTAAATATCCAAAGATATGCAGATTAATGATGGCTTACAAAAAATTACAATAATATTGTGTATCCCTTCTATTCTTCTAGTAATGTGTAACTCAATAATGTTAATTATTATGATAGTAATGTAAAACACTGTAAATGTAAAATAATGTTAATTAATGTAAAATTCACTCTGACACAAAAAATATATGCACCCAGAATAAAACGAGCTACTATCACGAAACTTGGAAAGTAAGTGGTGTATGAAGAGATAAGAAAATGATTACAAATTCATAAGAACAAGTTGTTTTATTAAGAAGATATGGCTTGAAAAAGTTAAAAATCAGTAGGTTTTAAGTCCACCTCTGGCAGCGATACAAACCGAAACTCGAAGTAGCATCGAATCAATGAGGTAACCTATGACCTCCTGCTAAAGATCATGCCGTAATCTTTGCAACTGGACTGTTAATTCCCGAGTATTCCTGGACGGCTGCAGTCACCAAAAAAGCACGTCTCAAACGGGCTTTAATGGCGAGAGGTCTGGTGACTTGGCAGGCCATGGGAGTACTTTATATCCTTGAAGACATTGCTGGGAGAGTCGTGAAGTCTGTGGACGAGCGTTGCCGATAAGTGGCACCTGGATGACATGATAACATAGGCAGTACAACTGATGTTAAAATCTAGCCCGCGTAACTGTGGATCTTCAAAGTGCTTCAAAGGATGACTAGAGATGATTGAGTGTCCCAACAAATCTCTCTTAGCCCTGTCACACCTTCTGTAAAATCATACGCCTCTCGACAAAAATTACCGGATAGGACCAATGGCCTGGCCGCCTCCACTCGCGTATGCGCTGGTTATCAGCATTGAGACTGAATTGGGATTTATCGCTGAAGATCACACGCCGCCAGTCGTCACACTCCAGCTAACCGAGGTCGTTAAATGTCCAGTCGACACTGTCTATGATGTGGGGTCTGTGGTAGACATCTTAATGGTCGTCAGCTCCTTATACCTGCATCGAGAAATCGTCACCGAATGGTTTCCCTTGATACCTTTGGATGTCAGGAAGGTGCTGAATTTTCCTCGAACCAATTCTAGCGACGTTGTTGGTGAAGACGTGGGCGCTCATATGATTGCGCGATCGTCGCACGTATTTGGTTTCCTAGGACACCCTGATCCTCCGCAACGGTAGACACCTTCCGTGATCTATTGTTGCCAACACCAAGCAACTACCATATCGCTACGACCAAGGTGGCGGCCGATACATCTCTCTATTCGACCAATATGTTTCTCTGAAATCTACTATACGCCCCCTCTCAAAGTCCGACAGTTGTTCGCACTGTCGCTAGGCATCTTCGAGGCATCTCGAGTCACAGTACCGTCCATCTAAGTCGACAAATTAGTTTGAATTACCCTATGGCACGAGCAATCATGCTTTTACACTCTCCCAGCTGCCCATCTCATATGCACATAGCGCGCTTACCCTTGTCTCGTTGGCGTCAAATTTTATTCATTGCATATCGCTTACCAGACTACATTCTTGCCGAGTTTCTTGATAGTAGCTCAATATCTTCTGGGTGCATATATTTAGAGTGTATTCTGTTGATTAATGATGTTTTCCGTACAAACAACTACTTATTTCCTTTTTGAGTTTTTGTACATAACAGTGCTGACCATAACAATTATTGTAATATATATCTTTCAACTCGAAACGGATCGGAAAAGTAAAATAAGAACTATTTGATAAGAAAAATTCTCAGCCATGGAAGTGAAAGGATTGTGAGAAAAATAAACTCTTGAGAATAAAGTGCTCAAAAAGAATTAGTACATGTTTTGTGTCTGAAAATATGATGACAAATTTATTAATAAACATAATCAGAGCTATTTTTTAAAGGTTTCTAGTAGTGGAATTTTAAAAAAATCTGATTTATTAAAAAAACAGTTATAATTCATATTGTGAATATTGAAAAAAATTGTAAATTTGCGTATTCTTCATTTACGTAAAATATCTGATGATGACTATTATTGTAAATTGTTACATACTTGTTTCCATCAAATTGCTTCAAAATTTCATTTCTAAGTTACACATTCCTTCTTTCCATAAGGTTTAATTGAAGAATAGGTGCACTCACACACACACATATAATTTAACAGAAAGGTGTGCTTGAGTAAATATTTCCAAAGTAAACTAAGTCCGATGCCTAAATATAGCAGACGTTTCGCTCTGCTCGTAGATATTGCTTTATATACATATTTTATTAAATATAAAGGCTTTTAGAAGTCTGTATTCCTCGGTTTTTTCCCCAATCAAGTCTTCATTTTTTTAAACATATACTCATTTTCAGGTTGTTTGGGTCAACAACAAAGATACCTAGTATAAAACCCGATTACACAATATTGCAGCTAAATAACTATCTTGTTTTTATCAACAATTTATATAACCTTTGTAAGTAAAACAGTTTTAAATTCGGGATAATTTTATGATACTAAACTTGCAATGTACAACTACTAAGCGTTAATTCTATGCTTATAAATATGTCAGTTTTCATAAAAGGTTTCAATCAAAATATTTTGTTGGATTCCAAAAAAGTTTCTTGCGTGCTGTTTAGATGAAACCCATTTTACGACCGAATCTAAGGTAATGAATTAAAAGATATTTTTTCAGATGAGATGAAATTTACGGCAATATTTTTTTCAAACTAGTTTACTATTGTTAATATGAGTTGGATGTAAGGTATCATTTTTGCTTAAGAAAGTTGTGTCATCTGAAATATTTATTTATAAATGACATTACGTTCTATACAGATTATGTCCCTCATAATGTGTTATGAATGACTCTCTAAATTTGTAGTTAATAAATCTTTTAGTTTTATGAAGTTCATCTTGGGGCTCAAGTAGTTATTTTTAGTTGCTTCATTTTGAAGTTATAATTTTTTTATCTTTTATTTTGATTATCTTTCTCCTAAATTCTCTCGACATATGCTACTTAAATATAAAAAGAGTCTAAAGGAACTGTATTTTCTATTTTAAGGTATATAACGTTTTTAGATGCAATCGAGGTAAGAGAATCCAATTGAAAATGAGGTGACTTCATAAAGAGGAATATCATCCATCACTGTTGTTGTTATTGTTCTCTTGTGCATGGATTTCACAAAGAGAAAACTCCGCCGAAGGTAGCAACAACCGATTCCGGAGCTCAAAAGGATCTTTAGTAGTGGGTCCCTGAGTGGAATTAGACCGAGTTTTGTGCTTTGCGTTCGAAGATACGTTGGAGTATGAGTGCTTACATTTCCGGGATCTTGCTTCATCAGGGAGGCCTTTATAGGGATGAGTTCTTAACTTTGGGATTGGAGATGTTAGGATTCTTGGGGAGTCCAAGTCTGTTCTTAAATGAATGAGATACAAGTCTAGCAAATAGGGTGGTCAGGGTCTCTGGCTTGTTTGGACAAAGAAGACTTCCATATTTACATGTGCACGTTGTAGTGCACAGGATTTCCCCTTGTAAAACAGCTGCTCGAGTAGAAAATTTATGGAGGAGGGGATGTTAGTTCCTCCGTTTATGATGGCCTCAAAGGCTGATTTAGAATCTGAAAGGATTATCAATCTTTCTTTAGTATCCATAGCTTGTGAGTCAGTCATGTAAATGGTGCGGGCTTCTCTAATCACTAAGAGCTTGCTGGTGAAGTTAGAGACGATTACTCCAATGTTAAAATTGTATTCGAGTTTCCTGCCTTTCGGAAGGAGGAGAATACTAGATCCGTCTTTGTTGATGGATTCACCTCAGGAATCGTTGGTGTAGGTATATATATATATATATATATATATATATAACTGCCAGGTTCTCTTGAGAAAGATTTTCAATCGTATCGTCCTTTACGTTTAAGAGCAGACAGATTCAAACAGATGTAACAGGTTCAAATTAATTTTTGTAACAGATTCAAATTAAATTTAGTATTTCCGGGTGCTTTTCTAAGAAAAAGGAAATCTCTGAGATGGAATGTTCCAGACTGATCCGTTTTCTTATATCTCTGTCATGAAGGAAAGTCGAGAGGATCTTTTAAGCCTAGGTTTTTTTTCAGTCATTGAATAAATACCCTCATAGAGATATTATCTATGTTGTGACAACGGAGTTTGTTGGTAAACTTGATGGTAGCGAGATCACGCCTGTTTCTTAGAAGGAGATATGGCACATTCGTATTCTGTTTTTTTTTTGTTATTGGTTGATGACACTGCATCAATAATACTCTCAGAAGCTCTATGCTGGACAGAATATAGTTTCTTTTTCGTAAAGGTAGAGGCCTGAGCCCGAATTGGGGCGGCATATTTAAGCAATGGTCTGATGATAGTGTAGTAAGTGCTTTTAAGAATTTGACGTCTTGTGCCCGTGAAGTACCGCAAAACTTTCTAAGGATAGTTAATTTTCCCTGAGATCTGTTAGTAGTTTATTTGATGTGCTTTGCAAAGCGAAGTTCAGGGTCTAAGATGACACCAAGGTAGAATGGGAAGTCAACATTATTGATTTGAGAGTCCTTGATCTTTATAATAGTGTTGAAAATGTCACCATGTCTTTCATCGGTGGAGACGATGAAAGAATTTGTCTTGCCTTTGTTGATGGTTAAGCTGACTCGGCAGCCGAAAAATGACCAAATAATCGTTATTTTTATTTAATCTTATTCTTTGCATTATTATCTTTTGATTGATATATCACTTTTGCATGTCAGAAAGTTAGAAATTGGATAAAACTTCATTTGAAAAATGTAAATTAACAAATTAGGTAATTTGACCACGCCCCTTTTTTGAAAAAAAAGCGTTTTGATGAAAAAAAAAATGTTTTAAAAAGAGAAATAATGACTATAAAAAAGACGGTGTAATATATAAATTCAGGATATCACCGAGGCATTACAAGAATGCAATTTTTTTTCTTTGTGAAATGAGTGCATGTATAAAATTTTTGAATTAAGGCATTTTATATTAACAATTTCAAAATTTCAGTTCTTATTCCTCGTATGTTTTTCATACAAATACACTCTACAAAAAAAGAAAACGACGTACAAAGAACGAGTCGTCCGATAGAGACAAAAATTGGTGGGTAAAAAGATTATGTACAGAATAGAAAATGATTAAAATTTCAGAAAAATTGAATGATTTATTTCAGAGTTACATAGTTATGAAGTAACGAGCTCAATAAAGTGTGGTCCCACTTCTAACCTGGATGCAAGCTGCCACACGACGTGGCGTAGAGTGATAAAACATCCTGATGGTCTTCTGCGATATTTCTTGCTAAATTTGCTCCCATTATCACACCAGGTCATTGACATTCCCTGGTAGATGCAGTCATCTTCCCATATCCCAGATATGCTCGATTGGAGAGAGATCTGGCGATCTGGCTGACCAAGAATGTGATTGATAATTTGTAAGACAGTTCATAGCAATACGTGCCGTATGTGGTCTGGCATTATCTTGATGAAAAATAACACCAGGGTACTGCAAATAAACGGTAGCAAAACAGTTCTCAGCATGTCGTCGACCTACCGCTGTGCTGAAAGTATGTCTCTAATGACAACCAAAAAGGTCCGGCTATCGAAATTAATGAATCCCCGGACCATAACTCCTGGTTGAGGACCTGCTTGGCGTGCAATAGTGAAAGAAGGATCGGCACGCTACCCTGGGCGTCTCCAGACAAGTCTTCGATGATCGTCATGACACAGTTGGAAGCGGGATTCGTCACTAAACACTATACGTCCCCAGTCAGTATGATTTCAGTCTGATTGAGCCAAACACCGCTGTAATCCCACTGTGCGGGCGTGACTGGCACGTGGCGTAGCGGTTGGTAGGAGCGTAAATTTTGCTTTATCAGCTGTCTGTGAAGGGTCATGGTGGATACTCGTGTGCAGGTCACACGTCTGGTGGTATATAACGATGAATCAGGTGCTGTGACAGCTGATTTGACAATTAATCTGTCCTCCCGATCTGCTGTGGACCTAGGTCGACCACTACCATAATGACGCTAAAATCTGCCACTGTCCACCCATTCTTACCAGCACCTTCTAATGGCCGCATCGCTTCGACCCATATGACTAGCGATTCTCTGATTTGCCTAGCCTGCCTGTTTCAATCCTATGATACGACCTCTTTCAAACTCTGACAGTCGCTCGTAATGAGCTCGAATCCTGCGGCAAAAGGTATCCTAAATAGCAATGCAATAGAAATTTTGACCATCAGATTGAGAATCGCTTCTTATAGACACCTGCTGAGTGCGCAGTTCCGACGCGCTGTAGCTGTCGCTATTCATTTTCATTGGACACTAAATTTAAATCATTTGCATGTTCGGTGCAAAATGTCTTTGCATACGAAATTTCATTACAATCGAAAAGCTCCTTCTTGGTACGTCATTTTTTTTTGTTATTGAGTGTATAATATTTCAATATTATATATATGGGAAGAAAAAAAACCAGAATTCCTGTCATAACAGAAAAAAAAATTTAATTTTTTCTTGAATTTTCTCGTGCAATTAATAGTCTCTGAAAATTGATTATTTATAAAAATGTATATGCTGAAAAAATACAAAAATGCAATTATCTTAAAGTGGTATTTTAAGTTTATTTAAGCTTATTATAATTATTTCTTCCGGAATTATAAACGTTATAATGGTTTTTCTCAGTTTGTGTTTTTTCGATACATTAGTGTATTCAAATTGCTACTTTTTCCGCAATTACCAATCATTTCCATTTCTTCCTGTATGTTATATAAAGCATGTAACAAAATTAGGGATCTATTTTGCTGTAAACTGAATACTTTTTTTAAAAAAAATTAAAATGTAGGAGATGTTGGCATTTTCGTTGAATTTTAGCATGCATATCAACATTTAACTTTTTTTTCTCCTAAACTAATTAAGTTATTGTAAAATAGATCCCTAATGTTGCTTAAAAATCCTCAAGAATATTACAAAAAAAATATCAGGTCAAAAAATTAATAATTACAAAAGAAGTAGAATTTTAAAAATTTCCAAATTTTCTTTAAAAAATTAAAATTTTTAAAGTGTGAATAATATGTGAAAAATTTCATCTTGTATCATTTTTTTTTAATAGAAACATTATGCGAAATGCTAAAATATAATTTTTAAATACATGAATAAAAAAAAATTGTTCAAAAAAAAAGGGTACCAAGTCTTCTCTTAATTTAAGATCCTTTGCCAGTGCAGCTATGCCCTTCAAAGTTGTGTTTATAGCACTTTCGTACTATTATGTGAATGCCAAACAGCAATATGATCAGCGTAGCATGCGAATTTTGTCTCAGGAGAATAAAGGAAAGGATCGTGTTGATAAAAATGAGGAAGAGGCTTAAAACTGAGTCCTTCTGTCCTCAGCCTGTGTGACAGTCTATTAAACTAAACAGAGAATTTTCCATCCCTATGAAAATCATTGATCCGTCTAAGTGCATTGGCTTCAATTCCAGTTCCATGAATAATACGATTCCGTTTTGCATACCAAACTCGGTCAAAATCAACTGATAGGTCTAAAAACACTGCTAATGTTTTCCTGTGAGGCTTTTCTTGAAAACCATTTATCATCGACTGACACAGATAAAAGAGCTGGTCTACAGTGCTATGATGAACTCGGAAAGCTGTCTGGTGGAAATGGAGTTTGTTGTTCATTATGAGTCAGACGATAAGTCTGAGGTAGATTACACGTTCCATGAGTTTGCAAAGATTGCTGATGAGGTAAATTAGCCTATAGTTATAGCAATACGATGCACTTTTATTTGGTTTCAGAATTGGAATGATTATGGAATGTTTTCAGATTTGGGGCAGTTTGCCTGAATTCCAAGAGAGGTTGAAAATGTCCAATAGCTCTTTTTTCGCACAATCCCCGAAATACTGAACCCTGCAACCTAATAGTAGGACAGGTCCAGGAGCATTTCTAGGATTTATCTTATTGATGGCAAATTCTACCTCTTTCATTGAAGCTCTGTGAAGACCTCTTTATAGGCTTTTGAGGCTGCGGTAGTCTTCTTGTAGGCTCGAAGCAGTTTTTCGTAATTTGCATTAAAGTTGGATTTGCTTTAATTTCATAGTGTACAGCGAGCAGTGAGGCTGCTTTTTTATTAGTCAATTGTGTGTGCACAAATTCTGTCTCTTACACTGTTGCTGATGCAACCGGAATTAAACTGGAATTATGACGACGTATGCTTAGGATAGTTTTTATCTTCTTGCAATATTTAAGTTGCATGACTCCTTTCTTTCTAATTGGTAGTTATTTTCTTTGCCCGAAACTGAAAATCTTTTAGTTAATTATAAAGAAATGTTCTAATTCTTAATCAAATTTGCTTGTGTCTAATTTACTCTGACAACTCTTGAACTTCATAGATAATTCAATTACACACACAACCTTATAAACGTTATCAAGAATCATCATTTCATACACTTATAATAGTTATGTGTTTCGTTAGAAAAATCTAGAATCAGAATCCACACATTTGTTGCTGTTCAGTATAAAAAGAAATTTAAATGGACTGTAAAAATATTTGTTCGACAAGAATTCCCCTTTACAACGTAGTCTAAATGTTGTTATGAACTTCTGAAGCTTTATATACAATTCAAAACATTAAATGAGACAAGTTTTTAAATATTGAAGTTTTTTTTAAAAAAAAAAATTTAAATCTCTCTAGCGAAGTAATTATATAGTATAGATTATTTAGGAAAAATCAAAGAAAAATAATTTCTCAGGTATCATGTTTCACTTTAGTTCAGCTTTTTAAGCTGAAAATGAAAAAAGAAGTAATATAAATTAAAAAAACTTACTAAAGGTGGTGATTTATTATACATGTAAATGAACTAATTTTTTATTTCTGCAAGAAAATCAATATGCTCATTAAATTCTTGTACAATTTTGGTGAAATTTGAATCGAAGAGAATATTGCAAAACTAAAACAAAGACCATATCCAGCGTTCCGTCGTTGATTCTGTTGACATCTCAATTCTTGATGCTCTGTGGATTTGGCCAACACCAACGAGGCAAATGTAAAAATTTTAAGATTTAACCATCCTACCTCTTTTAGCTAGTTTAATTACTCGTATTCTCTCAAATAGTGACATCTGCTCAAGCTGTTTTCGAGACATTGATTATTTCAAGTGGGTCAAAGGAACTACATTTTGCATGAAATTTATATCTTAGCATTATTTTGACATCAATGTTAGGCATCATGCGGATGTTTCATTGCATTGCATTGATGTACTAACTTTTCGGTAATTGGCCACCAAAACTTAATCCTTTACATTTTCTATAGTTAAGCTATGTGTATATGCAGTCATTCAAATAACACCTATTTCGTGCTTCAGCATATATATACACACACTTCTAAGTAAGTAAATTATTCTGCTTCATGCTATAGTTTTGCAAGTTTTATATATTTGAAAAATATTTCTAGTTCCAAAAAATATAAATAAATAAATAAAAATAAATAAATAAATAGAATAAAATAAAATACAACCATATTCTTTCTTTTTTCTTTAGCCAAATAATATGAAAAAAATATAAGTAAAGGCTGGCGTTATGAAACAATGTTTTCCCCAGCAATCTTAGCGCTAAGCCTAAAATTTAGCTCTTGTATTACTTCGACCGTCCTACTTTGAACTGTATTGCCTTGCAATATACATACATATTTTTTTTAAAGTTTGATGCTTAGTAATTTAATAACATACGATTAGCGATTACATATATGCTGGTGTGCAAAACTTAAGTAAAAATCTATATTTTAAGCAAATAATTATGAAATTGCAGAAAAAGGGCAATTGTGATCATTACAATAAACACGTAATTCTGTAAAAAGGTGATGCGCTTACAAATGTCAGGAACAAAACGTCATAGGCGACGTGAGTGTACGCGGTCGGCGCGTGAGGCTCAAGACTAAAATTAAAGGAAAAACAGAAGCGCAATTAAATTCTATAGCTGCAAGTGCAAGTGAGTTCTTTCGTAAAATATGGCTAGAAGAAATCACCTGTATGAGACTTTAGACATAGAATGATCGGGAAGCTGGAGGAAGGGCATAGTTTGACCAGTGTAGCTGAATAGTTTGGAATCAACAAAAGTGTCGTTTCATGCCCTTTTCAAACCATAAGCACAACTATTAGAAAGGTTGTTGGTGGACGCTCTAAAAAAACAACTGCAGTGGATTACCGATATATAGTCGAGCAGGCGTAAAAATCCCGATACCAGTCAGCAAGTGCCATTGCTCAGTAACTGTGTACAACAACGGGGCAACATGTGTCACAGTTTACTGTGGCCAGACGGCTGCACAAAGGTAACCTATTCAACCGTACGCTTCATTCCTTTGACAGTTGGCCATGGGTGGCACCGTTTAAAGTGGTGTCATCAATGGAGTCGTGTCCTCTTTACGGAGGAGAGTGCCACGAGCAATTCTCAACGCCAGTTGACTTAGAGAGAGATTGAGACACGGTTTCATCCCAATAACATCGCGAAAAGAGACCATTAAGGTGGTCCTGGAGTTGTCTTATGGGGAGGCATTATGCTGAATGGGTGGACTGAGCTCCACGTTTTCGACGGAGGCTCTGTAATGGGAGATCACTATTGTAAGGATGTTATCCTTCCCCATGTACGTCTGTTCCGAGGTGCTATTGTGGACTAGACTTCATTTTTTATGAATAACAATGTATGGCCACATTGGACTGTTGATGTTCAGCAGCTACTAAAAAGCGAAGAAATCACTCGCATATATTGACCAATGTTCTCCCCTGATTTAAATCCCATAGAACATGCACGGGATGCTTTAGAAGACGCCTTGCTGCGCGATTACATCCTCTGGGGAACACCCAACAGCAGAAATAGGTGCTGATTGCGGAATGGACACTCTTACCATAAGAACTTTGGATGACCTAGTGCTAAGTATGGAGAGACGGTGCGAAAATACTATTGCAGTAAGGAGAGGGCATATCTCATACTAAGAAACCTCTGCTTGTTGTTCTTCTTGGTCAGACAATCATGTGTAACGATACTATGAGCTCAATAAAGCCCGTTTTGTTTGATCCCATACTGTACGTATTGTATTCATTTTTGCGCAACTATGCTTTTGTCATCGTTTAAGTACAAAATGCTGTCTCTTATTTTTTAATTTCATGTCTCTGAGATGATTTCTTGTGAAGATATGGCAAAGAAAAACAGCTGTTTTTTAAGTTTTGCACTCCAGTGTATATAGTATACATAAACATGTTGTAAAATTTTAATTACTATGAAGTAACCAAGATATCTGGATAAAATTTATTCTAGACTAAATTATGTGCGTAATGTTATAAATTACATCTAATAATGTTGACTCTTTCTGTTTTAGCAAACCTTAGACTGACGCAACCCACACTATAGCAAAAATAGAAGCTCGTAGTGTGTGTGAGTATATATGTGAAGTCTTTTTTATTGAAGAATCAAAAATTAATCAGTTTAAAGTAAAAATACGATTTTTTTATCTAATATTTAACTCCGAGATTTAGAGTATTTCGCTTTTCTTTGCTTCAAGTTCCATTGATAAGTGCATATATAGATATATGTACGTGAAATAATACAGCTTGACTTAAGAGATTTTTAACTTGTAATATTACTTTTGGGGATGGAATTCATTAATTTGTTGCAGTCATTGAGAGATGAGGAGACTTGGTATTTTTAAAACTACATTTTATTGACGAACAAATAAGTGAAGCGGTGACATAAAAAGTACAGCACTGACACGCGAGCATTTAAGACTGTCACAAAAGCATTACTTTTTCGCTCCTCAGATCTCAATGTTTTATACAACCGGAAACTATTAAAATCCTATCATTTCCAGTAAAGACTTTTTAAAATAATCCGAATAAGTGGGGGAAGCGAGATTGCATCATCCTGTCTTAAAAACACTTCAGTTTTTTGGAAGATCAAGTTGTGCTTATTTCCTATTAGGTGGGGAACCTAAAAATTAATTATCACGCGAAATACGGGACGGCCCAAGACCATTATGAATTAAAATCCCTCAAGAGAGAAAATATAAGGTAATTATTACTCATATATCTTCATATTTAACCATTAAGAATAAATGTAACAACGCTGGAAATAAATTAAATTTAGCAATAAGCTAATTAAAACAAAAAAAATTAAATCAGCTTTTAGTAAATAAAATAACTATAAAGATAATTTTAGAAAGAGGTTTCAATAATTTAATTTTAAAAATATAAATATAATTTAAAATTTTGAGGAAAAATACGAGGAAAACTGGAAAAAACTGTTTATTAATCCATGTAACACTTTTCAATTATTCGTCCATTTTTTAAGAAAATACCTAAAAAATATTTGTAATCACATGTGAAGAGGATTGTGAAGGGAAACACAAGAAGAAATTTTCCAACTACAATTTGGTTTCCTATAGTTACTATGTCTCCCATTTAGCAATTTGTTTTGTTTATGAAACGTAAATAATGTGGAATACTGTAAAAGAAAATGCTATACATACATCTTTAAAACGAACTCTCACCGATGATTTTTATCACTGAAGGCAAATGAAACAAAGTTCATTTTTTTAAAAAAAACTATTGTGTTATTTTTAAAGATAAAATGGTTGATTATTTATTTGCGTCGCACTAAGAAGCTTCTTGTCGCGTTGGATTTCGTATTTGCAAACCCTGGTCGAGGGTAAGCTGGTACCTTGCTTTTCACAAAACTTCGACGCGGTATGATTTTTTTTTGAGCATTTTGATTCTCGACAACATTTCAAACGTATCAGCTTCTATACATTGAAGGTTTTCAGTCACACCAAGATTCAAACCCTAAAACTAACGGAAACAACGGCGTCCACGAGCTCGCTACCATCACCGCTCGGCTACCCCGACCATTGAAAGCAAAACAGACGTAATTTTCAAAAAGAAAGTAATCTTTAAAATTTTAAAACATGATCAATAGCTTTTGGGGAGAGGTGGAGGTTACTATTCGAATCAATGGGGAAAAAAGTTAGGACGCGAACTCTGCCAACTTCTTTGATTCAATAATGCAGCAAGTTGGATCAGTTCATTTAATTTATATCCAAAATTCTTTCCAAGCATATAACAAAAAGTGACATTGGGAAGAAAAGTAAAACCGAAAATATTCATATTAAAAATATGGAAACAAAAGTAATATACTAAATAATAATCTAAAAATAATTGAGATGAGAAAGATAGAGAGAAATATTAAATACGAAAAAAAAAATCAATATCAAAAAAATTTACTATAGTATATAAGAGCTATATAATGTGCATTGTGTATACTACATTATTATAGGGTCATTTTTTTTACTAGGAAAAGGATTGCATTCATAAAGTTTTAATACTTTTAAAGTTAGAAATACCTCTCGACAAGAATTCTTAAACTTTTAAGTAATAGATACAAATGAGATGAGCCTGTGATTTCCTACCTTAAATGACCTGAAAACTAGCATTTTAACAGTTGTTAAGTAACTATATGTACGTAAATGCAAGTTGTTAATTTTTTGAAATCGTTTTTTAAGAAATATATCTAATTCAATATGAAGCGAGTCATTTTGAATAACTGTTGCACACAAACACAAATGAAGAGAAAAAAAGTTCTTCTGATTTAAAAAATAAATGAAGTAAATCATTTAAAATAATGGATTGCTTATAATCTGAAGAATAATTTAAAAATATACATATCACAAAGTAAATTTTTATCGATCTAATGATATTTATTCATTAATTTCTTAAGGCATCCGACTACGTTCGGAACCGTGATTTTAAAAAAGCGCATAAATTAATAATTTTCATGATATTTACTGTCACTTAGATTAGAATACATGTATAAAATTGTTTTAAGGACATTATGACAAAAAATTATTTAAATACAATATTTTGGCAAAAAAATTAACTTAGAATAACCTTTTTTTCAATGTTCTCCTCAGACCTCTGTACAGAGGCTCAACTATGATTTTTGAAAAATTCACATTATTTTCAGAGTTACAACCAATTGAAATAATTATCGGCGTTTTTTTCTTAAAATTTCTCCCCTCTGTTGTCGTAAAACATGGATAAACCTACTTCTAAGTTATATATTACAAAAATTCTAGTTGAGTCTCTGTACAGAGGTCTGAGCTATATACAGGCACAAAATATTATTATAATAGAAGCATTTTTCACAAAAGGAGAATATTTTGAAAATGGGTCATTCTATGTTCATTTTTTGTCAAAATATTGTACTTAAATAATTTTTGATTGTAATACTTTTCTTAAAACAATTTTACATACATTTTCTTATCTAAGTGACACTAAATATCATAAATATTATCCATTTATACGCTTTTGCAAAATCACGGTTCCGAACATAGTCGGATATACTTTAAGGTCAAAACACACACTTCACAATTTTTTTTCTTTACATTCACGGATAAAATTCTGTTTTTAAAACATTTTCAAGCAATTACGGATTTTTTGTTGTAAAGTTATATCAGCCTTCGCCGAACAAAAACCTAAGTCCGTGTCCCTTCCCAGTGAGAATTGACATTTTAGTTATTTACAACTAAGGAAAAATGAGTAGAAGGGTCATTTAACGAATCACGAACAGCAAGACAACGGGGATTTTCCTTTTCCGAGAACTTGTTTCCGTTTACCGCTGACGGAGTAACAGAGGTTACTTATTTCTTCCTTTACCGTGGAAAAAGAAACCATTTTATTAAAAAAAAAACAAAGAGAGAAACTAATAAGGAAACTTTTTGATGTTCATTTTGTTCTCTAAGTAAGAAATTAAACAAACATTAGCACAAATTTGACGTCAAGAAATCGCGGGAGTGTAGAAATAAAAAAAGACATTTCTTTTTGTGGTTGTGTCTTCAGGGTATAATGTTGTCATCTGTGATCGACGACTCCTTTGGCTGCTGTCAATAGGACAATCGACATGCGAGAGGCTATACCACTGATTGAAAGGAGCACACAGGTCGAGGTGGCAAAAAGACAGACAGGTACAGTGCATTCAATTCTTGATGCGTATAAAATGGTAACAGTTATATTCAATAAGCAATCAGGCTACCCAACTGAATGGGTTAATTTTTTTTATTTAAGATTTCTATTTTTATTTCTTATTCTTATTTTATATTAGATCATATTCTTATTTTAGCGGATATTTAAAAAGAGGTATATTAATTTCTTATATTTTAAATTTCAATAGATGTCTTATTTCCTTTAATTCAGAAAATCGTCATAGATTTCACAATTTTTTATTATATGAACTATTGTCTTTTTTTTTCGAGTTCACATACATGTATCAGTTGCTTAAATTATAAATTATAAATGATGCCTCGACTTGGAGTGCGGATCCTTTTCATTTATACTCTTCAACTTCATCAAGAATGCTGTATAAAATGAAATGAAGCTGAATCTGGAGAGAAATGCAGGTTCACTTTAGTTTTCTGTAGAGTTTCATTACGATTCAATTTATTTCGTAAATATATCCAGAAGATACAGGATTCCATTTAGGAAATTGCTTCCACGGAGCGGAATTTTTTAAAGTGTTCGAATGTAGCCATAGCTCATTATCCCAGTGTATCCGATGAAATTATATATTTGATGTATAAAATTTAAGTTTCCCACATTTTTATGTTTTTTTAGTGGGATATATTTTACATTCCTTAATTTTAACTTTTTGTACCTAAAAATAATACATCAATGCATCTACTAGTTTATGTTAACTAGTCTGTGCCTTCTAAGGAAGGTATTTGAATAAAATCGTTGTGAATATCCTAAATAAAATTTTCTAGAATTAATCGTGAAATAATTAAGTTCCTCAAATTGTCTTCACAATTTGTACTACAGTACAAAATTAAATCGATCACGTGACTTAAATATGAAAAATTTGAGGAAGGGTTTTGAGGTTTCAAACAGTTACGAAATCTGTTCAATGTTCAAATTAGTTCCTAAGGTCAGGGTAACTGAAAGTGTTCAAATTTATTCTTATATTCTTCATCTTTTTGCAGAAACTTTTTTCAGATTGTCCTCCTGAAACTGTGTTTACCACCTCGTTTAATAAAGGAATATTTTATTCTTATCTAACCGCTTGCTCCCATACACACTTATTGCAAAATATGTAAATAATATAAATTTTAAGTTGACTTCGAAAACTTATAATGAGTCTTTTTAAACATTTTCGTACCGTTAAAAAGTAGGCATTAAATAATTGAGTTCTAACAAATACGCATAAATATTAAAATTCAATGCTTTTTAGGTGCGGTTATAAACTTTTTGACAATTGTTATTCTTTCTATTAAAAGCTCTTCGAAACAAGTGGAACTGCAGAATTTAATGACCATTCAGAATGCGGTATTTTCACGCTAATTATTTAAAAAAATGGTACTATTTTCAATTCAATAAGTGATATTGGAAAATATCTGAACTACTTGCTCTGTGGTAACTCTCTCGACTTATTACTGATAGATATTGAAAATAAAATATTCGAATACTGATTAGCTACATATACGTTCGCGTATTGGTTTAGACTTGATAAAAAGCTATATGCCAGTAGATCATTGTCATTATGTTCATGAGAAAAATGTTCTAAGCAATTTTGTTACACTTTTTGTAAATAATTTGAGTCTAACCTCATTGTAACATTTTTGTTGCACCTCATCCTCTTCCCAAAGGGATTTAAGCTTCCTATCGTTCCCATAAACTGCTTCAGTATCCCTCCCAGAGTGATATCGAGGATTTTGGTAAAGTATAATCAATCTAATATCAAGTTAGGGGGAAACTCTTATCTCTCTGGATTTATCACAAAAATATGCCTCTTCAGCATTTTTCCCCTCTCTGCATACTGCACGTGGCAATACATACTGTTTAAAATATTTGAACAACTTTCAAAAAATTGAGTCATTTCATATGATAATGACCTTTGAAAGTTAAAGTAGGCTGTAGATAAAGATTTAATAGAGAACGTTGTATTTTGTTCATTCTTGTTCCGAATCGAGTATATCCTAACAGCACAGGTAAACATGTTAATTAATTCTATCGTAAACAATTATCCCTTGTCCGTCACACGAGTTGTGATAAGCAAAGAAAACTTGACTGTGCGTTACAAAAAAAATCTCTTCGAAAGTTCTACATGGACAGATTTTCAAGAACAGGAAAAAGAATTTTTGATAGCCGATAAAAAAAATAGATAACGTGATGAATGATGCTTCTGTGTTTATTACAAATTGTTGAATTTAGGCTACGTGCGCGAGAGAGAAATACACTATTTCAAAAAAAAAATGGAGAGGCAGTGATATTAACATATATTATAGGTTTTATTAAGATTATATTATTAAGTTGATTCTGAAAAGAGTCATTTTACCACAGCCCCTGATTTAAAATTTTTAAGAAAACTTAAAATTTTTGAAGTTTATTTAAACTTTTATAAAATATTCAATTTTAATATTTTTTTAGTTATGTAATGTTTTGAAGATGCATTAAAGTCAGTAATGATTAATAATATCTTTTTTCGACTGGATTCCAATCTCGTTCCCTTTAAAGATTACACTTAATTCATGGTGTGATTGAATTTTCCGTTTTCTGGCGAAGGTACAGATAACTTCTGATTTATTGCTCCACATGAAGAAGTAGAAAAAAAAGCATTGAGGGTGTTTTTCGTAACTTCTTCATGATCACCTGATGGAAAGTAATCTTGTGATTAATTCTTCATGTGAAGAACTCGTAGATACAAGTATTTTTTTTTTTTCGTCCGCTAAGCAAACTCATGCCACATTACGGAAAATATATGCTAATTGATAAAACTAATGAGTTAAAAGCTGTTCCAAATTTTTCCTAATGCTGTAAAACTTGCGACATCAATATCTCTTTATAAATGCATTTTTGTAAAAAAAAATGTACTATATTTAAGAAGTCTAGACGTGCACCCAAGTCACTTTATTATGTCTTTGATGACACACACATAGAACTGTGTTTTTCATATCAATCGAAGCTCAGAAAAAGTTCTACGGTAATAAATTAAATTATGATTAAAATTGCAGTGTTAAATTTCCTCTGATTTGCTTATGATAAGAATATACTTATATTAACACTACGGAGACTATATATATATATATATTTATCGTAATAATGTATTAGCGATAAAGATAATATATATATTTTTTTAAATCTTAATAAATTTTTAATCACTGTATTGAACATGGTTATCCTGCTAACTTTCTTTGTAATTATATTTATAATGGTTTTTAATGATACAAGTTGTATTACTGTAATTATTTACTGTCATTATGTTTTGTAATGTTTTTTTAAATTTCTACAATATCTAATTTATTCTACAATTATTAAATAGATGGCGCCACATGCTTATTAAATTTTAATAATATTATTTTTTTGTTTCATTTATATATTTCACACTAATTTTTATATGAATATTATTTTATGATTTTTTAAAAGTATATGTATATATATTTAAATTTCTTAATATCCTATCGCAATTAATTTTATGTGGATCTGCTTTCACTCCCTTGTATTTGGCGGGAACACATTACTGGTTGATGCACTCCCGACCTGCGTCTGCACTGCGAGTAGGGTTAGGTTATGTTTGTGTTCAGATGTTATCTGGTTTAATGATTTTTTAATATTTAAGTTCCTCTTATGTAATTCTTTCCTTTCCTCTTGGTGCATAGTATGACAAATTTCAGGTGAAGGTTGGTCGGCTCCAAAACATGTTTAAACCTGCAATCCTGGTTCCTAAATTTGTCAATATACTACTGTGCCTTCTACCTATCTAGTTATCTTAGGTTATAACTATCTGTTTATTTTTATATTTTCGTTTATATATTTGTGTATATGTGTACATATATACATATATATACATATATATATATTTATACATGTGTGTAAATATATATTTATATATTGAATTTTTTATATTGGATTACACACACACACACACACACACACATATATATATATATATATATATATATATATATATAGGACACTTCAATTTAATGACTTGAAAGTATCAGAAAGATAGTGTTATGAACGTTTGGTTCTATAACATTTAAAAAATAGAAAGTTGGTTCAAAGAATTCGAAGAGCACGTTTATTCCATTAGGCTTAGCTGAGCTAGCACCAAAACATTGCAACAAGTCTAATCAAAATATACCGACTGTTGCCAATCGGGTAATCTGAAGAAGGATACAAGAAATTGTTTCCAGATTTACAAATATAAATATAAATACAGTTTGATTACATAAAATACAAAATATAGTAAATTGCAAATGCCTAAATATAAAATTCATTTTAAAATTAATTATTTTCAAATTATAATGTTCTATAATTTTATTATATTTTCTTTGTTGAGTTTAATAATATTTGTCTCAACATTACTCCCCTACCAGTAACTGAGTTACGAACTGAGAAGTATGGCAGGAATAGTGTTAGATGTTAAACAAGAATTTTTTTTTCTTAAATATGCCTTTTAAACAATACATTATGAATACACAAAATTAAATATTTGTACAAATGTTACATACTTTTAGAAACAGTAATATTATATATAATAACTAGTTTGATGTTAGAGAAATGACATACATTTATAAATATTTGTAAAAATTAAGTAAACCAAAATATCATACACTTGATATAAGTAAATAGTTATAAGTTAGAGATAGATATAGGTTATTTACAGCAGATATCAGTCCTGAAATCTTACAGGTTTCTTTACCAATCTTCCATGTCTTGAAACAGTGGGCTTAACATCGGTTAAGAGGTTAGTGTCATCCGATTGCTTACAAGGAACTGTTGTTTTGTCAGGAATAGAGTCTGTCATTAACAAATAAGCTGGTTTTAGTCTATCCACTGATATATTCACAGGTTTATTTTTTATTGTCAGTGTGAAATATTTTCATATCTTTCTTTTACTGGGAATGGACCATCATATGGTGGCTCCAGGGCTTTCCTTACACGATCAACTCTCACAAATACATGAGTGCAGGATTTTAAGTCTTTATGAACAAAAATCTTTTGATTTTTTGGAGGCGAAGATTTTGTTGGCTTCAGGTCGTCCATAAAAGTCTGCAATGTAGTGACAAATGTTTCAGGATCAATTTGAATGGAGGGTGGGTTAAAAATTCACCTGGCAATCTGATATTAGAGCCATAAACCATCTGAGCTATAGTATGATTGGTATCAGGTCTTAGAGCAGTTCTTAGTCCTAATAAGATTGTTGGTAATGTCTCTGTCCATTTGATGTTGTTATGAGCTTTGATTGCCCCTTTCAAAGTCCTATGCAACCGTTCCACTTTCCCATTGCATTGAGGGTGATAAGAAGTTGCATGAGCTACTTTAGCCCCACAAATAGCAGCTAAACTTCTAAACAACTGAGATTCAAATTGCCTTCCTTGATCTGTAACTATTTTCCCAGGTACTCCAAATCTGCAAACCCAGTGTTCGTAAAAGGCTTTGCTAGCTGTCTCTGCTTTACAATCAGGCAAGGGAACTGCTTCCATCCAACACGAAAAACGGTCTATACAGGTCATACAAAATGTCATGCCTTGCGATGGTGGAAGTGGACCAATTAAGTCAATGTGTATCACACTAAATCTTGTATCAGGTACTTCATATTCTCCAAATTTTGATTTTGTGTGTCTGTGGACTTTACATTTTTGACAGGGAATACATGTTCTTGCCCATTCTCTTATTTCTTGCTTCATATTTGGCCAGATAAATTTTTCAGTCATTAATTTAATAGTTGATCTAATCCCAGGGTGTGAAAAACCATGAATTTGTTGAAATATTTGTTGCCGAAACTGTTTTGGAATGTAGGGTCTTATATTGGATGTTGAAATATCACACCAGAGTGTTTTTCCTGATGGTAATGTACATGATTTGAATTTTACTGAAGAGTTACTCCTCATTAACTGTTGCAATTCTGCATCTTGGGTTTGTTTATCCGCTATAGTATCATAGTCGATTACTGTAATGGCTTCGATTCTTGAAAATGCATCTGCTACTAAATTATCTTGTCCTTTAATGTGACATATATTTGTTGAAAATTGGGATATGTATTGTAGATGACGTAACTGTCTAGGTGAAGCTTTTTCATTTTTTGATGAAAGGCATATGTAATTGGCTTGTGATCTGTGTAAATAACAAAATTTTGTCCTTCGAGAAGATGTTTAAACTTTTTGACAGAAAGATATATTCCTAATAATTCTCTATCATAGGTACTGTAATTTTTCTGTGCATCGGTTAATTTTTTTTAGAAAAAAAAATGAAATCGGTTTCCAATTTCCAGCTTCAAATTGCTGTAACACTGATCCGATTGCAAAATTGGAAGCATCAGTAAATAAAGCCAATTGTAAATCAGGGTCAGGAAAGCTTAATAAAGTAGCATTTGCAAGATCTTGTTTACATTTTTCAAAATTTTCTTTAGCTTCTTCTGTCCAAAGAATTTTTGTCTTGTCATTCTTTCTTGAACCTTTTAAATACTCGTGAAGAATAGCTTGATTTTTAGCAGCATCTTTTAAATATCTTCTATAAAAGTTAATGAGTCCAAGGAAAGTTCTCAAATCACGAATTGTTTCAGGTAATTTGTATGACAAAATTGCATCTACTTTCTCTGGAAGTGGCTTAGATCCCTCTGGTGTAATCAAGTATCCTAGAAATTCTAGATGAGTTACTCCCAAAGTTGACTTGGAGATATTCACTCGAAGACCATGTTTTTGTAACAGATCAAACACAAGTTTCAAATGAGTTTTATGTTCTTCTTCAGTTTCGGAGGCTACTAGAATGTCATCGAGGTATGGGAAAACAAATTCTAGTCCAAATAAAACTTCATTGATAAAGCGCTGAAAAGTAGATGGTGCATTTCTTAACCCAAAGCTCATAACATTAAACTCAAATAAGCCAAATGGTGTTATTATGGCTGTCTTTTCCTTATCTTCTTCAGCAATTGGTATTTGAAAATATGCTTTGAAGAGATCAATTTTAGAAAATATTCTTTTCCCCTTCAAAATATGGTGAAAATCTTCAATACGTGGAATTGGATAACGGTCAGGAATGGTTTGAGCATTTAAACGTCGATAATCACCACATGGTCTAACACTTCCATCTTTTTTATTCACAAGATGTAGTGGGCTTGCCCATGGAGATTTAGAAGGTCGAAGGATATCATTATCTAACATAAATTTAAATTCTTGCTTGGCTATTTCTAATTTTTTAGAATCCAATTGACGAGCTTTTGAGTAAACCGGTGGGCCTTTAGTAGCAATATAGTGTTTAACATCATGTTTTGTATTAGTAATTAATAAATTTGGTTTCATTAAATCTGGAAATTGTAATAATATATTAGAAAATTTTGATGTTTTATCCATTATGTTAATTTTATTTTCTTGCAAAATAGAAGAAATCTCACCTGTAACATGAAGGTTAGTTATTCCATCTATTAACTGCTTGTTTCGGATGTCAATTAACAAGTTAAATTTATTTAAAAAATCGGCTCCCAAGATTCCTTTACTAACTTTGGCAATTATAAACGGAAATAAAAATTCTCGACGTAATCCCAAATCAATATTTAGCACTTTAATTCCATAGGTTGGAATTTCTGTTCCGTTTGCTGCAAATAATTTGTAATCCGATGGTTGTTTATTTTTAGATGTGGCTGGTATTATTGAACAATCAGCTCCACTATCTACCAGGAAGTGCAAATTTGTCGTTCGATCTTTGACGAATAATCGAAATTTGCGACAGGCTTTATAATCTTCTGCAGCAGAATTTGTCGCAATATTTACTGCAGACTGAAGTTTTCCGTATTCCTATTCCATGTACAAGGCGGGCTGCACTTTTCAGGTTTGCATCGAGCACCGAAACGGAAGTGAAAATAACAATATTTTCCTTTGGGGTCGAAACGTTTCCGAGAACGACTTCGGGATTTAGGATGAAAACTATTGCGTTCTTTCGTTCTTGATTTGTGGAGAATGCTGAGTTGACATATTTGTTCCTCTAGGCTTTGAATTCTGTTGAGAAGAAGCTGGTCTCTTGACGACGTTGCTTCACCACAGTCTAAAGATTTTCCAGTTGCAAAAATCTCTGTTCTGGGAGTCATATCAGATATTTTATCAGCCATTACTGCCAATTTGCTTAAATTCTCATCACTGACAACCAAAATATTTTTAATGGACTCAGGAAGCTTTTCTAACCACAAAGTTTTAATTAAATTATCCGAAATATCGGACGTTGCAACAGTTTTCAATTTCTGCAACAGCTGACTAGGCTTCATATCACCAAGTTCAATTCCAGTTAACAGTCGTTTTATGCGAAGATTTTCACTTTCTTTAAACAGACTGAGTAATCTGTTTTTTCGAGTCCGTGTACTTCGTATCACTTTTGCTATTGACAATGTCCCAAATATTCTCGACGTATTTTGGTTCTAATTGCGATACTAAATAATGGAATTTCGTTTCTTCTAAAGAAATTCTTGATATCTGGAACTGAGCCTCTACTTGGTAAAACCAAATTTCTGGCCTGTCAGTCCAAAACGGCGGTATTTTTATGCTGACGGCGCTCATTTCCAAATTCTTCGAATCTTCGTTAAGCATTATAACAGATGATAATTATGATTAAATTTTATGCAATATTTAAATAAAATTGTTCCGGGTCACCAGTTTGTTATGAACGTTTGGTTCTATAACATTTAAAAAATAGAAAGTTGGTTCAAAGAATTCGAAGAGCACGTTTATTCCATTAGGCTTAGCTGAGCTAGCACCAAAACATTGCAACAAGTCTAATCAAAATATACCGACTGTTGCCAATCGGGTAATCTGAAGAAGGATACAAGAAATTGTTTCCAGATTTACAAATATAAATATAAATACAGTTTGATTACATAAAATACAAAATATAGTAAATTGCAAATGCCTAAATATAAAATTCATTTTAAAATTAATTATTTTTCAAATTATAATGTTCTATAATTTTATTATATTTTTCTTTGTTGAGTTTAATAATATTTGTCTCAACAATAGCATATACTGAGAAATTTTTCTTCGTTTACATGCTAAAGTCTAACTGCAGGGCAATGGAAAATAAGTTTGTATTAACAAAATGATATAGATCATTTAATAAACGGTTGGGTACGAAGTCGCGTCAGTAACTAATATAATATAAAATCATTAAAATACAGTAAAATACAAAAATGCTTTTTTATACGATATTTGAAATAATTTGTTTGCTATATTTTGAAATTGAATAATTAATACAGAAAGTGATCTCTTTATAAGTAGATCACTTTCCTTTTACAATATCTGAAAATAAAATTATATAATTCAAATAGTTTTAAAATTTTACAGCTGAACTCACACAAGATGTCTAATACGTAAAACGATTCTTTTTTTTTTTTTCACTTGACGAAAGCACAAGATTTTCAACTCGACGGAAGTCTCAACCAAGTCAAATAGAAAAATAGAACAACTAAAAGGAAAATGGTGCAAGTTTTTACTAAATAATGCATGGAAATTTTTAAAAATTCTATGCAGTCGTATTTAAATTTAAACCCATGTTAAAGTTGACGATAATCTTTTAAAGAAAGCAACGCAATTCAGAATATCGATCACCATCTTGTCTAAATTTTTTAAAGAAACCCAAACATACATTAAATTAACAAAATTATTTCATATTTCTAATCCTCACATACATACATAAATAACTTTGGGAATGAGTACGGATTTGTTGGATTGATTGATTGATTGAATATTAACGTCGCACTGTTCAGCTACACGAGGGCTTTTGGCGACGGACCACGTAATTTTGAACCATGATCAAGTGACGTGGACGACAACTGAAGTGGCACCCCCTCTCCTAACTACCACACCACACCAACGGGAGGACGTTTCAGCTCTCGATAGATTTAACGTGCATCGCTGCCCTACACGGCGGGTCTTTAGTGGTACTGGGATCGAACTCGTGACAAAACAAGCCACGATCCGATACGAATTTGTTGGAAGAATTCGAATTGATACAGAGCGGAATAAAATTATACTTATGAAATAAAGTAACTAAAAATACGATGGAACACCACCACTTCATTGGATAATAGTAGTAATTTTTTTTTTAAATTTTAAGGGACTAATATATAGGAGTCTTTTTTCTTCTTTTTCTAAAGAAATTACGCCGCATAATTATTAAAATTTTAGCTGGCGAAAACGCTCAATTTCTGTCACAAAGCTATTCGAGAACAATTTCATTCAACAAATAATTCAAATATTTCATGGTAAACAATTTTATAGTTAAATAAAAAACTATAATACGTATTTTCTTAATTCAAACAAATGTCATCCATGCTGCCATCTATGAGCGAATAGCCGCAGTAAAGTATTTTATATAATTCGGATAACTGATGCAATGTGTGTGTGAGTCTGTGTTCTTTATAATTCTTCTAAAGTTTTTATATTACTAGTAACGCTTAAGAACAAATGTAAATGTAACTTGATTTAACTAATCATTTTAATTAAAAGTGTCCTAATAATTATATCCTTCATCCTAATAATTATATTTATAATATTATTCATGCATTACAACTTCACAAGAAAATCCAATAAAAATAAGTAAGGAAATAAAACTAATTAATAAGCTAAATAAATAAAAGGACTTTTTCGACAAGAACAATTTCATGAAAACACTTAGCAAAGTGAAGTTTTTACTAACATTACAAGAAAATCCTTGGAAAATCAATATTGACAAAATCATTCTTAATAAATCCAACAATGATTATACCTTATATATCTTTCCACTCTTTAGCGTTAATATTTATCATGCAATTAAAAAATGTAAAAAATGATTTGTATAGATTTAAATTATAGAATTAAGACACTATATATATATAAAAAAAATATAGAACGTAAAAAAATTATGAAATTAGGAGTAAAATCTAGGATAAGCAATATCCGAAAATATTTGGCTGAAACATCCTCCCCTTTACATAGCGCTAATCGCACACTTTTTTTTACTTTTTTTTAAAGCCTATTCGGCTGTTTATATATATTAAACTTTCAAATCAAAATTAAGATTTTGTTTAAAAAGAAAACTAATCTGTCTTTAACTGTTATCTAAAGTGATAAAAGAACTTTTTATCAAAATATAATTTTCCCTGAATAGGTTGATGAATTGCTTATTAACATCTGTATGATATTAAGTACGAGAGACAGGAACATTTAAAAAAATTCATATCTTCAGACGGAACTGAAAATTTTTTAGGTTTATTGGAACAAAACTGTTATTTTAGAAACAAAATTATATAAAACATATTTAAACTGAACTTGAGGACGCCTTTTTTAAATATGCAATAACTTTCTGCCCTTATGTCTTATTGAATCTAATGCTATCATTATATTTATAAAAAAAAATTCAAAATGTATGCTTTAGTTTTGTCTCATACAACGGAGAGACTATGATAAAACTTTAAAAACTCATCTACGCTTATCAAACAGCGAAACAGTAAGAGAAAATGTAATAATGCTTAGACCTCAGAAAAAAGAAGAGAAAGCATAAAATTCATGGTTACGAAAGAAAATTATTTCAAACTAACACTCTACCTTAAAGTTATGTACAGTGAAAATCGTTTAACATGAAACTGAGAGGACTGAAATATTTTTTCGTGTTAAAAGAGAGAATTTCGTATTAAGGTATCCGACTACGTTTGGAACCGTGATTTTGCAAAAGCGTATAAATGGATAATATTTATGATATTTAGTGTCACTTAGATAAGAAAATGTATGTAAAATTGTTTTAAGAATAGTATTACAATCAAAAATTATTTAAGTACAACATTTTGACAAAAAATGAACATAGAATGACCCATTTTCAAAATATTCTCCTTTTGTGAAAAATGCTTCTATTATAATAATATTTTGCCTGTATATAGCTCAGACCTCTGTACAGAGACTCAACTAAAATCTTTGAAATATATAACTTAGAAGTAGGTTTATCCATGTTTTACGAAAATAGAGGGGAGAAATTTTAAGAGAAAAACGCCGATAATTATTTCAATTGGTTGTAACTCTGAAAATAATGTGAATTTTTCAAAAATCATAGTTGAGCCTCTTAACAGAGGTCTGAGCTATATACAGGCAAAATATTATTGTAATAGAAGCATTTTTCACAAAAGGAGAACATTGAAAAAAGTTTATTCTAAGTTAATTTTTTTTTGCCAAAATATTGTATTTAAATAATTTTTTGTCATAATGCCTTAAAACAATTTTATACATGTATCCTAATTCCGTCCAAACATTTCCATATAATTGGTTTTCTTTTTTTAAAATTATTGTTGATAAAGTTGAGTTAGGAAAACCAACATCTTTACAGATTTCCGTTCTCTTTTAAAGCGAAATAGCACTTTTCTTTCCCCCTGAGCTTTTTGCCATTGTGTTCGCAAAAAAATGTTCAAAATAGAAAAATAATGCGAACCAAACGAACTGATTTTTACTCACACTGCAATGGACTCGTCACCGACCAACTGATGTGATGTTATTGTGTGGCGTTTGAAGGGGGGTAGAGGGTGAAAGTAGCTTAAGTAAACAAAATAGGCAAGTATTACAGGTTAATCGGAGGGTATTTCAAAGCTATGTTAGTCTCCTTTCTACGAAATATGTGAAACCACCAGTGGCGCACACAAGGGGAGGGGGTCCTGGGGGTCCGGAACCCCCAAGCCCTTGATTTTTTTTCCGATTGATTATAATTCTAAGTACATAGTACGTAAAATTTAATTAAGTATTTGTTTTTAATGATTAATTTTATTAATTAATGCTAATTATTTATTCAATAATTAGTTTTTTACTGTGTTTTGTTCCCGAAAATCGACAAAATCAAAAGGAGCATGATACAAGAATGGTGAGCTTTCGACCCCGGATCTCCCCTTCAAAAATTCCTGTGTACGTCACTGGAAACCACCTTTCATTTTTTCCCACCCCTCTTAAATCTCGCCTGCGCGGCTGGTGTTTTCGAATACTGTTCATTCTCAAAAGGAAAAATTTTTCGTGTTAAACGATTTTCGTTTCGTGTTATGAGAAAAAAATGCTTGAAAATACATAGTAGTTTTTCGGGACTTGTATCATTTCGTATTAATCGATATTTCATCTTAAGCGTTTTCGCGTTAAACGTATTTCATTGTACTTAAAAAAGAATATCTTAGAGGACTTTTGTTGAATATTCTCTGCTACACCCCCATATATATATATATATATATATATATATATATATATATATATATATATATATATATATATATATATATATATTGTGTCTAGAAAGTGACGTAAAACCTTTGTCATAATAATTTTTAAATATATATAGAGAGAGAGTTGTGTGTGTGTGTGTGTGTGTGTGTGTGATAATCATAAACTAAATTGTTACAAATTTTGTAAAGCAAAGCAATAAATAAAAGTATAAGAAGGTCAAAAATAAGATAGTCTTAGCCGTGTTATTTTTATGTATTGTGTCATAAACTTTCTTATGAACACTTTTAAGCATTAATCAGAAGCGAATAAAAAACCTCTGAAGGCGGAAATTTGGTTAAATTTTTAAGATTCAATCAATAATCGTTTCATGAAAAAGTTTCTGAAAATTACTTTCCTTTTAGTTTATGATCAAATGATAACTCATTTTTTTTCATGCCAGAGATAAAATAAATAATCAATCGATCTTTTTAATGGAATACATTCACACTCACTTGGCACTAATCTCTTATTTTACTCAATATATGCTGATTTTTTTTCCTTTCATTTTTCATGAAGTGCTTTTGATGAAGTTTTATAATTAATAGAACTTTTAATAACTTTTTTGTACCCTAACTTTACTGGATGAGGAAAATATCATGATGATAATGGGATTTAAGTTGCGTGACCTGTGTTGCTCAAATCGAAAGAGTTTAGAGATATTATGATCGAATATTATATGTATATATATGTAATAATTCCAACAATTTAATCGGTAATAGCTCTTGAATTATTTAATGTCCAGTCCTTCAGGACATCCGTGTAATTATTATAATTGGTTACCCGCCTACCGGGGTCTTTTGAAACTATCTCCATCCACCTCCTAAAATCACGTGACGTCCTGCTGGCTATAAATACCGAGATCTGGAAATTGCGCGCGATCTTCTGCGAACGCCTCTCTGCTCTTCTCTGCAATCATGTAGCTAACTGGCTGTCGCGCTTTTGTGTATTGTCTTTGTCTGTGATGTGCCGTCCAGTCTTTGTTATTTGAAAGATGCATATGTGTTTCAAGAAGTGAAATAAATTGGATTAACTTTCAAGACTGCTTCATCAATTCCATAAAATATGATCATCCTTGTCGTAATACAGTATCATTTGCTCATCACCGGCCACGCCTTACCTTTGGTTCGCCCCATTAATAACAACCACTCGCCACGACATAGTATGCACTTCTAAAAGTTTTCTAATTATTATATATATATATATATATATATATATATATATATATATACACTGAGTGCCCAAATTTTTGTGACAAAACCCTTCAATTCAATATTGGACCATCTTTTGCGTTTAATATTTCCCTGATTCATTTTGACATGAGCTCTATGAGTTGTCGGTCGGTGGGTGGTTTGATGAATTTGAGACCATATCCAATGAGGTTGATTCATGTGACATCACGATCACGTGATGAGGATGGCACGTGGATATGTTTTGGTTTGTTTCCCGCTTAACTCTAACCTAACACTTCTATTGTGTACTATTTTGCTCTTGCTCTTTTACATTATACCCACTAAAATTTCGTTTTTTACTATGCATGGTTACTCGATTACAGTAAAAGATAAGATGATTGTATAGGGGAAAAAATCCTTTTTTAATATCCCGGTAAAAAAAATCGAATGTTTAGTAAACATGGATAAAATGATGAAGCGTAAGGATTTTAAACCATCTCCTCACTTATTATGCTCTGACCACTTTGAATAAACATGTTTTCAATACTAAACATTTAGAAATAAGCGCCAGCTCTATTCCTACTATTTTTGTGTTCACAAAAGAAACTTCTGCAAAAAGGAATTTGGACAGATATTTACAGGAATGTAAATACTTTTTGTTTATTTTAAATTAAATTATATAGAGAACATACATAAAAAGATAAAATATATTTAGTTAACTTAAATTTTAATTATTTTACACACATCTTCAGAGTAGTTAATAGAGATATTTCTGTATTAAATTTGTGAAGATCCCCTTGAATCTCACTTTGAGAACAAGAATAATTTGGAGTCAGATAAGAGCCAGTAGCCATTTTTACGAATAACTTTATTTGGTTATCTTTCCCAAATAGAATCAAAGACTTTTAATAACAAATAATTCAAATTAGTTATATGAGGTTTAAAATGGACTTTCCTTTAAATTAACTTAAATATTTAATGATCCAATTAATTAACAATTAGAATATCGATCACGCAGAGATTACCACGATAAGAGATCCCAGAATTATATTCAATAATATTTCTATTGAACATTTAATTTTAATCTCACTCCTAATTTAAAAGCTTTAATGGGACTTTAATCAATATTTACCACACTGCATCTCAACTCTTCCAGAGATTAATTTATCCACCTAGAAATCTTCAATAATAAATCTCTAACTTCACTATTATACCTTTCTGCTTCAATCTCTCTCTCCTACTGCTTTTTACTTTACTATTCTGTTTGACAAATACTTTATCTAATCTGCATAACAAGGAATCCTGTCCTCTTTTTGGAGCTGATTGGAAATAGGTAGGGGAATTAAATTTTTGCCTAAAAAAGACGACTCAGAAGGTTAGTGATAAAGTTCCGTATAGGTTTGTCACAAACTATCTAAATTAAAAACACAAGAATCTGATATGTAACCCTACATGTCATATATTAAAACAAAAGTTTTTATCTATATATATATATATACACTCATAAATTACCATAAATTAATGCTAATTAGGAATCACACAGAAATTGAACTCTAAAATAAAAATTTCACCTGTAGAATTATCACACACATCTTGAAGAAGAATATGCAAATTATAGGAAACCACCAGATGGCGCGGAAAGTACGTCACAATGACGAGAGTGTAAGAGAGGGGTATATAAGGAATGGTGGCAAAGAAGTAAAATTGTTCACAAGCGCTTTAAAAGCCTTTCAGTGCAATAACCGCATAGTTATGGCACAAAGGAAGCATTTGGATGATTTTTACGTGGTAGAATTATTGGACGACTGGAATGTGGACGTACCCAGCTGGAAGTATCCGAGGAACTTGGAATCGCCCAGAATGTCATCTCCAGCCTTTGGCAACGATTCCAAGATGATGGTAATGGGAGTAGAGGTTACAGCACAGGTCGCCCCCGAGTTACAACGCCGAATGAGAACTGGTATATTTGGCAGTTACTGCCAAAAGAAACAGACGAAGCCCAGCATCAGACCTATCTCGTCAGCTCTCTTCAGCTACCGGTACGACAGTTTCAAGGCAGACCGTGTACAGACGCTTAGAGCACATTGGTCTATATGCTCGTAGGCCTGTCAGATGTGTTCCACTTATCTCAACTCACTGTCACCTGCGATTAACCTGGAGTAGAGAGCCTGCATTGTGGACACCACAACAGTGGTCTTGTGTGATGTTTTCCGACGAGTCCAGGTTTAGTTTGCAGTCTGATTCTCGCCGGACTTTAATATGGAGAGTGCCAGGTACCCGTTACCACCAAGAGAACACCATTGAACGACACCGTTACGGTGGTGCCGGGTGGCTCGTTTGGGGAGGAATTATTCTTGGTTCCAGAACTGACCTGCATGTTCAGAGTGAAACGATGACAGGCCACATCTATCGGGATGTCATTCTGGAACAACATGTACGTTTCTTTCGGGGCACCATGGGTGCTGAATTTGTGCTTATGGATGACAACGCCCGTCTTCACCATGCAAACATTGTAGACGAAAGCCTTCGATCGGAGGATATCAACCGTATGGATTGTCCAGCATACTCACTGGAGTTGAATCCAATAGATCATGTGTGGGATATGCTTGGCCGACGAATTGCAGCCCGTCAACCCCTTCCCACTTGTCTACCGGAACTTTGGAGGGCATTGCTTGATGAGTGGTGTAATATTCCCCAAGATCAAATGGATAATTTGATACTCAGCATGCCTAGGCAATGTAAGGCCTGTATTGCATCGTCCGGGAGACATACTCCGTATTAACCATCATACTAACCATGTTATACTGTTTTTTGTAAATAGATTCTTTTTTTAAATTTGCTCCTTGGAGTAAAAATCGCAATTTTTATTAATTATGTCAAACATATAGCATCTTTTTCTCTCTTTACCTTTTGTTTAATAAATAGACTTTACAAATAAGTCAAATTTGTTTTGCTTTTGTCTCTTTCTTTGCCCGAACGTCATTATCCTTAAATTATGGACATGAGTGTATATATATATATATATATATATATATATATATAATGTATTATACTATATAATTTTGCATTTTTTTGAACAAAAATTTCGAAAAGCATTCACTACAGAAATGAAAAAATATCTTAATTTACTACAGGTTCATTAATGTTTATACTTGATGATAAATTATATACCACTTTCAAACATTAGAAATGCAAATTACCATTTACCTTCAGTAAAATTATAAGTAAAAAAAATTATGCAACATTTTTAATGCCTTTATTCGCAGCACCATTTTAGTAAAAAGATATTATTTATCGAGAATTTCATTCTGAATGTGGTAAAATATTAAGGCCTTAAAATTTTTTAATTAAATTGTGTATATTATAGAAGATACATTTGTGTGTGTATATATATATTGAATATAAAAGTCCTGTTCTCTCTCCTGCATGGTCAAAATAATAAGTCATTTTTGAATCCCTAATTCTTTTACACAAAAAAAAAAAAATTATAAAATATTTTTGTGGTGTATCTATTTATTATGTAGTATAGGGATTTCTCTTAACACAACATATGTTTTTCTGAATTTGACTGGTATAAATTTGTCACAGAGATGTACATTTTTTTACAATGGTACTTGCACATTACTTACAATGGAACTTACATTTATTGGTACTTGCACAAGGGTTATCAAAATGTAAAATTCATTAATTTTGATGATAAGTTTCACATATAGACTATACACATATTATTGAAGTTTAATACAGTGTATTGAAGAGATCTATGCAACCGCAGCTGAAATGTATTAAGCATAAGAATACTCTGGATTTTAATTTTTACATAAGTATTAAAGTCTAAAAGGTTCATCTGTATTGATACTATCCTGCTTATAAATTCAAGTCCTGAATACATTTGTTGTATTGAGTTATTTACAAATATTGACCCAAGAAGTGTACTTAGATCAGTTCTATGCTATTTATCAGTCATTAAGATCAGGAAACCAAATATGATTTTACATAGAGACATTTGGTTCTCTAGGATATTTACTTTCTAAAAGCAATAGAAATATTCGAAATTTTAATTTAACCTTTTTCAATTCTCTATTTACTCTTAAATGAATAACTTGAAGGATTGCTGTTCGCAATAATCTACATTAATGCAAAATTCAGTGAAAAAAAAGGTAATTTCAGTAAAAAAATTTCAAAATTATTTTTAATGGGTTAATTGTCCAAAATCACTGATATTTTTATGTGACGTGTGTTGAAAGGGCAAATTTGGAGAACTTGTATATTAAAATATAGACTAATTTCTTCAAATTATAAAACCGCCAAATGGTACGATATACAACCAATAGTAGAAACTCTTCATGTTCATGTTTGAACACAGTCATTATAGTGATATAATTTTTTTAAAATTCGGATGTCTTTTTGCTTGGCGAAATTAGTTGGCAGTTTAATACGTATGTTCCAAATTTTGGAATGGTATGAATACTGATTTAGCATTTCTTAGACAAACTTTGAAGTAATTAATTTTATATTTGAAGTTAATATATTTTCAAACATCAAACTTTAGAGCAAGAATTCTGAATTTATTTTCTTAATGTTGTTTCATTTTCCATTTTTTTCAGTATAAATATAATTATGTATAAAAAGATACTTTAGATGCACAATCAGTGATAACGAAGTAACATGTCAATACATTAATCCAAATAAGTTTAAGTTTGGATGAGCTGAAGTATATTTAACACTATTCGTACAATAACTGGTAGAAATAGGTGTGCATTAAGTGTTGGTATGTTCAGTGTAAAAAATCAAATATTCCCATTAAAACAGAAGATAATGCTTCGTATATTTTAGAGGAACAGATTGTTGGAATTTTGTAATTAGTGTGACATTCAAAAAAAGAAACTTAGTCAATTTTATTTTGATGCAGTATATGCAATGCAATGATTTATTAATAAAAATAAAAATTAATGTAAGGAAAATTAGGGTGGTTTAAAAATAAATATAATAAGCTTTAGTATTTAATATGTAATTTTACAGTTATGATAAACTTATGTTATGCAAAGGTTTATTCTACTATTAGGACATGAAAAAAAGTACATCGAGGTATTTTACAAAAAATAGTTACATTGCCATTTTATATGTGTATTTGGTTTTTTTAATTCAAAACTTCTTTCTATAAGTTGCACGATTTAAGTATTCTAATTTGTTTTATGTAAATTCAGAAAGTTGATTGTATAGATTTAAGATCTGAAATTTTAAAATTCTTAGGATATTTCATTTATATAATCTGGATCCATACCATATACAATTTCTGAAAAATACTATGATAAGTTTTGTTGACAACCTACAAATATAATGCAGTCTCCTGTTCTTGCTTTCTAGTTCCTATGTCACATAGCTGGTTGTTTTTCTTGATGATTTAATTAATTTTAAAGAACAGACAACCCAATTACTTGTTTGTTTACTGTTAATTGCGTGTGGTGGTGTTTAAAAATTTAAGTTTTTATGTCATAAACTTAATGAGAGAAATTAAGTGAGAGAAAATTTCAGTAATTCTGCATAATTTGACCTTTTTAACCAATTAAATCTGTGATTTAAGAGAGGGTTTTCTTTAATTTTCTTTTGCAGTATCATTTTATTTGTTTGGGTTGATGATATTTAATACTTTTTTCTTGTAAATAAATTGAAAAAGCCATTTATTAGGTTACCAGATAATTTTATTAGATATTATCAATAAGATAAAAATTGAGATATAATAATTGAACAAGATATTATACACGTTAAATATTGGCAGCTAGATCCTCGATTTGTTCTCTATTTTTCCTTACAGTATAGTGTGACATTCATAGAGTCTGCTTTATTTACTTATAGTGTATTCATGTAATGTTAAAATTAAGTGTGAATAAATAATGTATATTAAAATGAGTATGATTATTGAATAAAACTGTCCGATAAGAATTTTCTGCTTCATTATACGAGAAATTTCATGAAAACAATTTAATTTCTTCTACTATAAAATGATTTTATTAAAAAGCCTATTTCTTTAAGCATGTTTCTTAATTTATTTTAAAAAAGTCAAATTCATTTCTTTCTGAATGTTGGAGACAGGCATTTCTAAAAAAGTTCAAACCTTTTGAAGGGTAATAATTACAAAGGAAGTCAAAAAATAAAACATATCAAATGTTTGTTTATAATTAGATTATTTAAGATGTCCGAAACCTTTAAATGATGTTAAAAACAATTTCATTTCCATCACAGAAGAATTCCTAATTATTAATCAAAAACTTTCATTATTAACCAACTATTATTTTATACACTCTGCTCTCAAAAAGTATAAATCTCTTGTTAAACATTAGAAATAGGTATGAAAAATATCCATGTTATTGACAAATCTTATTATAAATTCATTTCCAAAATTATATTTACTTGCATTTCATGTTTCTGAATGTTCCATACTCTTCTATGGGAAATTATAGAGATAGTATTTCTAAAAACAGTAAATATTTGTAGCTGGTAATTACTAGAGGAATCAAATAATGAAAGGTATTAACATTAACATTTCAAAATGGAACCATTTCATATCTACATGTTTCTGATAAATTACACTATTTTATGAATTTATGTGGAGTGTGATACACTATGCACCAATAAGTAATTGGACACATTTGAGAAGTTTTTCCAAATTCAATGATCTCAGTTCTATACTGTAAATCATTCTCGTGCGTAAATAAACATAATAAACTACATGAAAACAAAGGACTCTTATTATAAGGATGCTAAAAATAATCTAGAACTATTAATAAATATATAAACAAACTGCAAGTAGCTGCCGGCTTCGCACACTAGAACCAAATGACAAATATACTAAACTGAAACAAAAACTATGCTAAAAAAATTACGAAAAATCCTTCATACCTAATTATTAAACAAGGATAATGCAAAAATATAATAAAAATAAATAAAATTTCAGAAATAAGCTTCACACACAAGAAGTAAATACATCAAGCATACGAAATTTACACACTGATTCAAAACGCGGGAAAATGTTAGTATCCTCGTCACGTGATTCGACTTGACGTCTCATTGTCGTGAATCAACCTCATTCATTGCATTTTCCAATGCCTTCAGAGTGGATACTACTGGATCCAGCTTCCAGATTTTCCGTTTGATATCATCCCACAGATTCTCACTTGGATTGAGATGTGGTGATTGTGCTGGCTATCTAAGCAAGGTAAAGTTCCTGTCATGCTCTTTGGACCCTATGGGTACTATACCAGCTGTATAACAGAGCACATTTTCATGCTGAAAGTATCCATCTCTGGCAGGGTACTGTAATGATATAAAAGGATGTACTATTTGATCTGCCATAACACTTAAATACCTTTAGGTATTCAGACGTTTTTACGCACGAATCAAAGGACCAATTCAATGCCAAGAATTGAAAGTATAGATGGGATTTGTACTTTAATTGTGTTTTCTCCCTATTCGGATCCCACCATCTGAACCGTGTAGTTAAAAACATGATTCATCAGAGCACACATAACCCTTTTGACCTGTCATTTACAATCCAATCCATAGACTCCTTTTCCAGTTAGAGACGTCTGTTCTTGTTCAAAGCCAATAGTAAGGGCTTTCGAACAGGTCGTCGATTATCATAGCCTATTCGGTGTAATTTGTGGCAAACAGTTCGCTCAGAGACGTTCGCAGATGCTTCTTGTTTAAGATTTCCCGCAATGTGAAGCAGATTTTCTCTTCTCTTGGACTGGGCAACTTTCGCAATTCTCCTTTCCAAGCGAACTTTCAGTAACATGTGAAGACTATGATTGAGTGAATATTAACGTCGCACTGTTCGGCTACACGAGAGCTTTTGGTGACGGACCTCGTCATTTTGAACCACGGGCAAGTGACGAGGACAACACCTGAGCTGGCACCCCCTCTCTTAACTACCACACCACACCCCCGGGAGAACGTTTGAGCTCTCGACAGATTTAACGCACATCGCACCCCTACACGGCGGGTCTTAATGGTACTGGGCTCGAACTTGTGACATGCCAGCCACGATCCAATACCTTGACTGCTAGGCTATCGCGGCCACCTGTGAAGACTAAAAGCCTGATGTTAAGGTCCGGTTTTCTGCTTGGGAATCCACACTTTCTAAACATTAATAACTGCTGCGCTTGAACACTTCACAAGTACAGCCGTTTTGCTGATACTGGATCCAACACTTTGAAGACCTACAATCATTCCGCGTTCAAACACAACTACCGTATTTACTCGAATTTAAGCCACACTATTTTTCCAGTGTTAATGCTACTGATAATCGGGTGTGCCTTAGAATCGAAGGCAAAACACTTGTCGGACGGGGGAAATTGAGTTTTTACCCCTTTCAAAAGGAAAAATGCAATTGTCCATTCTGACCACTTGCATCGATGACGTATCCCATTCTATAGCTTATCTCCAGTATTCAGTCTTCCTAAACATCGTTGTCTGCTCGTATTAAGGATTTTTTTTCGTATACGTTTTTTTTAACAGTTGAACATCCAAGATATCGGTAATAGCATCAGGACGAGTTCACTATGATGCAAGTATGAAAAAGAAGGGAATTTTATAGTTTTAAATACAGAAAAAAAAACAGAAACAGAGAGCAGTGGCCACTGAAAATTTGACACGGATGAGACATATATATGTCGATGGCTTAAGCAAAATGATATAATTTTTGCTTGTAAATGTTCAAAAGTCTTTAATAATTCTTTTACAATCTTCTTTCACATTCTTTTTAAAAAATGCTGCATGCAAATGCACTGGGTGTCATGGAAAACGACACCATGTCCAAAAATGTCGACACCGTCACCCATTCCGAAGTCAACTGTGTCAATGTGAGTAAGGAATCATTTTCGAAACATGAAACTGGCGGTTAGAGTAATTGAGCTCATGTATGTATTTGAAAGTTTTTAAAAGAGGTAGAATAAATTAGTTATTAACTTCTTATATTTCCTCATTAAAATATATTTTTTAAAATTTCATAAGTATTAGATATCAATATGATCCCTTTACAATTTTTTTAAAAAAATTTCTCAAAAATGAGTAGAGGATTGGAAGTGCGGATTACAATCGATGACAACATTTTTTCAGAAAAGCATGTTGAGATCAATTTAATACCTGAGAGTTTTAAATTTGGAGGAAACGTAGAACCTTTCTAAAATTCCAAACAGAACTGAAGATATGTTTAGCTGGGTTCCAAGGATTACATAAAGTGCTTGTAATACCAATACAGCAATAAGTAAAGAAAGGATATTCTGAGGAAAAAAGTCAATACTGTAAATATATTTCGAAAAGTAGTTCATCTTTTTAAAACGTCATTATTGGATTCAATTCGTCATTGGATTCAAATATATCGCACGCAATAGATCTTTCTAGAACAATGATTTGGATTCATCTCGCTGTAAGCAAATACGTTTATTTAAAAAAATTCATTATAAATAATTAATTAATATTACTTCTTATATTTTTAATTCAAAGTTTTTATCTTTTCTTGAGACAATATGTATGTGCTCTTAATTTTATTTTAGCTAATAACTAAAACATGTATATGAATTGGCTTTTCGCGTGATATTTTGCGAGTTAAGTGAAGCTCTTCATTTGATCTTATACGAGTTTTAGATAACGTTTTACATGTCCCCTTTTTTACTATTTTCCCACGGTTTCTTTAGTGGTTCTTCGAGGAATGTCTCCGTATAAAAAAAGAATTAGGTATATGGTGCAAATACACACACACACACACACACATGCACACACATATGCCCACACGCACACACACATATATATATATATATATATACATATATATACAAGTATTCATGTACATTTAATCCTCGGTATATTTTCCAGAAAAATTCAAACTTAACCAAACTGAATCCAAACTATTTGGTTCTTACTAACACAATTTTAACCGAACAATTTTTATAGTTTACTTTCTCCTCAGAAATTTTTTTAAGGCTGGTCAACGTAGAAAAATGTGTAGAATTTGAGATCATTAATTTATATAAAGAACTATACATGTGTCTTAAGTTGGGAAAAAGATATCAATCTTTAAAAATTTATGAAAAATACTGGAACTGAGAAATTTACAGAAAAAGGAAATAATCGCATTCTCTTTTATTAAAACAATTAAGAAAGAGTGATTTAATAGAATAAAACATACTATAGGAAGAAAAAAAAATTCTACTCTTTTTAGAAAAATGAATTTTTTTTTGATAGATTACTATTATTAATTTGAAAAGTAATCTTTTTAAGTAGAAATTGTAATGTCTTGCTGGTAAAAATTTCTTAAAATTCAATAAATTTTTGGAATATAATAATTAAAGCTATATAATTTTCAGATTCGCATTTAAGTATGTTTGTGTTGGTTATATATATTAATAACTTGTACTGTGAAGTTCTGCTCTTCACAATTTCGTTCAACGTGAGTATAGATTTCTAGAAAGGATAATTCATGATCTCTATACGATACAATTTTTTCTACATCAAACTTAGAAAGGTTGATTAATTGACCTCCATATGTTTGGATGGCACATACAAAAAACACCGGAAAACACATTTCAAGTACTTAAAAACAGCTTTCTGCTTCCTCTTTATGGAACACCTTTAGATAGGGCTAATACTACGCATGATTTCCATATACACATTTCAATGGTAATTATTTACTTATGAAGGCTTACGCATGGTGCAAATTTTATAACTATTGGATGTTTTCTTCATAGTTCTTCATTTAGGATTGTCAGCGGAGTAAAAAGTCAAATCACAAGTGTATAAAATGATATTTTATATCTCGCTGTTTAACATACACAAATGTCATCTGTTTTATTTTCCAAGATTTAAAAAAGGAATCATTCTTTTTTTTTCTTCGACACCGTATTAAATGTTACATCTGTTTGGATAAGACATCCCTTGGTTGTTGACTTTCATTTCTTTTCTTTAAGAATAAGGAGTCAAAGAGGACACCGTTAAAGCTGCAGTTCAGTGCAAGTGTGCGCTCTTTCTTTTATGCCTGACATACTTCCGTAACAGGTTTCTCAAATTCATGCGTTTTGTTCTTTATCCGTCTCCCCCAAGGCCAAATTGCCCTTGTAATTGTATCAGCAGCTGATTCATAATATACTTTCTCTACAAACTTAATTAATTTTTTTATTTATCAGGTCGATGAGAAAGAAATGCATAAATTATTCTGCTGCAGCTGAGACAAAGTATACATATACACATTACAGAAATAGGTACATAGCAAAACATGAAAAGTATGTTTAAAAAACATGGACACAATCTGACATTCATTTAAAATTATTAACCATAACATATGTTGAAGTATAACGAATAATTAACACTTATGCAATAACTTCAACAGGAAGAGGGAGAAATCAATTCAAACAATTTTTTGTACCATGTATATTTCTAATCAAGAAAATATTCTGATGTACTTTAAATTAAATTGATTTATAAATAATTACTTTTCTATCAAAATACAAAATGGCTCTCACACTATTGTCATTTATTTAGAACGATAATTTAATTTTAAAACACTAGAAACTAATTTCATCTTTTTTTTTTAATCAGAAAACGAACCTTTCGAAATTCCTTCTACAATGATTTCCAAGCTTAGTACCTATACTATTGTCTCAACAATAACAAAAATGAAAATTCTAAATTGATAACTGGTAAATGCAAACTAAATTAAATCCCAGTACTTGAATTTTTAATGCGTTGCAACAAAGAAGTAATATTTAAAAAAAAATTTTAAATAAGTCAATTCCTACATAGGTCAACAAAAAAACATTTTTTTAGTTACTTTTTATTAAATAGTTAGAGTTAATATAAATATGAAGATATATTGACAGAATCACAACATTAAGTGACAAAATAGAAAGCGATTTTCCACATTTTCCTTTCTATAGAGGGTGTTCGACTATTTTCTTTTGTTTGTTACTATTTATTCATAAATTAAATTTAATTATTCTAATAAAATAGTATAGTAAAAAAAAGAAAACCCATTCTCAGAAATTAGGCCATCACAGGTGGAATTCGAACCCACGACTTTTAGATTAGAGGTCCAATGCACTATTCACTGCGCTGCAGGGTCACAACGAACAACTTTACTTTCTATATATGCTGTTGGTCTATTATTTTTGTTTATTATTATTTATTAATTTTTTAACATTTAATGAATTACTATTTGAAAATACTCTATTAACATCAAGTGTTCTCCACTACAAGTTTAAAAAATTGTATTTGAACTTGAATGGATGAATAGAAAGTATTATCAACGATTGAAAATTTGAACAAGATATACACTAGTGTGCAAAAATTAAGGACGAAGTCGAAAAATTAGCATATCAGCTGAACGAAGAGGCACAGCGAACAGAAAGACCAATCAAGAGATTAAGTAAGGTGATGTACGGTAGCACATGCGCAGATATGCAGGTAGACGTAATGGGGGAGTGTCTGAGTAGTATAAAGCATGTGGTCGGTGTAAGATCAGTATTTCTGGCAAAGAGATTGCACGCCGTATAGCAGTTAAAATCACACCGAGTTGCTGCCTCAGCGAGAAATGGCGAATAATCAATCTGTTAGACGACATCTGGATGCTTTTACCCGAGGTCGAATCATTGGGAAGTTGGAGGAAGGCCGCAGTGAGACAAGTGTGGCTGCAGAGTTCGGAATTGCTCACAGCATCGTTTCACGACTTTGGAGACAATTTCAAACTACAGGAACAGCTATCCGGGGGTTCAGTAGTGGTCGTCCACGAGGAACCACACCCGCAGATGACCGGTACATTGTCTTACAAGCCAGAAGAAACAGGCGGCAGACAGCGGGAGAAATCGCTAGACACACGACACAGGCGACTGGACGACCGATATCGCGTTTTACCGTGGCCAGAAGACTGCACGGTGGTGGTCTGTTTGCACGACGCCCTGTACTCTGTGTACCTTTAACGCCTGCCCATCGGAGAAGGCGTTCTCTGTGGTGCCGGGAACACCGGAATTGGAGAGACAATGAATGGGGACGAGTACTCTTTACAGATGAGAGCAGATTCAGTTTGAGTAGCTATTCTCATCGCATACTCATCTGGAGAGAACGGGGGAAGCCGCAATCATCCCTCGAACATCATTGAAAGGGACAGGTATGGAGGTCACGGTGTTCTCGTTTGGGGAGGCATCATGCTTGGTAGTCGTACAGACCTTCACATCTTTGACGCAGGTTCAGTCAGCGCGACCCGTTATTGTAACGAGATTTTTCTTCCATATGTGCGTCTTTTTAGAGGCGCTATGGGTCTGCAGTTCCTTTTCATGGACGACAATGCACCATGTCATCGCACAGTAGCTGCCGAACAGCTCTTAGAGAGTGAGGATATTGAACGTATGGATTGGCCGGCACGATCTCCGGATCTCAATCCCATCGAGCATGTATGAGATTTTCTAGGCAGACGCTTGGCAGCTCGTACCTTACCACCAGTAACGATTCGGGAGCTTCGATTGGCGCTGCAAGACGAATGGGCAGCAATGCCTCAACAACTCATTGACACCCTCATTCTCAGCATGGGCAGACGCTGTGAAACCTGCCTAGCAGTCAGGGGAGATCATATCCCCTACTAAAGACCGGATGTTTCTTGCTGGACACCCATCACAGGGATGTTTCGGCCTTCAGTCGCATTGCGCTCCATGCTACTTTTTCAATCAAGCTTCTTTTTATCCCTCTGATTTCTCTTTTAGTAAGTGTTGCTTACATTACACATGTCCTTACGTATTGGGGATCTTACGGTATTAAATGTGTTGATTTGGAAAGCTTTTGTACAAAGTTATATTGAAAAAACCGTCTCATCCTTAATTTTTGCACACCAGTGTATATATATATATATATATATATATATATATATATATATATATATATATATATGGACAAAGAACCAAAAAGGAGTCGTCAAAATAAAACGAAATTTTACATACGTAATGTCTACTTTGATATAAGTAAATGATTAGAAAATCAAAGAAAAAGGATTATTTATTTCAGAGAAAAGGGCAAAAGAACGGAGGATTTAATATCCTGTTAAACTCCCTCTAACGCGAATGCATGATGCGATACGATCGGGCATTGAGGCATAAAAGCTATGTATGATATCTTGAGACAATTCGTACCATACTTTCTGTAACCTTGCCTCTAGTTCGTTCAAACTCGTGGGATGCCCAACTCGCCATCCCAAATGATCCCAGAAACGTCTTCGAAAACGGCGTAATGGCATATCTACCTCAGCTCTTCCTTTGTAAACGATTCAGCACACTCAAACAAGCTTTGGTTACCTGTTTTATACTCCATAGAAAACGACGTTAAACGCCCTCTATCGGTTGTATGTAATGCGCAATCAAGCTGCATTTCTAATCTTTTGCATATCTCCCTGACATGTACCTTCGTGCAAAGTTTCGTTACGATCCCACAATTATTTCTTGGTGAGCTAATTTTTGAAGTGATAACTTCTATTGTTGCGTTTTGCTGGAGAGTGAACTTGAATGAACGTCATGCTTGGGTATGTAACGCTCCTTCGGCTTTTTTCGTCTTGAGTCGGAAATCCTGCTCGTACAAGGTCGTCCGCGGCAAACACACTGCTAAATAGAAAAGTGTGACAAATCTATACGGAACTTTATCACTAACCTTCTGAGACGTCTTTTTAGGGAAATTTAATTCCCCTACCTATTTCCAATCAGCTCCAAAAAGAGGACAGGGATTCCTTATTATATATGCAGATTAGATAAAGTATTTAAGTCAAACGGAATAGTAAAGTGAAAAGCAGTAGGAGAGAGAGATTGAAGCAGGAAGTTATAATAGTGAAGCTAGAGATTTATTATTGAAGATTCCTAGGTGGATAAATTAGGCTCAGGAAGAGCTGAGATTCAGTGTGGTAAATATTGATTTATAATTAAAGTCTCATTAAAGTTTTATATTAGGAGTGAGATTAAAGTTAAATGTTCAATAGAAATATTATTGAATATATAATTCTGGGATCTCTTATTGCGGTAATCTCTGCGTGATCGATATTCTAATTGTTAATTAATTGGATCATTAAATATTTAAGTTAATATAAAGGAAAGTCCCTTTTAAACCTCATATAGCTATTTTTAATTATTTGTTATTAAAAGTCTTTGATTCTATTCGGGAAAGATAACCAAATAAAGAAAGTTATTCATAAAAATGGCTACTGGTTCTTCTTTGACTCAAAATTATTCTCGTTCTCAAAGTGAGATCCAAGGGGATCTTCACAAAAGGAGGGATGTCCCCCCCCCGCCACTCTGAAACGTGGTAGTTTGTCCCCCTATCAATATGCCGTAAAAGTAAAGTTCCTACCTTCGATCTAAGTGGGGCTCCCCCCCTTCACCTCTTTCTATAAAAATGAATGCGGGATTCTTTCTAATCCTAGTTGAAACATGAAAATATGAAACGTAATATTTTTAAAAAATAGGCTTAGAGAGATAGAGAGAGAAATTATACACTAAATTAAACAAAATGTATAAAAAGGACAAATTTTTATAGAACTAAGTAAATAGAATAATTATCATTAGCAATATTGTAGTGAATTTAAGAATAAGAATCTATTTTTGTAAGCGAATCAGAATAGCAATGAAAAAATAGTTCTATTAATCACATTATTTAAACATACTTTGAGTCTAAAAAGAAAATTAAAACAATTAGAAATTTAAAGTAACAAAATTAAGTATACAGGTATTAAGAAAAAGCTACATTAAATAATTTAAATACAAGAAAACAAAATATAATTAAGAAGACTTACCTTGTAGCAGCACCGGATATATTTGAATAAAACTGCCATGCAATTACAAAAAAAGCTAGTATAAGCTAGAGATTATGAGATATAAATCTTCTGATTAAATTCCTTTTTCAAGGTTTTGACCTAGATTCCTCTTTTCCCAATCAACTATCTGTCTTACTATCCTTTTGCTTAAATTAATTCACGGATAGAATTGAATATTGTTAAATTACAACCAAAATTCACAAAGCCGGATCGGGTCTTCGGAACAAATTATCTATGATTTTAAGTGGATTTTTCTAAAGACAAATCAAAACCTTTAGTTGATTTCTTAAAAAATCAAAATTCAATTTAATTATGTCAAATGATCCAAATGAAAGCACAAGGAAGTACGGAACAACGCCAGAAGAATTTTTTTATAGATATTTATATATATAAATAAAATTTTGTATCTAAAGTATTTATAACCCATTTCAGCTACCATAAACCTATTGTTTCCTTCTTCGAATCCAATTAATTCACAAATATGATTGTATATTTTGCTCAAAAATATTACTTTATGAGTACAGACGTATGAATAAATAATTTTATAGGACAATACTAATATCCCCTTGTTTTTTATTCTCACCGAACTAATTCCTGAAATAGCATTATTCTATCGTGTGGTCATAAGCACACACACTTTTTTTTTGTCCATGAGTGTATATATATAGGGAGAAAGTGAACAATAATGAAGAATTACTAATCAGCCTTACGATAATGTCGCCAAAAGAGTAAAAATGCACACTTGTCTGGTGTATTTGAAAAAATATATTATATTTTTAAAATTTGTATTTGTGTTGAATAGTTTTTCCCTGATTAGCTTTTGAGTTATCTAAAAAAAAGACGCATCCTCTTTCTTTCAAAAACTTCTCAAAAATCTTTTTAAAAAGTTCCTTATAGAATGAATCATTGTTTATATTCCTCTAAGTATATCTCAAACATTATTTATAACATATAATTTTGTCTTTTCATCAATGTAATAATAATTTAATTAATTTAAAAGCCTTTTCATGCAAATAATCTATGCACGCTAGTTTGAAGACAAACCTCTTTGCATGCGTTGTTAGAGCAACAATCACCAAACTATAAAAACAGTAAAAAGAAAGAAATACGTCACTTCATGAGTAATCTGTTCTCAATTATAGCGGTATAAAAGAGGGAGTGTGGACAGTTATTCTTTCTTATTCACACACATATTGTATTTTACTTTTAGATTATATTAAAATCAGAAGATTTTTAGAAGTTTAGAGGCATTCATTTTCTCTTTCTCTCTCGGATTTCTTTATGAAACCTAAGGATTAAGAATTTAATTTTTTAAGAAGTGTTTTAATGAGATTCATTCCTTTTTTTACTTTACTACTTGAATATTTTGCAGCTTGATGGACGAGTATATAATCTGATCGCATATACGATGGTATTCACCATAGGTACGCATGGGTAAAAGAGCCCCATGCAGTGATAAAGCCAGAATGAGACAGAAAAGTAGCCAAAACTAACAGCTTAAAGTTGAATAAAATTTCAAATTTCAATACTTACAATAAAAATGTTTAAATTAATTACATCAAAGTAATTTTTTAAAAAATCAGTTTAATTGCAAGAAAACTGTAATAAATTCATTTATTTAATTAAATTTACCTGTTTTATTTGAAATACACATATAACAAAACTATACTTTTTTTATTTTAAATTCTCTTGGGTGAAAAAACACACTTCTTTCATTTTATACTATTTTGTTTGAAAGCGCTAAATTGTGCATGTCATTACGGTTGTCTTTTGTAACTGAATAATTCTCCACAGAGTGTGTATAATTCTGCTTCCTTTATAGTCCATTTTTCTTTACCTACTTTCCCTTTCGCAAATGGATCCGTCGATTGTAAACAGGTACAGAATTCATTGTTAAACTATATCAGGGCCTCTCAAAAGGTGGGTCGCGATCCTGTTTGGGACCAAGAAGCTGAATTTGAGAAGGAGTTTTGAAGTTTTTTCTCATACACTTGCAGTCTCTCAAAGATGTTTTATAATAAAAAAATAATCTTTCCAAAAGATCTCATTCTAGAAGTTACAATTAAACATTTAAGGCTCCTATTCTATAGACTTAATTTTAAAAATACGTTCCTTCAAATTTTAATGTTAAAAAAGAAAATGAGGTTCTCAGCGATTAAAATGATTGTTATCGGTCATTTATAATTATATGATCACCATGAATTTATGAGTTAACGAGTGTGACACAACTTTAAAACTGAAAAGAACAATTATGTAATGAATCTTGGCTTAGGACTTAAGCACAGATATCTACATATATTTAAAATATTCAATATTATGTACTTTTGAAAAGTAATTGTTAGAATGACGAGTATGATGTAAACTAAAATTCTTCAGAACGTTGAGAAGAAGTTAGACTTCATGTCGTATTTAAATATCGATTGACGATTTAATGCTTTACGTAAAACAGTAAACAAGAGCATAAAAGAATATTCATTAATAAGAATATTTAGCTTTGTAATTAATGAATGCAAAAATTATAATTGTATGTCATCAAGGATTGTTTTGAAAACAAGTTTCTTTCTAATTAATTGTCAGTAAATATTTTTTGAATTTGCATTTTTAGTATTTGTATATAGTATACATATATACAATCTTCGAGTAAGGAAAATATTTCTTCCAATAAAAAAAATTACGACAGAAATAAGGTTCAGAAGCTGTGGACAACATAAATACATATTCTTTCATTTAAAGTTCATCTTAGGCAAAATCAAAAGAAATTTAAAAAGCCGGGGCTCAGTGTACATGTTGCAGTGCTGAAATAGATATTAAAATGAAGAATAATATAAACAACAATCTTTCTCAATTGCCTTCAAATTTTCCTAGAAAATTATTTTGTTTTACTGAAATCTAGAAGTTCATCATAACAAATGCATTTACAAGGTTTCCCTAAGTAAAATTGATGAAGGTTTTAAAATATCTGAGAGAGAGAGAGAGAGAGTGAAAAGCACAAGCAATCATAATTGCAGAAGATGAACCCTTTCCACCAAACCTTTTGAAAAAAATAAGATAAATGAAGCTTAATAGAACATATTTATTCCACAATTTTACGGTCTCTGACCACCGTTAGCATTAGTTAAAATGAGTAGGAAAGAATGGTTCTGTGTCCCCCCTCTGCAATGCGTGTTCGACTAAGGTCAAGGGAGAAGAACGAGTTTCTCATTTTTTTAAGATTATTTTGACCATTTGTTTTCGTCTCAGTCTGCATTTTGCCGACCATTAGAGATGAGAGTCTTGGGATCGCAGGGTAAGTGATACCACTTCTGTGATTGTAACTTTGATCATTTCTGTGTCCATTCCAACTTTCAGTGCCAGGGAAGAATCTCAAAATACAAACATTCATTTTTTTAAGTACAGTGAATAATAGAAACGAAAGAAATATGCCGCTTTTTTTTATTGACTCGTAAATATATTTAAGTTTCCCTTAAGCCAGAGGTGGCCAACCCAAATGACCACTTCGAAAGAACTTTACAATCCCGTGGGCTGCATATAAAAATATATATCTTTATATTAGATTTGGATCCATTACAAATATTTGTTGGAATGAAAATTTAAAACAGATTGATATATTATTATACTTTTCATTGTTTTTCATGTGTATACAATAGAATGATAGATAATATAATAATAATAATGCAATGATCAAATAATATTTAGTTTATTTAATTAGTGAGATATATGTTTCTCAACTCTTTCACTTAGTTTTTGCAAGTCGATCTCTATGCATGTGTATTTGCGTATCGTAATATTGATGCTGCAGATTTTCGTGCGTTAAGTTTGAGCACAGATTTATGTTTGATAAAATTCAATTTAGAAAAAAAAAGAGATTTGCAGTAACAGAAGCAACTTGATAAAATAATAATCGTTATAAAATTTATTTTTTACAAAAAAAAATCTTTAAGCAAAAATATTGTACAAAATAGTCGAATTTTGTAACGTTGTAAAGAATCTCAAGGGCCGCAAATTTATTCAAGACGGGCCGTGGCTTGGACATCCCTGCCTTAAGCTGATGACAGTAAAAATGTTCGTTACGCATGGGCGGGTTAACTATCTTAAATCGTGAGTAGAAAGTTTTTTCGTTTTTTGATAAAGAAAAGATTTTAATCATTACAAGTGTTTGTCTAAAATTTTACAAGGCTCCCTCTCAGAATGTTATTTAACTAAAGTGACTATATAAATATTGTTTGCTTATTTAAATCATTTAAAAGGTCTTTAAAACGGTAATATTTTCCCATCCATTTCAGGAATTTTTTTTCAGAAATGAAAGGCGTAAAATAATTTAAAATGAGCAATGTGAAATTTCTGTTTGAGCTTGGAAATAGTCTTCGTAGTCATAAAATTCGTATGTTCATTCTGGTGATTATCCAATGAATGGAAATATTTTTTTGTTTCTCCAACGTGCAAATAGAGGTATGTTATAAGCAACATTTTATAAATATGACATCATAAAGTAGAAGTTCAGTACGAAGTTAAAGGAAGTCAGTAATAGCCTGAATATCTTTTTAAAAAAATCGATTTTGGATTTTTGATGTTTCTAAAATCTCCCATTCTCGGCCTTATCAAGGATGTAATATATTTGCTAAAATATAAATTCTAATAAAGTATTTAAAATATAAAATGTCGTAAAATATAAAAACTAGCTGCCGTGCCTACTCCCTCTTAGACAGACAAAAATGAAACATTGACCTTTTAAACTTGGGATATAACTGCAAAACCTCAAAATGTTTTAATTATTTATTCTCAGATAACTATCGTATAACTTAAGTATAGCAGCAAGGTTTGTATGCCTACTTTTGGAGCGATATTTGTTTCTCCTTTGCTGAACTTTTCAATTGGAATTTGAGTTTTTGAGTGCTTTTGAAGATCAGCTGTATTCAGTCTAAATTGATGTTCTGCTGATTTTTATACTATTAAAGCTTCTAAAAGCCAAAAGTTTCAAAAAACCTTGAAGCACTTTTTTATTTGTTGAATTAATGTTAGTAGTAATCATACATCAAATAGAAATATAAGTAGAATCATTATTGAAGTTAATACTATTTTAAGAGGTCCTGCTAAACAAAGGGAAGTTTCTAATTTAAAGGAGTTTGTCATTAGGAGGATTAATATCATAAGAAACTGAAATATACTTTAATTTGCATTCTAAAATAATGTGAGATGCACGCTGTGTTATGGTAGACTGGTTATTACTTTCGTTTTGAAGTGTTACGTGAAATCCTTCAAAGATTAGGAACAAAAAATGCGAAATATGCTGAAAATACTGAAAAATTCATCAATTGAGAAAAACCAATGAAAACAATATATGCATTTTCTGTACAATCTAAGGAAAATGGGGAAAAAAAGAACACAATATTATAAAAATAGGACAACTAAAGGCTATGATTCATTATTCTTGTGATGCTGTTGTTTTCTTTTAAAATTGCAGTTTTCTCAAAATGTTTTTTTTAAAATTATGAGTACCTTTTTCTCTCACTCTACTGTAAGTATGCCTTGAAATTTTCTCCATATATTCCTGGTATATAGTAGTACGTACTAAAGTGAGAGTTTTGAAATAGTTTCATAATAATATTTAGCTTGAGAGCATACATTGTACTAAAAATGGAAATTTGCAACAAATTCATAAAAAGGATCAATTAACATTATTTTTGGAAAAGGCTAAAATATTTTCTGTAAAATTTTTTAATATAAAGATAAAGATCTATTTAATGTAAAGACAAAATTTTAATTTGTTATGTTTAATACTTTATGAGAAAAAGTACATATATATATACATAGTATATATATATAGTATATATAGTATATATATATAGTATATATATATATATATATATATATATATATATATATATATATATATATATATATATATATATATATATATATATATATATATATATATATATAATACTCAATTTAACTGTTGGTATACAGGATATCAATTCCTCTTAAAAAACAGTTCACCCGTTATAAAGTATGAAAGTTAGATTAACTTGGGAGTTACGACTCCATAATGCCAAGAGGACATTGTGGACTTTGTAAACATTTTTACAACCGTTTTTTGTTCTTAGTCTGCTTATAGCTATGGATAAAGGTGGAAAAGCGGTTTTAATTCATGAGCCAACTGGGACCTTGGCCTTGAGGAGGATTTGTCTCTTTCTCGATATGGCCTTAACAAGATCATGATCCAAATAATTTTTTTAAAACAATTGTCAGATATGATTCCCATATATTTACCGAAAAACTGCAAATTTCTAACTATTTGCTAACTGTTAAAAGTGGCATCATTATGCCATGTCCATCATCCCTGTCTAGGCTTAGGCCTACCACCATACATCTTCATTATTCACTTAGTCAAAAAGACGTAGTCGGTCGAGTTGGCTTGTGCCTAAAACAAACCGGAGTAGTAAAAATTTTAGTTAATGAAGTATAAATCCCGTTGTAAAAAATTAATTTCCCCGATTTTTTCCAATGAAAGATTTAAGATTCTGTCGTTTATTTAAAAAAAACCCTCGTCATACATATTTATAACCAGTCTATCGAAAAAATTTGAATTTAATACTAAAAATTTCATATCAGCACCTAGTATTTTTCCGTATACGAATGCCAATACTTGTAACGGAATATTGATATTATCTATATATATATAAAGTCTTCAGCTTTCAAACAAAAACAATTAAATATAGACTATTCTTAGGATGGCTTTCCAAATTTAAAATATCTTTATAGAGTTTTATTAATCATTCGAAATCTTTCTTTCGGTCTTTCGTGAGCGCATGCCTAAGTTACATTTAAAGAATTCACCAATTCCACGAAAAAGTTTAATGAAATGACAGCAATTATCCTATTAAAGTGTATATTTACTTCAACCTCTGTGTAGTTAGGGGTACGACTTAACGAAAGAGGGAAAAAATGATAAGTTACGAAGTACTTTAAAACGATGCTAAATGGAAATTAGTAAAAGAAGAAAGGAAACAGAACGAATTGTGTGTGCGTGTGTGTGTGGGTTTATTCACTTGACATCCAGGCGGCAAACCTGGCTCATTACGCCATAGTACTTCTCCGTGCACACATTCAATAACAGTAAGATTCAATTCGTTTTCTTTATCTGTTGTAGAATTCAGGAGTTAATTTATTTTTGTTTACCTAAATGGAATATTCTTGAGGGCTGGGAAAGGGTTAAAATGATTCTACGCAATTCGATTTGATCCTAGCGATGAATACCTGGATAACCTTCAAAAAGGAGTTTTAGTCCATTTTTCTTTATAAACTAATTGGTATGCAAGGCGAGAACCTTTAATTACAAAGTCTCTATAGAAAAAAATGGCAACATATCAAGGACATATTGCGAAGACTCGTTCATCATATACGAAAAGGGAGAGTATAAGCGATTTAGTACTTTCTCCAACTAAAAAAAAGGGGGGCATTGTGTTGATTTGGACAAGTATGTGTAAAACTTTTGAAATCTTTTTAAAACGTATTGCTCCATCAATAATAAATTACGAATCAAAAACAAAAATTAAAGAGAGGATCTCAGCTTTAAACACTACACAAAAGTTCTCAGATTATATCAAGCACCAAAATATTGATCATTCGATAAATAGTAACATATCTGTAATATTTTACTCTTTTGGTAGTGATAAAACCCATTAAAATTGTTGTTTGCATGAAAAATCCATAATTTTATTGCAATTAGAAAATTCATTATGAACAAAAGGTTACTTTGGGTAAATGTTTACGTAAAAATTATACTGAAAGACTGAAGAAGGTATATTTTAAGCTTTTTTTTATTCTTTCATTTTATTTCTAACGTTTCTGCTCATGTTATATGAATTGATTTTAATTTTATACATAAACTTGAAGCAACTTTTTTTTTAAAAAAAGTAGTATTTTTTTGCAAATTATTTTCTTAAGTATTCGTCAGTTTTATATATCTGTTATTTCTATATTAAAATTGTGTACATTCCTAAACTATTTTCATTCTAATTTCAAGTTACATCTTTTAAGTTGGAAATTTTAAACAATAAAAATAAAAATAGTCATTAGTATCATGAAAACATAATTTGAAATGTATCGAATAATTTTATTCATCTCATTTTTCTCAAATTTGTAAATATGTTATCATTCAGACTTCAAATAAATATGATTTCATTATTTGCTTACTCGATTTCGCTTTATTCTTTCATTTTGTAAATATTTTATAAAGATCCTTATTTAGCATAATAACCGCCTTAAAAAAGAAGTTTATAATATATGGTGAAAATAAAACATCATTGACATTTTTTAGTTGAAGTGAAATTCTGCGAATTGAATTATTTCTTTAATCTAAGGAATAAGAAGTAACGTCTACATTTAAGACTTACAATTTTTGCTTATGAATTGTTTCGGAAAAAAGCATAAATTTATATAAATATACAGAAAAAAGATAAAATGATAATGACTTGAATGCTGTTCTACTTAAGTTTTTTTATTTTCCCCCAAAAATTGACGAGTATTTCCTTTCTCTGTTGTAAAAACAGCAAATTATTTCCTTCAAGTGATTTATCTTTAAATATCCACTATTTATTCAGCATTTACCAAGTATGAAATACTTTTAAAGACTGTTAGTCCTGAAAAACTGTGATATTAAAAAGGGCTTATTTATTTTTTTAAAAATCCCTGTTTTATATATAAAACACTACTTTCTCTCTATGTGTATTTTGGAGACACATACATAAAAAGCACTAAATTTTTACTAATATTTCATACATTTATCGAATCCCTTTTTTATGAAGATTTAACGGTACAGAAATATTTAAAGCACCATTTCTATATAGATAAAGGAATCCTATCTCATTTTACAAAACCTCTGGAAATGCAATTTATACAAAAGTGAAATCAAATCTTGTTCCTTCTCCATTCATAGAAAATAAGCGACCTTCTAAATTAGCAGCCGGAAAGGAGATTTTGATATTAAAATTAGGGAAGGGAGAGAGATTCGTGATATTCATTTTATAATTGCTGCACGTGAAAAAGAATAACTGATGGAAATAAGGAATGAAATATATGATACCTTAAGCTTTACACAATTAACTTTTCGTGACATCCAAAGGGTTTCTCACTTAATTATAGTTTTCTTTTCTTAAAATATTACCTAAACAGAAGCTCGTGAAATATTGCAACGATTCGCCTCGATCGCAAAGTCAATCTACGACTTTCAGAGCTGTAGTTTAAAGCACTTAGTCATTGGATTCAAAGTGAACTCTTTTACTCAGTTGAGTCTTTTATTTATATCTCTCGCAAGTTGATATCATGCGCTCTATGAAATGAAATATTCATTTCCTTTTATATACATTTTTAAAAGAAAGTTAAACCAAAATTTATAATTCGTTTACAATGGATAGTTAGAAAAATCATTGAGAAATGTTCCTGCTGCATATTTCAACAACATTTTTCCTTTGAGTAGCTTATTTAAAGGTTTTTCTTCTAGTTTACAAGGAATAGTTAACATTTTGAAAAAAAATAATTCAATTCAAATTCTGTATAATAAATCTGTAGTCCATGCTAACTCAGTCAATATCCCATTCATGAAAATTTGATCTATTTTTGCAAGAGAAAAAAAAATAGAGATTTTATGTGTGGGTAGAGAAACAATGATAATAATGACACAAACTCATCGATCTTTCGTAGGCTGTCAAAATAAATTCCGAAGATGAATTTCTTTTATTTTGCGAAGTTAAAATGATTTGTAAAATATTGAATTGAGTTCAGATTCATTTTATAAATATAAAAGAAAAAATTTTATCGAATTTCCTCGAATAAACCTTTTGAAAGTTTCAAAAAATCAGATACAGTATTCGTACAAAGTTTTCCAAACATAACATTCTTTTGGAATAATAATTAATGACACATAAATACATGAATACTTGTAATAATAAATACTTGTTATTGTCCTATACAAGCAACTCGTAAAAGGAAGAACAATTATGATAATTAAATTTTGAATTATATTATAAGAAAACATCCATATTCAAAAATCAATGAACAAAACTTATTGAGCAATCTAAGCATTCTGTAATCAGAACACAAATAATAATAATAATAATAAGCAATCAGCATATACGGGAGGAATAGTTTGAAAGAAATATTGAAATGGCTTACTAATCACGCAAAATTAAAAATAAAAGAAATATGTAACTGATGCTCTCTAACAAATTTAAGTTATGTTTCTGGAGTAAAGCCATTTCATCCTTAACATTTTGTCTTTTACGTCGTATTTTTAACAACAAAAAATATATAAAGAATTTTTACGTTTTATTAGAGTTTGAAAATGTTTTTTTTTTTTCATTCTTCTACTGTTTAACTATGATGAAAGCTTCATTTTTAAAAAATAAAAAATATATACATTTTATATAATTCCACTCCCTCAAAATAAGACACATATTTTTTCAGATGCTAGAGCAAAGCAGGATTTTATATTTTATTTAATTGTAAAGGAAAATATTTCTTTTTTAATCAAAAATACTAAATCTTAATAATAATAAAGGTTCAAATTTATTCAAAGTTAGAAACGTGTAACATTATATATATGTAAAACGTACTATGATTATTTTTCTTCAATAAACATTTAATGTATAGATTTTAACACTTATTTTAATTTAAAAAAAAACATTTCAATGATCCTTGTTTTTGATAAAAATCTCATTTGAACGGAGTGACTTTTAATTCCAGGTAAATGGTACTTGTTGAGAATTGAGAAAATTACTCATTTCGCAGCACACTCACACAAAAATACATTATATATATATATATAGTTATATTCCCCTATATTTAACATTTACGTTTAATAGTTTCATCCATCAGATTTTAACAAAATCATATGAAACAAAAAATTTTCTTGAAATTTTGTATTTTATATTTTTTTAAATAAATTTTTATGACATATTTAGAACTTAATTTTTTGCAATTTTTTTTATTAATTTAATATGACTTTCCTTTTTAATAAATTTCAAGAAATCAAAATTTCACTACCACAAAAAGGGGGTTCATATAATTTTAGTTATTTTATTTCTACCCCCTCTCTTGATTAATATCTGATATCATTATGATAAATATTAATATGATTTACTTAAGAATAAAATAGATATATAACGTATCGTAGAGAGAGAGAGAGTGATTTTTATGATTAAAAAGTTAAAAAATCTACCCTAATGTGTATTAATAAAATATATTAAAAGAACTCTTAATGAATAGTAGGTGTTTTGGCATATTATTGAAATAGAAGGCTAATACATTCTTTTCTGATGTACAATTTTTACTCACATTAAACTAATAAAAATAGCATCTGAAAATTATTCCATCCTTCAAAATATTTTTCTTTATACAAAACAAATACATTCGAAGTATTTTATAATTTATTTGGTTGTTTACATATTATTTTATTTTTTGATATAAGTCTCCTCATTTTATTGATTAAAAATGTGCATGAGGGAAAAAATACAGGTACAAGATTTAGATTAATGTTTCTAATAATAATATGACCATTAAAACACAAGTTAATAAAGATATTTTGTTACCAAAATTGTCACTCGAAGCTTTTAATGGATTTAAATTCAAAATTTTAAAATAGAAATATAAAATCGAGAATAATATTACTTACAAAGGCATTAAACAATAAATTTTAAAATTAGAAAAAGATTTTGTACTTGTGAATGTAGAAAATTACCTGGTAATTTTGTAATAATTTGCAAAAGTTACTATTGCGATATTCTTGATAAACACTTTCAAGACAATAATGCATCAATATATAACAAAAAAAGAACTAACCGTATCTTTGTATTTCATAAAAAATTCCCACACATTTTTCTTACTCTAAAATTCCATAAAAATCCCATTACATTTAGAACAGTTGCACTAATGGCTTTAATGTTTACATTACAAAACCGGTCAAAATATACATAAAATACATATAAATACATAAGACGGTAGACAACATTAATAAATCTATTATTATAATGAAGAGTAAAGATATTGTTACGTTCATGGAAGGAAAAATTACAAAATAGTATTCGTAGCTTTGACTTTGAAGATCTTTTTAATTGAATAGATATACAGAAGACATGATTAAAGTTCTTAAATAAATTTATGTTAAATAATGTTTAAATAAATTAAATATGAAATATATAAGAGAATTATTCAATTAGAAATTAAAATAAACCTATATTTTTTCACAGTGAATTTTATTATCAGCAAATTAAAGGGCTACCTCATGGGACTGCTACCCAGCAATAGTCTGGTCAATATTTATCCTAACTTCTTTGAAAATGAAAATAGAGACCCTAATTCAAAATATTTTAAAAACATTGATGACTTAATTATTTTTAGAAATAACTTAAAGTATATCCCCCCCAACTTTAATTTTTATCCACAGTATTTGAATTTAATAAGAACCTTACTTTGTTATAAATAAATTAAACTTTTTAGATGTACAATTAAGTATTGATAATAATTATTAAAAACTAATACTTATGATAAAAAGAGAAACCTTTAATTTTAACTTTATTAAAGTACCTTATGGGAGAAACAATCTTCATAGATATCAAACAACCTACATAGGTTGGACAAACAATCTACATCTATTTGTAGAAATATTTTCTAAATTATGCACAAAGAAATAAAGATCTGGATTCTGATCCCACTGAAAAACATTATAATTTCAAAAAGTTGTATAAGTACTGCTTACAATGGGAATATCCTAATAACTTTCTCTACACATATATTTATAAAAATAAAAACAATATCATTAATAGATAATCACAATTCTTTCCTTTTTTTGCATCGATTTTACTCTACGTTTGCACTTGATTAATTTCTATTAATTGTAAAATCGTCCTGCAAATGGCGCCATAATTAATGTTAATCACGATTCATAGTCCCACATCACTAAACGAAGGTATTCCTATTTTGACAGTTCTTATACTATTACTTCGCGCACAAGTGAAAAACGTTTTTGGCAAGTTATTGGATTTATGCCTGTAAATTATGTGTACTATTTAGAAATTAGAAAAAATTGTTAGACCATTTATACAATAGCCATTCTTTTTAGTTTATTGTTTATATAAGAGTAATGTTACAAGTACACGTGTAAATATCATACTTATTTATCGTACTTCAGCTATTTTTCTATCTCGGTGTTTTTTACAATTTTTCTACCAGAAGAAGAAAGCACCAAAAATATTTCTCAAAATTGGCAGTTTCGTACACAATGTATTTAATGATATTGAACTATTTTTTAGAAAATTCAACCCATTATATTTTTGCAGTGGGATTGGTATTTTGTGCCTGCTGGGATGATCACATCAGTATAAAACTCCAAAAATGTGGGATATTGCCAGTCTGCATGGCGTTGTGTCTCATTGCTTCCCTCATCCTACCTTACATCTCAATGGTTGCCAGAAAAATCTTGCCAGCGTTCCTTCCTCTCGTCAGGTAAGCCATAGGAGGATTGGAAGTCATGTGGTCATAGTCGTGAACTCGCAGCCGATGTTGTCGAGTCGTGGGTTCGTGTTCTGATGCCACTGAAAACTGGCCACGTAGAGGGGACGATACATGTGAAATCTGTTGAGATTCAAAGTCCTCACATTGGTGTGGTGTTGAAATTTAAAGAGTGGGGTTCCAGCTCAGGTATCATACTTGTCACTTGACTAGGTTTGAGATTTACGAGGTCCGGTGCCAATAGTTCTTGTGTAGCTTCATTGTGTGACGTTAATAAAAGAATCAAAATTAATAATTTTATATCAACAGTAATAAGCAAAGCAACGCCTTGCTTTCCCTTGATTATTACTCTGAATTCCACTTTATTTACATGATTAGGATGATTGCACGAAGTATCTGAAGGAACAGGGGGAAGGGGCGAATCAGGGAGCTCAGCTGAAGAAGATGCATTACAGATTTGATTTGATTTTTTTTAAACGTCACACTCTACAGCAACGCGAAGACCATTGGCGACAGACATAGTAACTGAAGGTCAAGTAAAAGCAACACCTGAGTTGGCCTCCCACTCTCTAAACTTCCAAACTAAGCCAGCGTGAGAACTTTGAACCTCGACAGATTTAACATACATCAACCCCTCTACATGTGACGGGTCTTCAGTTGCACAAGGATTCAAATATACAGCTCGAAAGAAATAATGCCGATCATGAATTTATGACTATGGCTACTTGGCTACCGCTACCACCACATATCTCCAGGATTCACATGCGTATGTTTCATTTTGAAATAAACCTCCAGATGTTGCTGACAGGACATAAAAAAATAGATATTTTACTTAATTAACAGGTTTTATGTTTGCGTTATTTTTGCTGTCATTTTGTAGTTTTATTTGTAAAAACTCTTATCCTTAATTTTCGAGCTTGAGTGTAATTCTGGTGATTTAGAGCTAAAGCTGAAATACAGACAGAATGGAAACTTGTCTGATGCTTGAATCGAACCACACTAAGAAGAGCATCCTAAATCTTCCACTCTTTGATTCCAGAAAATAAAGTAATACAAGTTACTTTTTAAGTAGTTAGCCTGCTGCAAATGAAATTTCTTAGGATTCTTTCTTTTTCTAGCGACACTGGAGGTACTCCGCCATCTTCCGGAGTGTTTGCAATTTGTCTCATTTTAGGAAGTGTTTTTGGTAAAGTAGTTTTTTTTTATTCTTACTTCAATTGTTTCGTATTTACTTGCAAATACAAATTTTTCTAAATGAAATACTTTTTTCCACTTACACTATCTGCCCCCTACCGAATAGCTTTGTAAATAAACTTCCCTTTATATAAGAGATCCTGATTGGCTCGTTATTACAATGCTTTTCATGTTGCTATTGATAAGTTATCCTTTAAATAGTGTGGAAGCACTTTACAATTGATCATTTCTGTAAAAAGTAAATGAGAAGTTTTCTTAATTTAACTCAGTGGCGCGACAGCTCATGATGGTGAAGGCCTACTGTGCCCAACTCAGTATACGCGATCATGGGCCCTGAGGTGCTTGAGCAGATGTTCCGGTTAAGTGGTCAGTCTGACTCGAAAACCCCCAGTGTTAAGTTCCCAAGCAAGCTTGGTACTCATTTTATCGACCCAATGAAGGCTGAGTCAACCTCGTTTGAACCTCGAACCTGTGTTTGTTGGAATAACTACACCATTCAGGTGGCGAAAATCTTAATTATATTCGCAACATCCCACCCCACGTTGAAATAACAAATTTCAACTATACATCAATATAAAAGTGGACTGATGCAAATTATCAATAGACACAAATTGTTATAAAATTCAATGCTAAATTCTCCAAATTATGCACAAATATCAAAATAACGAATACAAATATAACAAATATCAAAATAATAAGTACAAATACAAGTGTAAAGCAATATTATAATTTAATTAAATTGAAAAAAAATACAATCATGCAGAGGATTTTAAACTTGCTGCTGGCAGAATAGCGACGCTATTTATATTATATTATTGCCTTATATTTGTATTTGTACTTGTTATTTTGATATTTGTTATATTTGTATTTGTTATTTTGATATTTGTGCATAATTTGGAGAATTTAGCATTGAATTTTATAACAATTTGTGTCTATTGATAATTGGCAACAGTCCACTTTTATATTGATGTATAGTTGAAATCTGTTATATTTCAACGAGGGGCGGGATGTTACGTACTCATTACGTCATCCCTGGTCACCGCGTCCTCTGGCAGGGGGAAACGGAACAATCCTCCTTTCATGTATTTCTTCTGTTTGTGTTGTTCGTTCGAATAAAGAAGTCGATTTTGAAAAAAATGGTAAGCTCGTTATTTCGTATTTAAAGAATCATAAGAGCTATCGACATGTGTACAAAACATGTACAAACAGGTTCCCCTAGTGTTAAGTTCTCAAGCAAGCTTGGTACTCACTTTATCAACCCAATGAAGGGATGAAAGGCTGAGTCAACCTCGTTTGAACCTCGGATCTGTGGTGAGGAAGCGCGTTGCACTAACCACTCAGCCACTGGGCTTTGAGAAGTTTTCTACATGGCTCAAAAAGGTCAAATTGTTGGCCTGCATCATTCAAAAAATACAACTAAAGGAACTGAGCTGAGGTGGACCCAGCGCATTATTAAAGTCTAAAAGGACGTAACCGTAAACATCTCTTAATAAACAAATCGAAAAAAGTTCTTAAATTCTGGGAACCGAAGAAAAATCGCAAAGAATCAGATGAAGAACTAGCGGCAAGGATTAACACTGAACAGAGGAGCATTTCAACATTGATAACACGGCTCTAAGTGGCATTTCCGTAGTCATCTCAATGTTTAGGTGGGAAAAAATTACTGGAAATCAGGACGACAAAAGTGCTGAAGTTATGCAGAATATTACTGAAGCAATGCCACGTCGAATGCGTGTGTTAATATAAACCAAATATTAACACCCGACGTTTTTTCGGGAGGGGGGTTCACGCGTTGTGTACTTAAAACTGTATAGTATTTATTAACGCTTTTAGCATTTTAAAGAAGATTTAAAGAAAAACTCCTGTTAAGAGAACCAATAGTACGGTACAAAAACAAAATTGAGAATGAAGCATAAAAAAGTTGATTAAAAAATAGACAATGTATAAACTACTCTAATCTAATCCCGTAAAAATATATAATGGGAATGTGATTAGTGACGAATATTTTAATTTCTCTAAATTGACTGTGATAATCGTTTCCAAATCATAATAAAGCGCATAATCTAAATGTGAAGTTATAATAAACATAACACACAAAGTGCCTTATAGTAACTTTAATGACTATAAGGGGGAAGGTAGTTATATCTCTACCATATTCATTGTTTTACTTGTCGATTTCAGTATAAATATTCCAAAGCAAATATTATACAAGAATTTTTTGTTAAAAGGCCAAGAAAGACCAAGAAAACTTGAAAATTACACATTTAAATTAATTTGTGAGAAGTCTTTAGAAGTATTTTATTGAGAAATTTCCTCCCAAAACCTTCTGAAGGAAAAATGTATAAGTCGAAATTCCTTTAACCACTTTAAAAGTATCTTACGTGCCGAACCACAGGCAAAACAACTTGTGTAGCGGAACAGTCAGGTGTTAAACTGCCAATAATGTGTGCAAGGGATGTTCTCTGTCTTAACATTAACCATGAACTCCGGTGCGAAGCCTTAACGATGTGGACTGGTAGTTATGAAGAAAATGACAATGGAATTTGCCATTTATGATGAATAAATTAGTTCAATACTATTTAAGCACTTGTTTGTCCTTTATGTTGCTGTTTCAACTCCTTTCCTTTTTTAAAAAAGAAATTTATACTATCCTTTAAAGTAATTTTATTATAACGTACACTCATTACCATAAAAATTTGCCCACCATTTTACATGCCTAAGTACGCAAGGTTATTGTAAGCTATTACAAAATCAAAGCAAAATGACATTTATTGTAGAAAAATTACAAATGAAGGGAAGTTTTAGTATTTTGTTGGGCCATCACTAGTACGAATGCAGGATGTTGCATGGTCGAGCATTGAGGCATACAAATCTAGTATGAAGTCCTGCGACATCTCGTTCCACAATTGCTGTAAACGTGCCTCTAATTCGTCCAAACTTGAACGCGTCGTCCTAAATGATCCCAGATATGCCCGATTTGTAATAAATCTGGGGGTCGATCAGGCCAAGTAAGGGTGGAAATGTTACGCAGGCAGTCCTGTGAAACCCTATTTGTGTGTAGGTCAGTATTCTGCTGTTGAAAAATGGCTTCAGGGTGCCCTGCGATGAGTGGCAACGCATGCATCAGAAGAAATATCACAAACGTACCTCTGGCTGTCATGGTGCTGGGGATCAATATTAGACGTGTGTTGTATGGGATGGTACCCTTCATGGCCGTTGTATAGTGAACGCAGGATTAAGACCTTCACCAGGGGACCTCCAAACACGTACATAATTGTCATCACTTCCCAAATTGAATCTGGATTCGTCACTAATTCTCCATTCGAGCCACACACCATTTCAAACGGAGGCGATGGTGAGTGGGTGTCTGTGGCGGTACATGTAATGGGCGCCGCGATAGCCCTTCATCATGCTCTTGCTATTTCCCTTTTGAGGAGAGCACTACCCAAAAAATAACTGAAATGAAACGCATTATGCGCATTTGTAAATTACCTACTCAGCCTTTCTCCAAAATTTTGATCCATCTTCTTACTTTTAAATTTAAAGAAAAAAAAAGCAGCTTTCGAGTTAATCCCAATAATACCTTTCTTCCTGAATTTTGTATTTTTTTTCAAAATTATGTATTTTTGTATAATTAAGTTTTTTTTATTTTACCTTAAATAATAATAAATTTTATGATAAATCAAAGGAATAAGATTAAAAATTACCAGGAAAAGATTTAAATATATATATATATGCTACGTATTTCTTCATTACATTTATTTCTCATATTCAATTCTGTGAAGGAAGTCACTTTCAGTTCTTTATTTTTTTCAGGTTTCATCACATTTCCTATACTTTATTTCAACATAAAGCATCGTAATATAAATGACTCTAAATACATACGATTAGCCAATAAGCTAACTATGCTGTTCAGTGCAATCAGCTGCTTAGGTTTAGTTATTACAGGAGCCTTTCCTGTAGGTTATACAGACATTCCTAATATGTTTGAATGGGTAAGTTGAAATGTTATTAAACAAGAAAAAGTAACAATAAATACAGTATAGTACAAATAACAAATTGGAGTAGTTTAACTGACTTACAGTAACAAAAAAAAATACCTAAAAAAAAATACTCGAACAATAAAAAAAAAATTCTAAAATCCAGATGTCTCCAAAAGCAGATTCCTAAAGCAGGAGCCTTTCCTGTAGGTTATACAGACATTCCTAATATGTTTGAATGGGTTAGTTGAAATGTTATTAAACAAGAAAAAAATAACGATAAATACAGTATAGTACAAATAACAAATTGGAGTAGTTTAACTGACTTACAGTAACAAAAAAAAAAAACACCTAGAAAAAAAGAAAAATACTCGAACAATAAAAAGAATTCTAAAATCCAAATGTCTCCAAAAGCAGATTCCTAAATAACGCTTAAATTTTATTTTCCTTCTATTTCAATATAATAAAATGACAATGCATAAGATGTTTCAAAATTAATGAAACGAAGTGGGTTGAACGAAAATACGAGTATATACGTAAATACGAGTATATACGTAAATACGAGTTAAATTCGACTGGCACAGAAGCCTTCCTTCTTTATTTACAATTGGCTAAAAAGTGTAATGTGTCTATATTGCTCAACCAGCTATGACCTTTGCATTTAGTCGAATTAATGCTATACTAGAACTTCACGTTAAGTTAAAGGCCTTAGATCTCGACCTCTAGAACATCAGTCAGATAGATCAGTGTTCCCCAACCTTTTTATCGCCGCGGACCGGTCAACCAGTGGCGTAACGGAGAGCTTTTGGGCCCCCCTGCAAAGTCAGGTTTGGGGCCCCCATGTTGAATTTTACAAAGGGTAGGCACTTGCGTCAGTCAGGTTTTGGGCCCCTTTAGAACCCTGGGCTGCCGCGATGCGGGGTTTGCGGGGGTGCACGTTACGCCACTGCGGTCAACGTTGGATAATTTTACTGCGGCCCGCTGAGGGGAAGGACGTTGATTGCTTATATTTTAAAATGTTTTGTTTTAATAATTTTATTTTAATTGTATTTAAACGTGCCTTCAGAATAAAATATAGCTACACCAAAAATAAATATAAAGTGATTTAACAAGGAATATAAAGTGATTTTCATAAAAAGTAGCCCAAACCCAAGAAAAATATGCCACAGTAAATAAAATGGAAATAATTTAATGTTTCTTGTGTGGACCAGTAGTATTTGATCCGCGGACTGGGGGTTGGAGACCACTGAGGTAGATAACCGAAGCATCACCAGCGCTTTTAGTTTGCATTCCAAATTTTCACGTCTTGCAACTTGAGAGCTTTGAGACCAAATTCGGTTTATATATACGTTATCGACGAAGTATGAAACGCCGGGATTCTATAGAATGCCTAGGCATTGTATGTAATTCAGAACGTTTTCAGACAAAGTATGAAATATGAGAATTATTACTTATTTTGCCTAGACATTGTAAATAATACCTAGGCATTCTATAGAATAGCAAATGCTATTTAGGGCAAACGTTTTGATAAGGCTATTATATTGACGTGCATTCCACAAAAATATAAATGTTATTCTGAAAAAATGATGCAAGCATCATTAAAAAAATGATTCGAAATACTTAAAGGAGAATGAAAGCTGTACAAAACAAAATTTTCATATAAAAAAAATAAGAAACTAAAATTAACCTAGTACTTGTTGCAACCGGGTAGGCTTAAATATATATATATATATATATATATATATATATATATATATATATATATATATATATATATATATATATATATATATATATATATATATGACATTTTGAATTATATTTCATTACATTTTTCACTCAGATATTTCATATTTTGGCACTTTGTTTTATGCATACATTTGACGAATCCTTGGCCGCTTCCTCTGGACTGAGCAATTACAACTGAACGGAAAGGAACTTCGTGGTCAGGAATATCTTCAATTCTAAACAAATTCTTAGGTCAAAAAGGGAATTGTGATCTTTTATAAACTTGTTTAAAATTCCTTCTGAAGTTCCAAGTCGGTCGAAAGCATCTTTCCCACTCATTAGTAGAGCCAATATATTGGCATTCGGCAAAAATTGTCGATGACACAACGATTCCCTTTTTAATACATTTCTGTTTGTTCTGTCAAAGTTTATAAAGGCGGATGAACAATTCAGTATCATGACGTGTAACATTTTTGGATTAAGCTGAAAGTTGTTTCAGAATTATATCACGTCCTCTGTGTCCAATAACCAAATTAGCTTCATGAAATACATGTATACATGAAATTCATGAATACAGAATCTGTGACGTAATACTGTATAGTACTGATGCCTACTGCACATAATACTTTATAATATGACTTATTAAAATGAATCTCCATATTATCAGTTCAGAATAAGTGCAGACATTTTAAAAAACCGTGTCGTATATCGAATAATTAATCATATTTTTTTACACAAAGCCCTAAAATAAAACTGATATGAGAAAATTGAAAGAATTTTTTTATTTTAAGCTCAATAATTTTGTATTCCTTTCGTTGTTAGACATTACAATTCAACTAATATAGTGATACCTCGCTAACTGCCGAAATTAATTTTTCAAAGTTGTTAATTAATTCATTGTCAAACTGTACTTAAATTACGGAACATTATTTTTCATACAATGAAAATATATTAAATAACTGTGTCAGATCTTAATGATTTTGCCTTTTTATCATTGCATGTCATTATAAGCTACTAAAAATACTATTTTATGCGAATTTCTATAGTCTTTATAAAGAAATTTTCTACTTTCTATTCTACCATTAACTACCATCTCGAATTATTTTGTCTTGTACAGGATGATGATAAATCTTAAGTTATAAATTTTTATCTATTTTCTTAAACGATAAATTAAAGCAACAAATTCCATTTGAGATTTTATTGATGGAAAGGATTAAGAGACTATCATACGAGGGCTATTTTTGAAGTAAGGTCCGTTGGCGCGTATAGTTCACGCCGCAACGCGTCTCTGCGTCACTGACCAGCATCCTTTGCGAACATCCTCGCGCCATTTCCAGCTCTTGAGCAGTCGTGTCAGCTTCGCAGTGCGTCTGTAAAATGTTGAATCGTCCGTCAAGTGTTATCCGTTTTTGGACTGCGAGAAACATGCAGACATTCATCGCCACGTAACACAACTTTATGGGACTGAAGCAATGAGTGATAACAAAGTTCGAAAAGGGGTCAGGAAGTTTAAAGATGGGTGAACAAACATCCATGACGCTCAGGCTGGAATCACTGAAGATTGGATGCAAGCCGTTGAATCTGTGTGACAAGCAAGATTGTGTTTGGGGTACCTTTTCCGGTACCTCAAACACAGTCTGGGCGGGAAATGCTTCGGTGACAACGTAAGTGAAAGCGACCGTGAACTCTTGGCTTTCTGACCAGGTGGCAGACTCTTTTGAAGAGGGTTTTTAAAACTTAGTTCTAAGTTATGATAAGTGCATTAATAAACGCGGCAACTGTGTAGAAAAATAGGCAAAAAAATATGTACAATCCTAAAATAAAGGTTTTTTGAACAAGATATTGTCGTTATTTTTTAAAAACAAACGGACCCTGCTTAAGAAAACAGCCCTCGTAGATGAAGAGAAATTCCAAAATACGCCATTAATCTTGTGCTGAATTGGCCTAATGAACACGAGAAAAAGGAATTGATCAAGCGATGATATTCTTATTTCTCACTCTTTTTCTCAAGATAGTTTTAAAATGATGTCTATGTATGTCTGATGTTGTTGCAAAATAAGCATGTAATTGTACTTATTTCAAGTCCTTAGAATGCGTAATGGCTTGAAAATACATCGGTAGGATTCTTCTACATCCTTCTCGTATATAATTTAATCTTTTCTTATTTAAATGAAAAACTCGTTTTTTTCCACAACTTTCCAAAATTTCTTTGGATATTTCGCTGAGAAATAATTGTGTAGGTGAAATAATACTACCAAGTTGTATTATTCAACTTCAGGGAAATTAAGATTTAGATCTCAGATACCGATTATAGTATATGAAGCAAGGTTTATTTATTGGTATTTTGTTTACGTGGAAGAAATAGTGTGTCTAATGTAATTTAATGCTACTTAGTGAAAATAATATGACTGCGTTTTCAGAAGAAATTACAAAATTCTTTCTCGTTCAGATTAAAAGTAGATAATTTATTTCTTTTTACCTCGATTCATTCAGCAGATGTATACCTTTTTAGAAGTGTATGTTAACTGTCATAAACCTACCGTCTTTGAAAAAGACCACACATTTTTATCTAATTTAGTAAAATTTTATTAAATGTTTTCAAGTTTATTGTGTCGAAGATATTCAAATTCTGGTAGCATAAATTTTATTTTTATCCAGAAGGATGTACATTTTTCTCATATGCCTGATGTTATTGCTGGTCATTATATTAATACCTAAACATTTTCGATGTGATGTACACCAGAAGTTCACATCAAAACGCTTTAAAAGAAATTTGAAATTCTTGATCTGATTTTCTCTCATTTCATTCATGATTTTGAACTCAAGATATTTATTTATAACATAACTAACATGATTCCTTTAAGCATTTTTTTAAAAATTCTCTTTCATACTCTTTTTTTCCCCACCTCATCTATTATTTAAGCTGACATTCATATTACTCATTTCAAGTACTCTCTTGTTTATTTTGCTTTCTTTTCATTAATTCTTGAGAACGAATTTGAACGAAACTTGTAACTTCATGTTATTTATAAAATGAAGCTGGTTTAAATAACTCTCTTGTAACGTTTTACTTTCTCAAAATATTATTACTTTTGTATGAGAGATTTACATTTAATTTTATATTATGAAATCTGTGAGTGTTGAATTAAAAAAATTTTAATAAAAGGTAAACATAGCAATAACAGTGAATTGTTTTTTGGAAAATTAAAATATAGTTTCTTTTGACTTATAAAAATGTAAATGTCTGACATTTGAAGCTGACATGAAAACTTATCAAATCTCAAATTACACATAAAGAAGTAATTTGCCTATCCTAACCCATAAAGCGACAAAAATCAAAAGAAAGAAAATTCAGAGTATTTTTTCTCTATATTAGTCTTTTTAAATAAAGTTTTCAATAATAAAAACATTAGCAATTTTTTCAATTACAAATTATTATTAATAGAAGGAAAATCGTTTCATAATATCAAACAGAGATCAAAATTTATTCAGTCAGATCTAATCAGAATTAATAGAAGGAAGATCGTTTTAGAATATGAAAAGGAGATTGAAATTTATTCAATCAGATTTAACCAGAATAGCCTTGAATTAATATTCTTTTAAGAATTACAAAAGTTCATCAAATTATCTCACTAAGTTCGCTTATGTAAGCTGCAAAAGGATTTCATATAATCTAAATGCCGAAATGTGAAAAATCATTAATTAATAAATCATTTGTTTATAAAAAAAACTCTTATAATTTTTTTCATACTTATGCCTTGAAATAGAGGAATTAGTATATATTTATTATGTTTAAAATTCTGTGATGCTTTGGTTTTTGACATTTTTTATTTTCAGTTCACGGCAGTACTGTGGGAACACTGTTTAGGTGCTATCATGATTTTCGGTGGATGTTTTGTCGTCCAGCTTTTGATAACCGTTATGTGGTGGTACCTTCCGGGTACAAGTAGAAAAGCAGCATACATCAGAATACCCTTCATCTGTATATACATTCTATTTTTCTTCATAGGTATCCTTTTACATTAAATAGAATAATTTTTTTATATTAAGCTTGCTGCAAAATATTAAATATGTTTATGTCGTACCTAAACAAGAGCAAAATAAACAACAATAACAAGTAACAGTTTATAATAATGCAATTATTTCTATCTGTTAGGTCCAAAACTTAGAAAATCCATGCAAAAAAATAAGTTTTTAAACTTTATATTTCTTGTTATTTTTTTTTTCCTGTTTTATTTTATTTTATTATTGTTGCTATCTAAGAATAACTATCTATTGCGAGGGACAAAAAATAATAAATTTCTATTCGAAGTGTAAATATAGTCGGTGGGTGAGGAATATCTGAAGTTAGTGATGTGTGGATGACTATAATGAATATAATATTTTAATTATTAGTAAAATATATATATTTTATTGGGAAAATTTTTCATTATTATTTACTTTATTGCGAGTAGACTATCTTCATCTTCTTTAGTCTCAGTAGACTACGAGAATAAGATACGTTTCCGTATACATGTAATGATTTTTGCTCAGTGATATTCACTCAATTAATAATTGTGTAGAGTTGTTTTCTTCCTTCCATTACTGTGAATTAATGCACTCTATAATAAAAAAATATACGTATAGGAAAGGGAGTTACCCGAATGGACCAAAAATTGGTAGATGTGATGTACAATATTTAAAACAAAATGCTAACAGTATAATAGGAAATTCAGAAATTAAAGTTACGAAAGCATAAAAGCTCTATAACTCCACCCCTGGTCCTGATGCGAGCTGTTATTGGGTTGCAGATTGACTATTAAGGTTGGTAGATGTCCTTTTGCGGGATTGTTTCTGTACACGTTTCAAATGGCGAGATAAATCGGCGCAATCCGGGGATGGCCAAAGAGTCATGCTCATTAGAATCTAAATGTTGTTGAAATGTAAGTCGAGGAACTCGTGAAAGGAAAGATAACGAGACGCAGAATCTTATCGCTCCGCCGCGCTGTATTAAAGTCACGGATGACAACCACAGGGATTCGACTATTAAATGAAACGGCATCCCATACCATGACATCTGTTTGGCAGAGTTTGAGACAGATAACAGGTAAGTAACCCACAGCAAACCTGGACATCGGGGCTCAAATCGAAGTGGCACTTATCGTTGCGAATGAACCTGGTAACATTGTAAACGCACAGGGTAGTGTGAAAAGGTGAGAGACAGTCAGCGCAATGTCTACTGTGATCTCAGTCTACTTTCATTGAGTCACATATCAATCTCCATTGATGTCCAAATTACATATCAAATCGTTAATAAGAAATCATCAGGAATTGTGAACACCGATTGAACAATCACTATGCCCTCATTGTCGGTCGACCGCTTATAGACGCTCTGTACAACCATGATTCATGATTCCTGCCAAAATCGTCGAATAGTAGCATCACTCCGACCCAAAATGGTTAGAGATTCTACTATTTGACCACCCTGCTTCTTTTAGTCCAAATGCACGTCGTCTCTCAAGTGGGGGCATTCTCTTATACTGTTTGCTAATTCGTCTGAGAATCACTGAGACATTCCACGTGGGTCTACAGAACCACATTCGTGTGAAAGTTAGTTCGTGTTAGAATTGGAATGTTCTTTTTTATTTACCATCCGAATGCTTTTTAGCAATGAACTTGAGCTCGAACTAGTCAGTAACTAATCTTTAAAAAGTAGTGATTTCTATATTCTGTCGTAAGGTACGTGCATGAGCAAATTCGTCTTGTTCATATTACTTATTATACTCTTTTTATTCAGCGTTATTCAGTGCATAGGATATCTCTCTTAAATAGTTCCTTGTTGACAAATATTAGGATAAAAAACTAAAACTGAATATTGATAAACGTTATTTCTAACGTACAGAAATATTTTTAAGAAATTGCTCTTAAATTAGCCGAAAAAAAGAGAATCATTTAGTAAGAGAGAGAATATATGAGGCAAAACCTTTAAACGATAATCAAATACAATGTAACAATGATACTTTTTTTTGTCAAAAATGTTGTTGAATATCATAACACTAAAATTTAGTTGCTTGTATTTTTAGTTAGATTAAATTTAGCTGTTTTTTGGAATAGAGAAAGAAGCGGGTTATTTTCATGTACTGATTACAAAGGAAAAAACGATGTTCATCTGAAAACATTCGCAAAAATCGCTTTTTCTATCATATTCTCGGTTTTTGCACAGAAAAATGAAAAATTTACTTAGGATCAAACTTTCTTGGTATATTTGACAAGAATTTATAAGAAAACATAACATTATTTTGGAGCAGTAGTAATACATTTTGATTCTAAATTAAAATAAATTTACTGGAACCGAAGTTACCTAACACTTTTCTCAGTTGCTCTTAAGTTCTCAAATGCACCTTTCGCCAATCATGCACTTATTTTGTCACGATAACTGCTATAAAACAAGAAGTTTTTTTCAAAAATGACTGATTAAAACTTGAATAAAAGTCTATAACTGTTTATTCTTAAAAAAATACAAAACCTAACTATTAATAGGTTGCTTTCGATCAATGAAACCTAAGAATCTTTCTAAATATCTTTTGATGAGAAAAATTACTACTAAGTTTCAATTACCGTCCTATAGAAATTAAATAAGGAAAACATGTTTGTTAAGTCTCTTTCAATGTTCATTGTGAAGTTTTTACAAAATCTCTGCAACACTCGTTATTTTTTTCAAAATTAATTTTAAGCAATGACACATTTGAATCCTTACGACACTCTCGAAGTTCCAGAAAAGATGGTTTTGAAACATTTATATATGTGACTAACATTCCTTTTCTTAAAATTTTCTCTTCTCTCTGAAACCATGCTTCTTTAAATAATAAAATATTCTGGTAAAATCTTAAAACATTTCTAGATGACCAAAGTCAGGCATTTTCAACCTTCTAACAAAAGGTAAGGAAATATTACTTAGATGCCTGAGATCTTAAATCCTGTACTTAACTAAAGAAAAAATCCTGTTTTATTTTTAAATTAATCTAAGAACCATTATATATCTCTAAAGTTCTGCCAAGATAGAAATGTTTATATTGTTTGTGACAGTTGAAAAATGTCTTATCCTCACAACTGCAATCCTGATCTTTATATAATGAGGTTTTAAGACAATAAGAATACAAATAGCGTGATTTTTTTGTAATCAAGGTTGACAGTTCGAAGCTTCTAAAGTTGAGCTTATGTTTCAGGATGAATAACATTGTCTTTTCCTTTTAAAGAAAGAGAATCAGGCAGTTTATAAAATAGCTGTAAAGGTAATATTTCTTGAGTGTGAATAAGTGAGTGAGTAAGAGTTTATTAACGTGGAATGAAAAAGCGACACAGGTACCATAAGACAGTGATCCGCAACCCCCGGTTCGTGGACCGGTATCGGTCCATGGATCAAATGGTGCCGGGCTGCCTAATGAACATTAAACTATTGTCATTTTATTGAAAGTGGTGCATTTATCTCGGATTTGCGCAACTTTCCACGGAAATCATTTTATATTCCACGTTAAATCACTTTTATTCATTTTTGGTGTAACTATATTTTATTCGGAAGCATATTTAAATGTAACTAAATTAAAATTGTCAAATGAAAATAATCTAAAATATAAACATTCAACGTGTCCCACCCTCAGTGGGCCGCGGTCAAATTGTCAAACGTTGACCGGCCCGCAGCGATCAAAAGGTTGCGGAGCACTGCTATGAGAGACTGACTTCGTAATTTTGAGCCTCGGTCAAATGACGAGGTCACCTGAACTGGCACCCTCTTCTCGTCACTTAACCTTGGTTCAAAATTAAGAGGTTCGTCGCCAATAGCCCTTTTGTTACTTTATAGTGCGGCGTTAGTGAACACTCACTCGGGACATCCAAACGCTTTTTTGATCTAGAAGAGAAATCCACAAATGCATTTTAATAAGGTGAAATCAATGCAAGAAAAGGCAGTCACATGTTCCATACAAAGCAGGGCGCTTGGGAATGCTTTGAAGGTTGTTTTCGCATAACGTCAAAAGTAGAAGATCCTAATTGTAAACTCCTTTTCAGTTAGAAAACTCTCCAAAGGGAAAATTATATTCTGATTTCAATGTCCATTATTGAATAGCTCACTTTATTATGCTATATCTTTTCTGTCTTAATAATCCTAGTTTATTAATACAAAATGGTGTTCCCACAATATTCCTCTTTCGTCTCTTAACAATAATTGCGCAAATTTTCTAAGAGGAGGCTAACTGTATTTTCTAGTTTAGAACCTCATAGCATTTTAGATGTCATCGAAAAGAGAAGAAGAATCTGTAAATAGGAGGAAATGGTGTTGCAAGCGTAAAAGTTGAGGTTACGAAGAGAGAGATTCGTGTAGTGAGTTCAACTTCCTTCCTGTAGTGCAAATCTCTCACCCACGACTGTGTGTAGTTGACACCGATGTAACTTGGAATACGGAAAATCTGGATTTAGGGTAACTTCCTTGTTCAATTCGCAGTTTCTTTTCATCTTTCTTGTCTTTGTTTTGCTATACCTCACAAAAACTTACAATTTATAAATTAATTAGTTAAAAACAAAATGTGTGTGATCTATATTCTTTGGTCCTAATCAGTCTCATGCATGACTTTTTCAGTAAATATTTAAACTAGTTAAAAAATAAAATTAGCACCTTACTTAATCACCTTAAGATCATTTACGTTTAGAGAACAATTAACAAAATATTGTTAAAAATAAGGACAATTATTTCTAATAAGCAGCTGATGAATGCAGCATAAAATATGAAATTCTCTATGTCAGAGTGTCTTAATTATTCTAAAGTTCATAATTTCACAACAAATTCTGCTGGTGCACTTACTCTTTCTAAGAGAGTAATTTTCCTAGGTTCTATTTTATATCAAAAAGTAGCTTGTATTCAAAAAGTCCTAGTAACTTATTTTTTTAGTTCAACTTAACATCGTAAAAGTATAAGCTATTACAAAATTGAATAAAATTAAAATTTAGCATTTTATACAGCTATTTAAAGGAAATCGAATAACATCCAGTCTTACAGCGAACAAATTTTCTTAATGATTTTTCAACTACTATCATATATTACGTATTAATAGTATTATTTTTGATATAATTGTTACGTATAAACCTTGATTTTTATGATAATTTACAATGTCATATGCAATATGCAGGAGTATTGTCTGCAACATAATTTAAAATCAAGGTTAATCTGATGTTCGATATGAAATGGAGAAAAAAAAATCGCTGGTCTCTCGTCTTTTTTTTTTTTTTTTTTTTTTGTATTGTGCAACAATGACGTACGAAAGGAGGAAAAGAATTATTTTCCTTTTATAAACAATAAGCAGGGAAAGTCCAGAAGAGAGGAATGAACAACTCTATCATTTTTCGTAAGCACCCATCCAGGAAAGAAACCATTATGTAGAAAATATTTAATGAAGCATTGATTACTAAGATCCACAAATACGAAAGTAGAATTATCTTTATGAGCATTTTATAACGAAGTTTCTTACACTTTTTAAGACGCATTTTTGTAAAAGAGACACAATTTACACGAATTAAACTTCGCTATGAATTATATAAAATAAAACGCAACTAAAAATCTGAATCCAAACTCGAGCTGGAAGCCGAGACTTGTAATCTACTAGGAGTCTTGCACAGATTTTAAGATAAAATTGGAAAAGTGATTTAAATTCAAATTAAGAAAGTGAGATAGGGTCACAGATACTAGAATATTTTTCGTTGTTAAGAATACTAGAATACAATAATATGACACGAGATATTTCCTCATTAGATGTGAAAAAAATGTCATCATTTAACGGGTGACTTTCTCTTTGCTTCAAAATATGCTCTAGATGAGGGACATCTCACGCATGCGAAATGTGGAAAGAATTTGAAATGAGAGACAATGGAAATAAATTGGAAGGAACGGGGACATTTTAATTTCATAGTAAAATTCTAACAAATATTAATGAAAGGTAGCAGATACTGTCTTATAATGAGTGGGTGAAATTTAACGCTTTTGGTTTGTCCGATAAAAGTCTTTCAATACTTGTCTGTCTAATGATTGCAGTTTTAAATAACCAAAAATTGTATTTTAAATATGAAAAGAAAAATAATATTCACATTATTAATTGACACCAATACAAAAACAGAAAGTAAATAATGCACGGTGTTTTGTAAACACTTGAATTGTTGATTATGACTTTGTTAAACATGAAGGTAATGGTTTAGCGAAGAATATTAGGAACCCCCTGCAAAGTCGAGTTTTCAACCACAAGCCCAAATACGTACTTGACGTCAGTCAAGCTTTGGGCCCCCTAGAACACCTGCTCCCCCCCCACACACACCGCAATGCTGGGGTGTACATTATGCCCCTGTATGAAGGCAAAACTCAATGTGGTCTATATTCTAAATTTGTTACATGTCGAAAATAATCTATCAAGTGACATTTTGAAACTCCCCTTAAAGAAATTAGAGAATAAATAGAAAAAAACACACACAAGTAATATAAAAAAGAATTTAAGTCAATTCCTACTTAGGTTTCTTATTAAATAATTACAAATAATATCACTCTGTACATCCATACGACAGAATCACTCTATTAAAGAGTCTTTTAAAAAGTCGAAAATTGTTAAAAATGGTAAGCTCTTTAAAGCTCTATAATTTTTTTATTATTGTTTCCTGGAATGTAAATTTTGGAGGAATAAACAAAAAGATATTACTTTACTTAAAACATATCAAACAAATATGTATTTAATTAAGATAAATTTTTAATTGGATAATTACAAAAAGAAATTTTGATTTTCTTTTCGCAAGTGATATGCATTGCGCGCAGCTTTATAAAAAAAGTTGCCAATATTTTTGATGATATTTTTACTCAGTGTTGAAAATTGTGTTATCTTTAAAATGACAAGGCATGAAACGCGGATTTAAAATTTTTAGTAAACTAAAACAATTTAAAACTTAACTATAAAATTTTTAAAATAATTGCTATTTTTTATTTGTAATTTAAAATTTTTCATTAAAAATTCAAACTGGCTCGTCATTTTAAGTACAGATATGGTTAGAATCTCCAGTAAAAATTTCATTATTTTCCATGGAACGGTTTTAAAAATATCATGCGCGCAATGAGAAAAAATGACGTTCTAAGAAAATTGACATCAAACATAAAATTCACCACAGTTATATTATATATATATATATATATATATATATATATATATATATATATATATATATATATATATATATATATATATATATATATATATATATATATATATATATATGTATGTATATGTATATGTATATGTGTGTATAAATTTATATGTATGTATATGTATATGATTATATATTAAAAAATTCTTATATTGGATTATATATATATATATATATATATATATATATATATATATATATATATTATTCTGGTTACTCACAAACAATGACTAAATTTAAATTAAAACTAATGTGAAGTTTTTTTAGTCAATAAACTTCAATTTTTATTAAAACTATTATTTTTAAAAAAGCATATATTTTACCAATGCAGTACAAACATCGAAATGATATCAAAATCTAGGAAATAATCAAAATACAACAACGTGATTCATTTCTTCAAAATAATTTTAAAATTTTTATAAATATTACTTAAAAACAATCAATATCTTAATTAAGAACTACTTATTATAAATATTAAATAATTTGTGATATGAATGCAGTGCATTACCATGATTCAAAAATGTTAATGTCACCACATGCATGCGATGCTCCCCCTTTTTCAGTTATTTTTTTACAAGTAGCTTTAAATTGCATTCTCTTAGCCTGTCGCACTTCTTTTGTGCGGAGATTAAAATGTCGCTCTGCAGTCTGAATTATTTTTATCTCCACAAGTGTAACAAATTTTTGTGCAAAATCACCAACAGTCAGACCAAGCAATTACATAATTTTTAATCTGCCTTGATTACCATCATTAAAAATGACAATTGCCTCATTTGTAGAAATATCAACAATCTTTCTACCACAACCTAAAGTTTTTGGGCATAATTTCCATATTAATGAGTTATTGGATTCATTATTGTTTTGGGTTTTACCCCCAAGACATTTTTGTAGGAGTTTAGGTTTGTGACAAATCACTGAATACAGGTTTTATGGCATCCATTACTGCCATTGGCAATTTTTTGTTGTGTCTAAAAGTTTCCACTCTGCCATCTAATACTTGATTTTAATATTTACACCAAGAATTAGGACCTACTGGACAAAAAACTGTGCAATGGTTCTGCGTCGCTTGAACGCAGATAGAAATATACAGCCCAAACAGCTTTTCGCATACCTGACAGGCATGTTTTATTTTGTCGGATTGCATTTCCATTGTATGTTGTAATTAAGTTGATCATTCTGTCGGTCAACCTTCCCTTTCCACCAATCGACTTAGCATCCCTGAGTTTGGAGCTCATTTGTTTTAATTTTCGTAAACGAGTTCCCATTCTTTTTTGAATATGTTCAACACATTCAATTTTTGAAACTGAGATATCTTCTCCATACGTATTGGATGCAGTAACAGATGAGAATGTTTTGGAATCACCATCCCTGATGTAAGATTCATATCTCACAGAACGATGACTTACTGAGCGCTGAAATATACGAACCATTCCCACAGTCTCCATCATGCCAGATGAACCACTGTAGTTTTTCAAACATTCTTTAACGTGAAGAATTGTCCACTTTTTGTAAGCTTCGTTTCCAAGAATTACATCTCTTACAGTAAGAAGACATCACTTCTACATCACTAACCTTTCCTGTTCTGTCCCTTATGACAGCACACAGACCAACACGAGAAGAATAGCCACGGGTTTTCCACGTTCCATCTCCACTAATTACTATATCGGAAAAATTTATCAAGGCTACCTCTTCCAAAGCTGCACTTTGCATTGAAGCTTCTGAAGCCTCTTTACTAAACAATTGTAGTTTGTTTATAATATTACTATAGGATTTTTCAGCAACATGAGAAGGAAAGTCCATGACACCACATAAAGTTGTCATTGCCGACGAGGTTGATATCTGAGCTATTACCCTACTCTCCAAACTTCCACATCACGTCAACCTGAGAATTTTGAGCCTTGGCATATTTAACGTGTCTCAGCCTCTTTACATAGTAGATCTTCGGTGACACCAGGACTCGTCCTCACAACTCGACAGAAGCCTATCACTTTTGGATTGATTGTTAATTGAATTGAATGAACCCCATTAAAATTGTTTTCGTTGGATACGAGCTTTGAGTAGCACACGGACCTTTCAAAGAATCGTGTAAGTCATATTATGTTTATCACTAAAAGCGGGAAAATGCAGAAGGTGCGTATATTTCCCTAATGCTGGAAGGGCAGTTTTTTTTGGTACAGTAGTTTTGGTCCTGCTGAAAATATCTCAATGAAATTATTTGCTCGGTGTGTATGTATACAAATATTCTTTCTAATGCCATGGATGATTTGATTCAGTAAAGTTGCTTTAATGATACACTGCGTTTTGATAATGATAGGTTTCGTCATTTTGAACAATGGTTTGACAACAACAATGTAATTGAAACATTTCCAATCATTTCACATGAAGATTTTTGTACTTAATTCCATTTAAAGTTCATTCTTCTTCTCAATAATCAGGTTTACACTGTGATTCCAAGAAATGTGTAATGAACTAGTGACTGCTATTATTTGAACATACCTAAGCACTACATTAGGAATGATGTAGAAGTTTGCAAATAAGATAAGGTGTTGTCCTCATCATGTGACCTTGATTCAAAACAACGTGATCATTAACAAATAGCACATTGTGAAACTTTAGTACAACTCAGTGGCGCACACAGGAATTTTTCAAGGGGGGTCCGGGGTCGAAAGTTCACCATTCTTGTATCATGCTCCTTTTGATTTTGTCGATTTTCGAGAACAAAACACAGTAAAAAACTAATTATTGAATAAATAATTAGCATTAATTAATAAAATTAATCATTAATAACAAATACCTAATTAAATTTTACGTTCTATGTACTTAGAATTATAATCAATCGAAAAAAAATCAAGGGCTTTGAGGGGGTCCGGACCTCCAGGACCCCCTTGTGTGCGTCACTGGTACAATTTTATTTTTATTCATTCTAATTACAAAATTTTTAGTGTGACATTAATTTTATGAATGATATTATAATTATGCTAAAATTACATTAATTTATAATTTTAACTATAATTCTGGACTCACACACATTGTAATAAAATTGTATTTCATCTTTAAACCTAATTATAAAGCACATTTTAAATGAGTGAAGGTTTATGAATAATTATATCTATTAAAATGCATTTTTTCTTTAACTATGCGCTCAAAAAATTTCAAAAACCTACAGAAGATGTCTTTTATACAAAGCGCATAGTTTCAACATCAGAAAAAAACAGTTCACTCGATGTAGGAAATCTTTTTTCTCACTAAAGTGTTTTTCCATTATTATAATGAAAATCATTAAATTAAGTAGCGATTTTTCCAGACACTCCCTCCCCTTCCCTTGTAGCTCTCATTTTTAAGATCATAATAGACTATATCAATCTCAAGATTCTCTAAGGATTTTTATGCATAGAAATGGTTCTGTAAATCTTGTGCACTTTAAAAATTTTGTATCCATTCAGATAAATAAGACTTCAAATATTTTGATGTAAAAATTTGTATGTATAAAATTTTTAATTCTATAATTATTAAATCCCCTAAATTTTAAACAGTATTAAAAGCAAGTGATTTAATTTCGTTTTAGTAATTTAAGTAATGTATTTTGTTGTTTTTTCAAAGCAAGGAAGTTTTTTTAGTATATTTTTCTTTATTTTAAAAAATTAATAACTTGCATGAGAAAAATAACGGTTCCAAAAGAAACCACTAAAGCTTTAGGAGCAAAGGTTTGTTTTGCAAATTTATTAATGAAGTGAGTTATGATGAACAGAAAATTGATGGTTGTTCTTTTTCAACGTTCCCTTGCCAGAATTTCCTGTGTCTGTATATTTTTACAGTTTTTCGTTTTTAACACATGTTAAATCATTTTTGAATGATATCTTTATTTAACTTCTGTTTTCAAACTGTATTTGCAGTTAGTTTATTTTTTTACATCGTATATGTGTTTGTTTCAGAATTGCATGAATGGGGGTTATGTTGATTCTAAAATATATAATTTAAATAATTAAATTATGTTCAGTTTCCTTAACATTCACTAGCTGCATATCCTTTGCCTGCCATGCTTCTGGAACTATTAGGACAGAGTCCTTTTGACTTCACTCGTATGAAGACTAGAGTCTATGATACGCCGCGCGAGGTAAGTTGCACTCATTTGATCTCCATTTTTTTTGTATTGAATCCAATTTATGTTGCAAAAATAGATCGGTTTTAGACGAATGACATAAATTGTCTTCAGAATATTTTTTATCAAATGGAAAAATCTCACTTGAAACTCCTTAATTCTGCAATAAGTGATTAATCAGAAAAATTTAAAAGAAATTACATTTGGGTTTCGTTGGTATTACTTATCAAGAAAACCGATTTATTTCAACATAATTCTATATCATATAAATGTGAGTGTGTCTGTTATTTAAATACTTCAAAAAAGGAGACTTCTTAAGTTAATTACTTTAATATAGATAAAAAGGACATTATAGGACGGACACACAGGTAAAAAAAAGAGAATAAGGCTATCTGCCTTTACATAGTTAGATTTAAAACATCACGCGTGTTAGAGGCTTTTCATCTCGCGCTTATGGCGGCGGGAAGAGGACTGTTTCGCAATCTCGGCTGACTGCCTCGAGTCACTTCAGTTCATGCATGGCTTCGGAAGTGGTCTGCGAGTAGCTGACATCCACATAAATGTATACATATCAGTCTTCTTAATGGTCTAGAAATCCTTCATATCATTCTCAAAATATTCACTTTTTTCTCGCATCCATTTTGTGTCTCTCCCAGCTTTTTGTATATAAGACTGTATATTACACTCAATTTTTTTAAGGCAACAACTTTGAGTCACATACTATCTTAAATAGTGGAATTTCTATTTATTTTTCAGCTGATATTTTTTCTTGATTAATACACTTAATTGCATATTCCTTCAACTTTTTCATACTTCTAGAAAATAGTTTCTGAAACGTTTTTATTCCGTCAGACTTTTAGGAGTACCATGACAAAGAATTAAATTTTTAAGACATTTCTAAATAAAAAGAAAGTTCTTGAAAACCAGAAAATTTGTTAGTAAGAACTATGAATGTGTTTATTGGAGGTATAACTATTTTTAGTTGGAAAAATGATACATTAAATGCTAAAATAAATAGCTATTGACATTTGTAATAGACGAAAGACATGTTATCGACGCAGTAGCATAACGGAGTACATTTGGGCCCCCTACAAAGTCAAGTTTGGGGCCCCGAAATTGGATTTTACAAAGGGTAGTTACTTGGCAGTTTGGGTCCTCTAGAACCCTGGGGCCCCCGCAATGCGGGGGTGTACGTTACGCCACTGTATCTACGTCAATTAGTTTAAGGTCTACATATCTTAGGCCGAGCAGACTGCTCAGAACTAAAACGTGCCAGAAAAAGGTGAATGGAAACGTCGCTATCGAACGTTTGTCTCGAGCATCACATTTTGCATTTATTAATCATTTCTTCAAATAATTATTTTCCTCAAAAATTCAACATTCAAATCTTTTGATGTGATATCATAATTTGACATCTTATCCGAAACAGGAATTTGAAGTATAAAATTAAATCGAGCTATGAAAGATTAGTGGCGTTGAGAAGAGTTATCATGAAGCTTAAATCTCACTTGGTATTTGTGCCTGTAATTTCGTATTTTCAGGAATAATTATTTTTATTACCCTTATATTAAAAAATTTAATCCATTAACTTTTAATTTTGATATCGAAAGACCGAAGATCAGGGTAAATCACAGGAACGAAATACAAAAAAAAATCTTCGTTTTCATTTATTCCAAAAAATTGTTTTAATTAATTGTTTTAAATGAAAGATAAACACACACACACACACACACACACATATATATATATATATATATATATATATATATATATATATATATATATATGATTATAAAACTTTTGAATTATTAATTAAAACTCATTGACAATTTTTTATATGCATTTGCAGTTACGCAAAAAAAAAAAAAAAAGAAACGTTTTCGAAATATCTTTTGTTCACCTTAATTCTCACCCAACATAAAATTATTTACTTAAATAAGCTTATAAAAAGAAAGAATAATTTAGAATTCATTATCAGTCTCAGAACCTCAAATTTATTTCATTGCATGATTAGGAAAGTTGAATTAGACAAGATATAGGGAATTACTCAAATAGGATCCACGGCATACATTAAGGAATTAATAAAATTTAACTTAAATAAAATAGCTTTTAAAATAGCTTGATTGGAAAATAGTTTTATAAATCAGTGATAACAATTCATCCTTAAATAAACAATTATTTTCATTATAAGAATGCTGGAAGATTATGCACATATTTCGAATGAAAATTAAAAAAATGCATTTATATAATTTTATATATATTTATATATATATATATATATATATATATTCAAGATTAAAACATATATTTTAGACTGTAAAAATAATGGAGAAAAATAGATAAAAAAGAAACACTTTCCAAAATGTAAAAAAAAAAAAAAAAAAAAATTGACCTATAAATGAAATTTTTGTAAAGTATGACATTAATATTTCCTTTTAAAAATATTTTTAATTTACTGACAAATACTGTACATTGCTAATAATCAAAAATAAAAATACAAATTTCGACGATAATAACGACAAATTGTTTAGCGATATACAGCATTTATTCGAATCTAAGCCGCCATCGATTCTAAGCCATGCCCCAAATTCTCAACATGTTTGGGTGGAAAAATAAAATTAATGCAAAATGGTTTATCGCAATCCAATATTTACAGAATTTTTTTTAAATTTTAAATTAAAGTTATATAACTTTATTAAAATTAATAAATTAAATTTAAAATTAATTTATTTTTTCCAGTATTAAATTTTTTAAATACATACATGAACCTGTAATTGTTCTAACCGTCAGTATAATGTTCAATTTTCCACCTCATCGATCCTAAGCAGCACCCTAATTTCAGTAGCATCAGAAAAAAATTGCGACTTAGATTCGAATCAATACGGTACTACGAGGTATATCCAGAAACTAAGTTCCGTTTGGTAATAAAAATAAATTGTATACAGATACAGAAAAAACATTTATTGGACAAAAATGTAAAACTCTTAAACTACCTTTCCACATAACTGCCGAAATTTTGCAGGCATGTGTCATATCGTGGCACAAGTTTTTCTATGCCTTCTTCATAGAAGGTTGCCGCCTGTGTCTTCAACCAGTTGGAAACATTTTCTTTCAGCTCTTTGTCATTGTTGAAGTGTTTACCGGCAAGGAAAGACTTGAGATGTAAGAAAAGATGAAAATCGCTAGGAGTGAGGTCAGGGCTGTACGAAGGATGACCAAACACGTCCCAGCCAAATCCTCGTAGGAGGGTTTGTCCGTAAATTCACAAATTTGCCGATAAATTTCGATTGGTTTCATTTTCTTAGCATTCAGAAAACGAATTACACTGGTTTCACTTTCTTAGCATTCAGAAAACGAATCACACATCTGATTTCGCACGCAGCGGGATTTTCAATCAACACCGACATTGTAAACAAGCACAACAAAGCGTACGTGGCTGACAGTGATCTAAAAATGACACATGTGCTTCTTCTCCTTGATACTGAGCGTCTGTCGGGCATGCGCGGAACTGCGATCGCTGCGCTGGAGCGGATATAAATAGAAACGGAACTTAGTTTCTGGATATGCCTCGTATCAAAATTTTCCCCTGAAAGTTAACTTTTATTTTGCATTTCTGTGTATTTTTAATTTTTATCTGTTCTTTTTAGTATTCGGTGAACTACCTGATTTGCTCCTTTTGCGAATACAGTATCTGCGCGATGAGCGCCGTGTTCATAGCCATGTTCTACAAGGATATGCAAAATGTATCATTACGCATCGTTCTGCGACATAAGTCTTGCGTGACGGAGTTTGAGGAGCCAGCGCCTAGCATCAAACTCAAAAATATCTCCTGAAGAGAATGAATGTGCAATCAGGAGAATAATTTGTGCGTCCCCTTTACAATGCAATGAAATAATGGATGCCGAATTATTTCAATGGATTAATGTTAGCCGATATAAATAGCTGGTTTCCCACCGTAAAATACTTCCAGAAACTAAGCTTTTTATAATTTCTTATCAAGAACATTAAGCTGTTATGACTCTCATATTTTGAAGGCGGAGTTTTGAGACAATTTTTTTCTGTCAGTAATAGATGTGTGTTTCCCTCCATCTTTCTCAATTAATTGAAATACACAGAAAATTCAAAAGTTACAGAATTTTTTTGTAGCCAAGAAGTGCGTTGTGAAGCCAAGAAGATATTTCTTATACATTGATATCAATAATAATATGTTTTAACATTGAGTATTTTTTGTAATAATTTTAGTAATTTTAGTTTTATTGTGCAAATATAATTGTAAATGAGTTTAAAAAAATCGCATTGGTTACTTATAAATATACTCTATGTTGAAATATATAATTTTACAAACTCACAAAGACATTAGATATACTTTTTAAAATATAGAAACTCTAAAAAAAAAAAAAACTTTATTTTGATCAAGCTATGCTATTTGAAATCAAACGCAAATCGGAAATAAATTTATTAATCGACGGAAATTAAATAATGATACTTTTCATTATTTAATTGCTTGTTTTGTAATATACAGCAATTTTGTAAACAATGTCCTCACGAACTTGTTTAAAACGTGTATTTGAACTTTAAAAAACTGAAAATACTCGCTCTTATTTTTTTATTGTATTTTGAAAGTTTTATTACAGAATAAAATTTCTCTTCAAAAATTTATTTATCGTTTTGTCCTCTTACGACATTTTCATTTTTTGTTACTTTGATATAACGCATAATTCACTATTCATATGTTACAGATGTATACTCAATGTGAATAAAAAAAGTTAACTTTCAAAATACGAGTCCTTGTTTAGCTATACGTATGTGGCTATTAAAATAAAGTTCTAATTGAATAATTCTGAAAAGCGCACCATAGAGAGACACATTTTCCACCAGTGAAGTTAGACAGTTAAAAGATGAAACATAAAAATCTAACATCTTAAGTGAGAGACAACTACAACACAGTTGAGTGTTTTCGTATTTAAAATTGTTGAGAGAGAGAGAGAGAGAGAATCCCTCCTTTTATTCCCCTTGATTACAACAAAATTAAAAAATTTTTAATTATTAATAAATGTTAAATTTGTGTGTGAATAGGGGAGGGGCTCTTACTAGTGAGGGGCGGCTCTTACTAGTTTCAAAATTCGAAATCGCACCATTTACTGAATAAACGGATAATATCTAAATTGTTACTGAATTTCAAAGAATCTTTATTTTCTTTCTACCATTAAGAAGTTATTTACTAAAACAAAAAAAAAAATCTAATAGAAAAATATTGATGCTTTTTAAATCATAATGTTTAAGTTAAATTAATCAAATTTTAAATTATCATTTACACATATTTCATTGTTGATTAAAATAAAAGATTGCATTAGAAAAAATGCTTCTTTTAATATTAAATAAAATACTTCTTATACGGAGGAATATAATTTGAATTCCAATTAAACATTTTAATTTTGTGCATTTACTCGTAAAGAAGTTACTATAAAAGAATGCAGCTTATAGAAAGAAGTTATCTTAATAAATGGATATTGATTTAAATTCTTAAAACACAGTACTGGTTAAAAAATCTTTTTTTTAATTAATTTCTCTCCTTACTCTAACTTTGACGGATGATTTTATAACTTCTTCAAACAAAATCGTCGGATATAAATGCTACATAGAATTTACAGCAATTCCGTGATCATACACATTAATTGATGCATGCATAGCTCTTAAAAATACTGTACAAATTATTTAATACTATAACACTTCTTAAAAAAAGCTGCAACAAATGAATTCTAAGCTAAGAAAACAAACAGCTGATGATAATAGTGCATTACGTCTATTAAAAATTTTTTTGCAGTTTTCATCAATTTGCATTGATTGATTCTTCATACCTTTAATTTTGTATCACACTCAAAAATTCTGTTGCGTTTATAACACAATTTAGAAACACATAGAGAACATATTTTTAAAAAAATAATTTATCAAATAAATATTTCGTCTTAGGCACAAAGGTTTTTGAGCCTTTGACATGCGTATGATTTATCATTTCTTGGACGAAAAGGACATTAAAGCAATAGCATGTGACTCTCTCTCATATCTAGTTCTTTTTTAATTCATCTTTACTCATGCAACATACTCTTTACTCATACAACATACACTTCCCACAGTTATCCAATAAACTAGTAGAAAAGTCGCTAGAAGTTCATTGCATTTTTTTGCAGTTGCAATGCATATGTGAAATATATCATTGCATGGGTAACAGTTTGTAAAGAAAAATGCAATTTCTTCCATCCATTGTTTTAATATTGACACAATTAAAATTGCAATATTAATTATTTAATCATTATTATTAATAATAATAAGCAATTATAATTTAATATTGATTTAATATAGTCATTAGGGTGACTTGGAAATAAAATTATTCCCAAAAGAATATATGTTTGAAATATGCAGTCTATTAATTGATGAAACCATTGCGCGTTTCTCAACATTTCCATTGCTATAGTATCTTTGTTACAAGGTTTTAATTCTAATAGAATATGCTATGTAACTTTTTTTGGTATTTTTACTAACCATTCATGGAAACTATAACTATTTATAATCAATGCTAATGGGAAATCGGCACCTACTTTTTGGAATATAAATGTTGAATTCGTGGTTTGATTTTCGATTTGCGTACTTGGATTTCATCTTCTACAGAAAGGGGACAGTTTCTATCTTTGCTCTTAATACTTGTTAAATAAGAAAAACACTTGTTCATTCATGAACGATGTTGAAATCTATAGCAAAACATCAATTGCTTTATTATGAATTGTTGGATACACAATTTCAACGGAAATCTAAAATTTGCCCAAACTACACTCATGTCCATAAATTAAGGATAATTCAGAATCACACAGAAATTTAACTCTAAAATAAAAATTTCACCTGTAGAATTATCACACACATCTTGAAGAAGAATATGCAAATTACAGGAAACCATCAGATGGCGCGGATAGGATGTCACAATGACGAGAGTGTAAGAGAGGGGTATATAAGGAATGGTGGCAAAGAAGTAAAATTGTCTGGAAAATAAAGTTATTTTATACAAGCAGATTCTGCGCCCAGTTATAACTTATGGTTCGCCCGTATGGGGAGCCGCAGCCGCCACCCACATGAAAAAGATTCAAGTAATCCAAAACAAAATACTCCGCGTCATGACGAACGCACCTTGGCACGTCCGAAATGACGTGATACACAACGATCTACATATGGAGCCGATTTCTAATTACATCACTAAACTCTCTAGAAATGTCTTTAAATCTATTGAATCTCATGACAATCCAATTATCAAAGCACAAACACTGTTTACGTATCCTCACCCTAAAATCAAATATGCATACTCTTCAACGAAGTGGAGAAAACCGCTCTGCCCCCCATAACACAACAAAAAACACTCTTTTCACACTCTTAACAATATGAGTTAGCTGCATTGCACTGCATCTTTTCACTCTGGGTTCTGATGTGATTTTCCACCGACTTGATCAGCAGCCTTCGGCCGTCCCGTCTTCCTTCCTGCGTTCTTCCCCTCCCCCCGCCGGCGCTCTGCTTCGTTAGAACGCTCGTGCTTTGGGGTACGTCATCCCTCCCCGTTTTTGTGGGAGTTTTCGTTATTTTAAATTTCTCTTCATGGTCTATCTTTTTCTCCCATCCTTCTGGGAATAGGCGCCCGCGATCATCTAATTTTAGTTAGTTAGTAGTAAAATTGTTCACAAGCGCTTTAAAAGCCTTTCAGTGCAATAACCGCAAAGTTATGGCACAAAGGAAGCATTTGGATAATTTTTTACGTGGTAGAGTTATTGGATGACTGGAATGTGGACGTAGCCAGCTGGAAGTATCCGAGGAACTTGGAATCCCCCTGAGAGTCATCTGCAGGCTTTGGCAACGATTCCAAGATGATGGTAATGTGAGTAGATGTTACAGCACAGGTCGCCCCCGAGTTACAACGCCGAATGAGGACCGGTATTTGGCAGTTACTGCCAAAAGTAACAGACGGAGCACAGCATAAGACCTGTCTCGTCAGCTCTCTTCAGCTATCGGTACGACAGTTTCAAGGCAGACCGTATACAGACGCTTAGGGCACATTGGTCTATATGCTCGTAGACCTGTCAGATGTGTTCCACTTACCGCAACTCACTGTCGCCTGCGATTAACCTGGAGTAGAGAGCCTGCATTGTGGACACCACAACAGTGGTCTTGTGTGATGTTTTCCGACGAGTCCAGGTTTAGTTTGCAGTCTAATTCTCTCCGGACTTTAATATGGAGATCGCCAGGTACCCGTTACTACTAAAAGAACACCATTGAACGACACCGTTACGGTGGTGCAGGATGGCTCGCGTTTGGGGAGGAATTATTCTTGGTTCCAGAACTGACCTGCATGTTCAGAGAGTAACGATGACAGGCCACATCTATCGGGATGTCATTCTGAAACAACATGTACGTTTGTTTCGGGGCGCCATGGGTGCTGAATTTCTGTCTATGGATGTCAACACCTGTCCTCACCGTGCAAACATTGTAGACGAATGCCTTCAAAAGTAGGATATCAACCGTATGGATTGGCCAGCATACTCACCGGACTTGAATCAAATAGAGCATGTGTGGGATATGCTTGGCAGACGAATTGCAGCCCGTCAACCCCCTCCCACCTGTCTACCGGAACTTCGGAGGGCATTGCTTAATGAGTGGTGTAATATTCCCCAAGATCAGATTGATAATTTGATACTCAGCATGCCTAGGTGTTCTAAGGCACGTATTGCATCGTCCGGGAGACATACTCCGTATTAACCATCATACTAACCAACCATGTTATACTGTTTTTTATAAATACGTTCTTTTTCGAAATTTGCTCCAGGGAGTAAAAATCGCAATTTTTATTAATTATGTCAAACATATAGCATCTTTTTTGCTCTTTACCTTTTGTTTAATAAATAGACTTTATAAATTACTCAAATTTGTTTTGCTTCTGTCTCTTTCTTTGCCTTAACTTCATTATCCTTAATTTATGGACATGAGTGTATATCGTTAGATTTCATTTCCAATGAACCATACGATTTTAAGACACAAACTTTCTTAGCTTCTTTCTTTCAAACTTTCTTTTCTTTTCTTAGCAAAGTTAGTTTCTAAGGATGAACGGAAATACGAGGGAATGTATTCTTCATTCAATCGGAAGGTTCTGTTGACAAGGATGGAAAACAATCCTCATTTTTTTCCCCGTTCAACAGCTTCTCTAAGCGGGATACAATAAAACGAAATATGTTGGTATCCATTTTCACTTTTGTGTAGTATGTTTAGTAATACATTTAAACACATCAAAACTTCCTTTTACAGCATAGTCTTTCCGTAAGTTTGATTTTCTTTTAAATGCACAAATCTTATCACTTGAAGTTAATATATCATGGAAACCATTGCAGTGTTTGAAAATTTCTTAGCACAAACGAGACACAATGGAAGAGGATATTCTGAATCGCCAGTCCATGTAAAAGCTCATTGATAAATAACTTTCATTGTGACAACGAGCCTTTTTTCTACCCCTTTCATTATCAGTCTTTTGAAATTTTGTATGCTGTTCTAAAGTTCCATCACTAGTCTCTTGAGAATTATTTGGATTGTTTGCTTTTTAAGTACCGCCACATTTTATCCATTGAAATCTATAGAAGAATTTTAAAAAAACTGTGTGTGTACTTATGTACGCACGTAAGAAGTTATACTTCTTTGGCGTAACAAGATAAAAATATTTCTAAAATTTTTATCCTTCGCGTTATCCTACGTTTGTAGAAAAAACGACACTAATAATAGATAAATTGAAAGTTTTATTATAAAGCACATTATATAGTTAAATAAACTTTATTTAACTATCATAATAAAATTATTTCTACATTATTAAAAAAATGTGCAATTTTTAGCATGCACGTATACATATTGATATTTATTATTGATCAATAATTTCATATTCAAGTTGCATCGGAGAACGAATTAACAGGCAATCAATCTTTATCTATCGCCATAAGCCATTTTGATTCTTTAATAACTCGTTCTCAGAAGCAACTACAAGGAAATGCTTTAATGAAAAAAAAAAGGTTAAACTTTCAATGACATTATAATAATTTAAGGCTATAAATACACAGTGAACTACAAAAATTAACTATTTGGAAATAGAAATAACTATTCATATTAAAAAAATTGTGAATTTAAGAAAAATTAATATATATATTTATTCCAACAAAAATATTATCATGAGCTGATGTTTAACAACGAAAAACTGTCTTTTTTACATTAATAGCTGTCATTTGTTGAAGAAAAATTCATTTAATTCATTACTACACACAATCAGTTGTTTCAATAAATATACATTCTTGATCAGAAAAATCCCTTATTTTTAATAAGAAAAAATCTAAATTTTCCATTTATTTAAAACATTACTTTTCAGAATAGAGTTAAAATGATAAATTTATAATAATCAAAATAATTTATTTGAAAAAAATTTTAAAGTATTACTTTACGTATCCGCAATTGGGATAATGTAACTGGAAGTTTTGATGAAGAAATGCCAAATAATAAGAGTTGTGGCTTAAATTCCTCCCGTTGTCGTGGTGTGGTAGTTTGGACAGGGGGTGCCGGTAAGGTGTTGACCTCGTCATTTGAAAGAAGTTCAGAATTACGAGGTCTGTTGCGATAGTTATATGACTAGCTAATATTATGAAATATTCAGCCATAGAAGCATACTATAACTTCGGTCCTCTGACATAAAAAAATACAAATAACTCGTTTTATTTAAAAATGCGATAGTTAAAAAGCACATTTACGTTAGTGTAGAATTTATCACTTTGAATAGGATGTATAAAGGATTTTTGTGCATATGCAAGTTTTCAGCTATGAAAAAAGGTAAATATAAGTTCTAAAAAATTTAATTTGTCAAAGAGAGAAAAATTTCTAGTTTATTATTTTTTTTTTTCTTAAATACAACTATTATTTTTCTGTGTAAACAGCTCAAGCGGAAATTTGTCTACAAAATATGCTTGAATTCCTTAAAAAAAAAGAATGACATTCCTATTTTAAAATAATAAATTAATTCGAATTGAAAAATCTAGATATATATTATAAATGCGAAGGTTTGTGAGAATGTTTGGCCGTCTTTCACGCAAAAACAACTGAATGGATTTTAATTAAACTTTACAATAATATAGCTTATACACCAGAATAACACATAGGCTATAATTTATAGCATAGGCTATAATTTATAAAGATATTGTGTGAAGTGTCCAAAATATAATGATATTTGTCATGTAGGAAAAAATTCTGCCATCTGCAAGCAATTCTGGCGAGCGCTGCAAAAAAGCCCACGACAGCATATATCTATCTTTTGTTTGTGAAGAAACTCTTTTTGTGTTGGCTAAGCAAGGCGCTCGCTTCTAATTAATTCCTATGATCAGCATAACCCCTAATTTTTTTTATATCAGAATAAAACTAAGTTTTGAAGGGAGAGGTTGTTATAAATCTCTCTTTATATGAATGTTTTTTTATGATTTTATTATGCCTATTTGGTAGTAAGAAATCGATCTTTTTTCAAAATAAATGCTTTTATCGGTTCTGGTACTTTAAGTAAAAAAACTTTCTCTTTCACACTACATCATTTGGACAAATTTTCAAAATTTGTTTGTGGTTAGTAGTTAATTATAACTCTATAAATTTAACAAAATAGGCGGAAATTGCATTTTTAAGCTTAAAAATAATTATAACTACTGTAATGTATTTTTGGAGTGAGTGAATATTAACGTCGCACTGTTCAGCTACCCGAGGGCTTTTGGCAATGGACCACGTAATTTTGAACCATGGTCAAGTGACGTGGACGACACCTGAGCTGGCACCCCCTTCTCCTAACTACCACACCAAAGAAGGAATATTCTACCAATACTTAGCAGGAATATTGTTTGAAATCCATTCTTCCAAGATATATGGCGGCACGGGTTCTATGATGAGTATTTTAGCGGGGAAGGCGAATAGTTTTGTAGCAGATATTGAGTTTTCAGCTGATGGCATTTTCAGCGGATTGCAAAGATTATTATTTTTGTCCAGAAAAAATAGTTTATGACAAAATTTAAGTGTCTTGTGTATTTGAATGTTAATGAAAACCTTAGAAAACGATTTGACTATTTATTTTAAGTGAACGGTGCGTATAATTAATTTTACAGTGGAATATCTTTAATTAATTTATTAGCTCTAACGCATTTAATTTCCCAAAGTAGAGCATTTTGTTTATGTATATCCCTTAATTTTCAATGTTGTGATCCAAAAAAAAAAAAGTATTGCATGAAAAAAACTGTAGTAAATCATAATGTGGTAGATAAAGTATTAACGTGCATCGCTCCCCTACACGGCGTGGCATACAAAGCTCTAATAAAGCTCGAGCTATGAAAGTAGCTAGACATTTGCCAACTTGACTCTATCGTTAACATTTCGCTATGTTTTTCAGTGAATCGCCGTTATAATTTAAGAAACGGCGTTGCTTGCGAATATTACAATACAAACATAAAATAAATACAACGGAAAATAATACTAATGTATTACACTTTCAGATATAAATTATTTACACTATTTTAAGCGTTCATTACTCAAAACTTTTAACAATGTGTTACTTTTGCTGAGCAGAGATCAGCTTAGGGAGGTATTTTCAAAAATAGACCCACATGAGTGTTACGGGGAGTTATAAATAAATAAAAAAAATCCTTTTTATCAGCTATTAGATCTACATACTTATAATTTAGCACACACAAAGGTGTTTTTTTTTTTGTTTAGTTGAGGTATGCGAAAAGCCTTTTTTGTTTAATTTGCAATTCACGTAAAATTAATTCATTAAAAACTTTTTTATCCTTCTATCTGTGTTGTTTAATTTTTCAGTTCACCCGTGCGAAGAACGGGTATACCAGTTAGTAATAAATATGGTACAGTAACATTTTTTTATTTTAAAAAAAACTACAATTTTTATAAAAACTTAAAAAAATATCACATTCACATATAGTCTGATTCTTTTTTCTCCTTTTCATATCAATAAGTGACTAAATTAAGTGTACAAAAACCAAATAATGAAATACGAAATGTTCTAAGTACTAAATAAATTTATTTTATATTGTTTTTAATTAAAAATTTCCACTTAACTGTTTCTAAAGGAAGAAAAAGCTGGTAACATTTTGCTATAAGAAAATATTTTACAGAAGCGTAATGTTTAATTATCAAAACATCTATCGTGTTGGAAACAGTTGAAACATACGGTGTAATATTAATGATAATAAAAGTTATCAATTACATTACAATATTGCATAGTAAAATTTGAAAATTTAAAAAAAGCCACTAGAAATTTTTAAACATTAATTTGTAAGAAGAATACTGTTAAACAGATAAGTTATATATATTTCCAATTAAATTAAAAATATTTGTCCATTTTAACGTGTGGATTATTAAGGTTAATTAATAAAATCAGCTTTGTATTATTGTTCTTCTACACTAGATGGCGCTATGTGTATAAAACCTAAAATGCTGGGTGTCGGTTTTTGTGACAGTGTGCGGGAGCCTTCGTAAAAATTTACTCTCATCATTTTTTCCTAACGCTCCAAAAGAAGTATAACTTCAAAAAAATAAATAAACAAAACCCCGAATAGATTGCTAGTAAAATTGTAAAATTAAAAAAAAAATACGCACTAGACAAAGCTCTCTGTTTAACCAACTATGTGATCCTACATCACTAATTTATACACAGTCACACTCGCTTTCCATTCCGTCACACACACTCTTTCCACTTGCTTTTCATACCTTAGTGCAATACCGAATCCGGAAAAATTGTTTCCCTTTTATGACATACGCGTTATGGACTAAATTCATGTGACGTCACGATCACATGATTCCGTCAACCGGTGAATATGGCGTCGTTTGTTTACTATAGCATACGATTATTTTGTTCTTAAAGATTTACATTTTGCTTTCTAAAATGTCTTATTTTGCTGAAATGGTTGCTCGATCAGTTATATATATAGAAAGGATAATTAGAAAGAAAAAATCATTTTATAATATCATTATAACAAATCAAAGTGCTTTGGTAGCATGGTGAAGCGTGAGGATTATATAGCATCTTTCCTGTGTTTATGTGTTTGACCACTCTTAGAATAATGTTTTCAACACCGTAAGACAAATGAAACTTCTTTAAAAAGGATTTTGGATAGATGTAGGCTTACAATATTTAAAAGCAAATATTTGTGTTTATTTTACATCAAGTTATATTGAGAACATATGTTTAGTTAACTTAAAATTTACTTACAGTTACTCCCAAAATTGAGGGTACACCTACTTTTAAAATGGGAATCAATGTTTAGAATGAAAAAATTATATTAAATGAGGGAAATATAATTATATAAAACCTTTAAGCATAGATGCGTTTATTAGATCAGAATTCATTATTTTGAATGATAAAATAAAATATTTGATAGATTAAACATACATATAATAACTTATAAAGAAAATTAACAGAAATTAATAGCCACAAAATTGAGAGTACATGCATCGATTTTCCTGCATAAATCATGAATAATAAAGAGTTAATATTTAGTAGCATAACCTTTTGCTGATATGACAGCTTCCAATCGCCGAGGCATCGATTCCACAAGATGTCTAGTGGTCTCGGGAGCAATATTCATCCATTCTTCTTGCAATACCGATTTCAATTGTTCCTTGCTTGTAATTTGATGTTTTTGCACAGCTCTTTCAAGGTGGGGCCATAGATTCTCGATAACATTTAAGTCGGGAAACTGTGGAGGTGTATTAAGTTGATTCCGACAATGGTAAAGCAGCCATTCTTTTACAACAAACGCAGTGTGCTTGGGGTCATTGTCTTGCTGGAATATGAAATTCGACCCCAGTCCCAATTTATCAGCACTTTCTTTCAAATTATTTTGCAGAATATTAAGAAAAGCCATCTTGTGCATGATTCCATCAATGAATACTAGCTTTCCCACCCCCAACACAGCCATACACCCCCCAAACCATCACCGTCCCACCTCCGTGCTTCACAGTAGGAGTTGTGTGTTTTGGGTGGTGTGAGGTATTTGGTTTACGCCACACCATTCGACGACCGTCACTGCCGAAGATGTTGAACTTACTCTCATCGCTGAAAATGACTTCGTTCCAAAACTGTTGAGGCTTTAAAATGTGTTCTTTAGTGAATTTCAATCGCTTGACTCTATTCCTCTTACCAATTAAGGGCTTTTTTTTTTTCGAGCTACTCTACCATTATAGCCAGCCTTTCTTAGGACTCTTCGTACCGTTTCTGCAGAAACCGATCGACCTAAGGTATTAGAGGTACTGGCTGCAATTTTAGGAGCACTAATTTTAGGATCAATCTTCATTTGATGTATAACTCTTCGCTCGGTTATAGAGTTCATAATTTTCTTTCTCGCTCTTCCTTCGTTATTTGCCAGTATACCAGTCTTTTTAAATTTTTGCAGGATTTTTGGATACAGTTAACACTTCGTCCAACTACTTTAGCAATATTCCGCTGATTTACCTTCGTTTGACAGTTTATTAACAAGTTTTCTCTTCGATCGTCGTTTCCTTCCGATTCTCCATTTTAATCAAGACATCAAATCACAAACATAAATTTGTTATCAGATAGCCTTTGAAAACCTTCCTTTATCATAGAACTATTATCAAATTTCTATTTAAAAAATTACTAGTAGTTTTGCATAGTGATTAAAGAAGTGTACCCTCAATTTTGTGACATTAAAATGGTGTAGTTTTTCTTTCAAACCTTCATATTTTTGTTTCAATCAGTTTCCACATCTTACGTTTAATGTTATTTGGAAGAGTAATGTATGCATTTTGAATGTACAAAAGTGCGTGCGTTAACATAGCGTATTAATTTCTACACCTGGTGATCCGATGGTGAATTCGGAATTAAGTGTACTCTCAATTTTGGGAGTCACTGTATGTTACACATCTTCAGAGTAGTTAACAGAGGTACTTCAGCATTTAATTATCTAAAATTAGAACACAAGAATCTGATATGTAACCATACATATATCAAAAAGAAGTATATATATTTATAAAACTTATTTTACTTAGTAATTTTACAATATTACAGGGATAAAGAAATGGAAAAATATCTTACTTTATTACAGCTCTGTTAATGTTTATACTAGTTGATGCAATAAGAACCACTTTCAAACATTAGAAATCAAAATTATCATTTACCATTTGTAAAATTACACATAAAAAAAATGTGCTACATTTTAAAAATCTTTATTCGCTGCACTACTTAAGGTAAAATATATGATTTATCGAGAATTGAATTCCAAATATGGTAAATTAAGGAATTAAAATTTTTAAATTAGAATGTGTATATAGTAGAATATAAATTTGTGTCCATATATTAAATATAAAAGTCCTGCTTCACTCCTACATGACCAAAATAAAAAAAAGTCATTTTTGAATTCATAATTCTTTTAGAAAAAAATAAAAATTGTAATATATTTGCGTGGTTTCAACACATATGTTTTTCAGAGTTTGACTGTATGGTATAAAAACTGTCTCACACATATACAAATTTTTTTACTACATATGTATAACAAATATGCATTTATTGGTATTTGCACAATTTGTAGATTTATCATTATAGAGATTAGATTTATTTTATACTTTTGCAAAAATAAATCTCATGATATATGTCCTGAATAAATTTGTTGCATTGAGTTTGTTGCAAATATTGACCTAAGAAGAGTACTTTGATCAATTTTATGATATTTATCGAAGAGAATCTTTTTTCAAAATTATTGTTAAGAGGTTAATTGGTCAAAATCACTGATATTTTTGTGTGACATATGTTTCGAAGATAAATTTTGGGCTCTTGTGTATTATAATGATCAATTTCTTTTTTTTTAAAGTATAATTATATGTAAAAGGACACTTTAGATACATATTAGTGATAACAAAATAAAATGCCAATACATTTCTCCAAGTAAGTTTTAAGTTTGCATGAAATGGAACTCAAGTTTTTAACACTAAACATAAATATCTGGTCAAGAGACATAACTAGTAGAAATTGTGAATGGAAATTTTATGCAACTATTTATTTCCATATTGTATTAAATTGTTTCTCTCTTATTTGCAATTCATTGTGTTATAAAAATAAGATTCATTTTCATTAAAGGATAAATATTTATTGTTAATCAAAAACTTTCATATTAACTATATCTAATATGAGATAAACAATAGCTTAAAGAAGTATGCAATTCAATTAGAAATTAAATTGAATTTGTGAAAATTATAGTATTTTTTTCTGATGAAATATTCTTTAACATTATACAATTATTTATAACAAGTTGTTCAACATGTTATAAGCACTTTATACAAAGGCAATTAAAAATTATTGAATTTGTAATGTAAATTTTTAATATAGTTCATACTCGCATTAATAATCTGAATTTGTGATCCAAGTGTCGCATATCAATGCATAATATTTAGTAGCCGAGATATAAAGGTGAAGTTCATATTACATTCAATATTTTTAAAAATTATATATTAATATGATTTATTTCTTTAACTTAATAGTGAAATTGTATTTTCTTTTATTACTTTATACAATCATTTCTAAAAATTTCCAAACATTTTTTAAAAGATAATTACTAAGTAAATCAGCAAGTCAAAGATAGAAATGTTATTTTTTAGAAACATTTTCAAATAGCTTTAAATGCTTCATAATATTGTACAAAATATATATATGAAGTATTTTTATATGCATACATTGTGTAAACAAAAATTCATTTTCAACAAATAACTTCCACAGTGAAATAAAATATTCATTTGAATTTTAAGTGTAGGTAGGTAAACTCGAGTAAATATAATATATTTTTTAGAAAATTGTGTTATTTACCATTTCTAAATAATGAAGTTCTGGGGGGTGTGAGAGAAATTTCATGCATAACATTATTTATACATATAAATTCACACCTGTGTGAAGAACAGGTTTATCAGCTAGTAGCATATAAGTACAAAGGGAAAAAATTAAGAACTTCCTATAGTATTGATAAATCAAACCAAAATTACGGGATTATTTCAAATGTCTGACACTTATAATGCTACACATAGAGTGTTTAATGTCCCCATTGGTAAGCCATACTATTATACAATTTGCAATTTATGAAGTTGTAAAAAAAATTCAATTTTCATCACAGGAGACACATATATATGAATCATACGCTCACATCCTTAATTACCTTTACATGCATAATACTGAGTTTTCAGGAATTAAACTATTTTAAGGATTTGTGCAAAAAAGGAAAATAGTTAAATCATGGATAAACAAATACTTACTTCTTAAGTAGCCACTGAGATTTCAAAAACAGATGGAAAAAAACACTTTTACCAAAAGATAATTATCTTCATTTATCTAAAACTTTCATATTAACTAATGTTCTATGTACACAGGCTTCAAGAAATAAACTTTTTTGCAAGTTTGATATGTACTTGAAAAAAATAAGACAATAACATATCAAATTAAATGTAATCATTTCTAAAATTGTTACCCCTTTTGTAATGGTTTCATTCCCTTAAGAATATTGTATTTTAATTTAAAGAAAGAAATGACATTAAATTTTAACAGCAAAAAATAATTATAAATAATTTAGAAATCGATAATTTGTGTGTGGAAAGTAAAAATCAAAGAAACATTTCTTTAATTTTTGTAAACATTCCTCCCACAAATTATCATCCAATTGAAAAAATTCAGAATAAATATTTTCTCCTGACTTTGAATTATTAATTAAAATTACAAACAGGCATTTTTTATATTATTCACACCTAACTGACACTATGTTGTATAATAATAGGTGTGAGCTCTTTTTAAAGAAATGATATCAATGTTATTCGATAATCATACAATTTTAAAAAAGTAGTAGTAATTTTAATTCTATACTGTCAACCATTCTTGCGCAAAACTATTTAATAAATAACTACTAAATTAATTAAGAACTAAAATAACTAAGAGTCATACCTAAGTGTACCATGAACTATAAATAAATGCTAGGATCCAACCGAACTAGGATAAATAAATATGCCAGCTAACACTAGTCGGAAGCAGACAATTACCTAATTAGATAAATAAATTAGAATAAAACAAAAATTATATCAAAGAGTTGTTAAAATTATTTCCTAACGAATATATATGCTAGAATAATGCAAAAAATACAATGATATCATATGTTTTTAATTAGATAAAATTAAGAGACAAGAACGATGTCAACAAACGTATAGGAAAATCAATGGTATGAATTCGCACGTGCTGTTTATTGACGTTGGAATCACGTGATTACTGACTGGCGTCAGTCTGTCCATGAAGTTACTCCATTGCTCTATCTCTGGCGGAAGTCTCAACAATGTTTCGCTGAAACTTAAAAATTCTGGAGAACCCAAGGAACCCAAAATTATAACCTGGATATTTAATCTGGTTATAAGATACTGACTTTCACTTACTAAAATATAAATTACAGACAATTAAGCAGTTCAACACTGCAATGGTTTCCATGATATATTAACTTCAAGTGCTAAGACGGAAAATTTTCAACTGTGCAGACATGAAATCCTTAACAACAAAATCCTTCTATCATTAGACTTTCCTCTATGATTCAACTTTTGAAGTTTGGTTGTTGTTGTCTAGGAGAAAATGTGTTTGCATTACATAAATAATATTTTCAAATATATGAATACGCTTCTTTTTTAAAAAGAAAAGAAAAAGAAGCTATATTTATAATTTGAAATTCAGATGAGAAAATTCAAATGAAGGTTTCTATCTTTTGTGTGAAATCGTACGAAGTTAAGCACTGACATCTTTTTACTGTTAAGGCATCCGACTACGTTCGGAACCGGGATTTTAAAAGAGCGCATCAATGGATACTTTTCAGGATATTTAGTGTCACTTAGATTAGAATACTTGTATAAAATTCTTCTAAGGACATTTTGACAAAAAAATTTATTTAAATACACTATTTTGGCAAAAAATTAACTTAGAATAATTTTTTTTTCAAATTGTTCTCCTTTTATAAAAAAGGCTTCTAAAATAATAAAAAAAATATTTCGCTTACATAAAATAAAGACTTCTCTCCAGAGAGTCTGAACTAAGATTTTTGAAACATTCACTTTATTTTCAAAGTTACCACCCATTCAAATAATTGACGGCGTTTTTTTTCTCAAAATTGATCCCCTCTGTTGTCATAAAAAGTGGATAAACCCACTTCTAAGTGATATATTTCAAAAGTTCTCGTTGAGCCTCTGTAGAGAGGCCTGAGCTATAGACAGGCAAAATGTTATAATAATAGATGCATTTTTCACAAAAGGAGAATATTTTGAAAATGGGTCATTCTATGTTCATTTTTTGTCAAAATATTATACTTAAATAATTTTTTATTGCAACACTATTTTACATACATTTTCTTATCTAAGTGACACTAAATATCATAAATATTATCCATTTACGCGCTTTTGCAAAATCCTGGTTCCGAAACGGTTACGGTATTCCAATACATTCTTTTTTTTAAAAAAAAAATAATCAGATTTTTTTTTAATTGGAAAAAATTCAAGTACTATAGCAATGAAAGGAACTACTAAAATTCAACTATTACTGCATGTATGCAATGATTCATTATGTATACTAATTGTTCTTGAAACATGTTTATTAAAATCAACCGATTTCACTAAAATGTATTCTTTTAATTTTAAATGGACGGTATAGATTCGCAGACAAAGATGAATCACAAATAATTTACGTGGCATAGAAATAAGACGCAAAAACTAAATAATCTTTTCCTGTATAGTTTATATAGAAAAACATTTTGGAGCTGAGTTACAGAAATCTTCCGTCATTGTGAACATGAATTAAAAAAAAAAAAAAGAACAGAAACCTATTTATAAATGCCGTATTTATTTGAGTCTAAGCCACCCCAAAATTCTCAATATACTTTTGTAAAAAAATAAAAATAGTGTAAAAATGTTTTTCGGTATCCGATATTTATGCCAAACTAAAAAAAAAAAAAAAACTAAAATGAGAACTAATAAGAAGTGAATAATTAATTTAATTTATCAGTATTGAAAATTTTTAAAGGCATACATAAACATATATAATTGCTCTAACCGGCAGTAGATATTCTATTTCCTCTATATAATGAATTTTTCCACCTTCGATTCTAAGCAATACTTCATTTTCAATAGCATTATTACTGGGAAAAAAAGTGAGGCTTCAATTCGGAAAAACATGGTGGTAGAAATTGCGCATAAATAACATTGAAGTCCCAATCAGAATCATCATTATAATATTAACAAGGTGGAATTAAAAATTTTATAACAACTATTCTTAAACACTGATATTTTCTTATATAGTGATGGCACTTTTTTTTCATTCCAAAGTGCTTTTTCTCTTGATGAGTATACAAGTACCGAAAATCCTTGAGTTATTTAATCTTTTTGCGCGAGATAGCAATTTTTTTAGGATGCTTTTGCCAATGAGCTAATTGCTGAAAACAATTACAATCCAATCCGTTACATCACACATTTTGAAGAAGAGAGTACAGTCTTATTCCGTTAATTTATTTTTATTCCAAGATATTGAGGAAAATAATCGCTTGAACTTTAGTTGACACTTTTGGGAAACGCAATGTTATATCTCAATATATTTCCGACAGATGGCAGCATGTGTGATGAAAATCTTTCTTTTGCTTCGTGGTTCGGCAGTAAGTGAAATCTTGATGCTTTTCGTCCCTATATATATATATATATATATACTAGCTGGTATACCCGTTCTTCGCACGGGTGAACTGAAAAATTAAACAACACAGATGAAGGAAAAAGAAGTTTTTAATGAGTTAATTTTATGTGAATTGAAAATTAAACAAAAAAAGCTTTTTTCATATCTCAGCTAAACAAAAAAAGAAAGAAAAAAAAAAAACCCTTTTGTTAAATTTTAACTATGTAGATCTAATAGCCGATAAAAAGGATTTTTTTAAATTTATAATTCCTCGTAACACTCTTGAGGGTCGATTTTTCAAAATACCTCCCTAAGCTGATCTCTGCTCAGCAAAAGTAACACATTCTTAAAAGTTTTGCGTAATGAACGCTTAAAGTAGTGTAAATAATTTATATCTGAAAGTGTAATACATTAATATTACTTTCTGTTTTATTTATTTTATTTTAAAATTGTAATATTCGCAAGCAACGCCGTTTCTTAAATTATAATGGCGATTCAATGAAAAACATAGCGAAATGTTAACGATAGAGTCAAGTTGGCAAATGGCTAGCTACTTTTCCTAGCTCGAGCTTTATTAGAGCTTTGTAAGACCCGCCGTGTAGGGGCGAAATGCACTTTAATACTTTATCCAACCGCATTATGATTTACTGCAGTTGTTTTCATACAATTTTTTTTGGATCACTACATGTACAAATTAAGGGATATACATAAACAAAATACTCCACTTTGGAAAATTTATTCCGTTAGAGCTAATAAATTAATTAAAGATATTCCACTGTAAAATTAATTATGTACACCGTTCACTTAAAATAAATAGTCAAATCATTTTCCAAGGTCTTCATTAACAGACAAAACCATAAGACACTTAAATTTTGACATTAACTATTTTTTTGCGACAAAAATAATAATCTTTGCAATCCGCTGAAAACGCAATATCTGCTACAAAACTTTTCGCCTTCCCCACTAAAATACTCATCATAGAACCCGTGCTGCCATATATCTTGGAAGAGTGGGTTTCAAAGAATATTAAAGCTAAGTATTGGTAGAATATTCCTTCTAAGTTGGTGTGGTGTGGTAGTTAAGAGAAGAGGGTGCCAGATCAGGTGTCGTCCACGTCACTTGACCATGGTTCAAAATTACGTGGTCCGTTGCCAAAAGCCCTCATGTAGCTGAACAGTGCGACGTTAATATTCACTCGTTCTCAGACAACGTTTTGTTTCTCAGACAACGTTCGTTTCTCAGACAACGTAAACAACTTTTATGTTGTTATATCTTCGCCTTGGAAGCTGTTGAAGGTTAACAAGTGATTGAAGAGATCTACTTTTTTCTCTTAAGTAAAATAAGTGATATCCTTTATCCACAGCAAGAGTCCATCCTCCATCTAAGCGTGGGAGTTACGGCTTATTTTGATTCTTACAATTGTGGATGGGCTTTCAAATATACGAGAAAGACTTTGGCTGTTCGTAAATTGATCCCATGCAAAAAAAAAAGCGAAGTGTAGACTGACTCATATACAATTAAGTTGAAATATATAGGTAGCATACATACAAAAAAAAATACATACACATATTTTACGAAAAAAAAAGAAGATGAAACACTTTGAGGATGTGGCTGTTTAAGAGAAAACACGCTTAAATTTCTTACTCAGACAATGAATAGATTAAAATTTCAATGCCGCAGGACGCATCAAAAACCAACAATTTCTCATTGAACATCAAAATCAATCATTCGGGAGCCCCTCGCCCTGATGGCGAAGCATGCTTATATGCATCGATATAAAGAGTGATAAAGATTTCTATTCTTATTCTGGCAAGAATTCATAAGTTGTTGCTCTAAATCTGCGGTATTTTGGTGTGCCAAAATCTGGAGGTCTACCATGTCCCTTGCATATTCAATTGGTGAAAGGTTTAGTGACCTTTCTTTCAAAATTTACCAGTCAACGGAAGCTTTGATTCCTACTTGATGTGAATCACCTTTTAATTATTTTGATTTATTTTTCAACTTAAGAACGTAAAAATATGATAGATTCATTTATTTTTGTAACTTTTAAGACAATTAAATAAATGCTGTCTGGCGCCTGTTACTCTCTTATCCTTGTTGCATTGTGGTAGTTTTTCTAGTCTAATAGTGCCAAATCTTCTCTATGAAGCTTCGTCTTCTAGGGGTGAGGCAAACCTTATTGTATGAGCACTTTGTGGCCCAGTTTGGTTAAACGAGTAGCTCAGTGAAATCAGGTGGCCGCGGTAGCTTAGTGGTCGTAGTCATTAACTCGTGGTCCGTGTTGTCGAGTCGTAGGTTCGAAACTTGTTGTTACTGATAAACCTCCACGTAGAGGGACTAGTACGCATTACATCGGCCGTAACTCAAAGCCCTCTCGTTGTAGTGGTGTGGAAGTTTGGGGACTGATACCAGGTATATCAGCCTCTTCAGTTGATCGAGATCTCAGCCTGGGTCACATTGCTTGCGACCTCAGTACTGTGGCTCTCTAGTGGCCACGGTAGCCTAGTGGTCAAGGTAAAGGACTTGTAACCGGCGTGTCATGAGTTCCAGCCTAGGACCGCTGAAGACTCGACTTGTAGGGGGGGGGGAGATGCCCTTTAAATCTGTCGAGGCTCAAACGTCCTCCCCTTAGTGTGGTGTGGAAGTTAGGAGAGGGGTACCAGCTGAAGTGTCGTCCTCGTCATTTGACCATAACTCAAAATGACGAGGTCCATAACCAAAAACCCTCGAGTAGTTGAACAGCGCGACGTTAATATTCATTCACTCACTGTGGCTCTCTACCTCTACAATGACTCGCACTAAAATTACTTGAGTATTATACTTTAAATTGACATTGTACAGAAAATAGAGTTTAGAGAAAATAGTAACCTTTTTTAGTAATTTATGGCAAAAATTACAGTCTACGGCAAAACTATCTAGTTTTTCTTCCTTTTTAATTAGCTTCAGAAGTTAAAGAACATTTTCAATCGTTAAGAAAACTATAACTGTTGAAGTGTCTCTTTTTAAGAGCTTTGCAACCAGATCCACCAGCACGGATATAACGAGGGTTATTTAAGAATCTAACAATAAATACTTCCTTTTTGTAAGAATGATCGCCATGCGAATATCCGTACAGCAAGTATTGCCTGTAGAAATGCATTGCATTTGCAGGAAGTCAATTAAAAAGGCCTTTCACACGAGCCTCCTATTAACGAGAAGTGTATATATAGTTACATTTCCGAAAAAATTAATCGTAAATTACTGTGGAAGTAAAAAAAAAAATGTGTTTTGTCTATTAGCATTAACCACTTAAAATCCTTATTTAAAAGCATGAAAAGGTTTAAAAAATACTTAATTTTTTTCTTTTAATGTAAAAGAAGCTTTATTGAAGATAATGTTCATAATATTACGAAAATATCTAGAAATTAATTTTTAAATGGAAACTATGAAAAAAAATCCATTAAAATATCCAAATTCGTATTGTTACGGTCATAGTTACTTTAAGTAAAACCAAAAATATATGTTTCTGTAAGACATTTTTATAATAATAAACAATGAAATGAAATCCTATTTCGTCAACAATCTTCTTTAATACGATAGATGCGCAAACATGGTACAAAACACAGACCAACATTATAATCAGAACATTGGTATCGGGATTCTCGTCGCGTATTTCCCCCCTGCAGTCATTTCTTTTCCTTCACTCAACATTTACTTTACTATGACGCGCGTAGTATTACGTTTCTTTTTCCACTATGGTTAACCAGCCTAATATTATGTACCTTTATGGATCAACGTGCTATTTTTTCTAAACAATTGTTTCATGAGGTCAAATAATTTGGACTCTTGGGAAAATAATCAAACTATAAATACTAACAACTCTCTCACAAAACTCTTTATTTATTTCGAAAAATACATTTTATGTTTTACGTGTAATTCAAATTAAAGTAACATTAGTGTGATTTCTACTGCTACTGATTAGATGAAAAATAACTTCTATTAGGATTGTATTGATTGATTGATTTAATATTAACGTCGCACTGTTCAGCAACACGAGGGCTTTTGGCGACGGACCACGTAATTTTGAACCATGGTCAAGTGACGTGGACGACACCTGAGCTGGCACCCCCTCTCCTAACTACCACACCACACCAACGGGAGGACGTTTCAGCTCTCGACAGATTTAACGTGCATCGCTGCCCTATACGGTGGGTCTTTAATGGTACTGGGCTCGAACCCGTGACAAAGCAAGCCACGGTCCGATACCATACCACTCGGCTACCGTGGCCTATTAGGATTGTAAGATGCTACTTTTAGCAAAATGCATGCTGGCTTGGAGTCATCTGCCAAACAGTTTCTAAGCGAATCTTTAATGCTATTCATCTCTCAAAATAATAACTCGCAGGCTTGGTAGATGAAAATATGGTTGAAATAGCATGAATAGCATAACCCAGCTTCTTCAAACAGTTAAATGTGTATGGAATTGAATTCCATGTTTCTAAAATTTCATTACTAGTATTTTTACTCATATTACTTGTTAATCTTTTTGTTTCGATCAATTCCAACTTTCTCCTTTTTACAAATTTTTGAATCCATATAAAACTAGACTTAATAAATTTTCAATTTCCAACCAATCGAATTGGGGCAAGTTCAGTTAATTAAATGAAATCACATCAGGGTACATAAAAAAAAAATGAGCGTTTTCGATAATTCTTTGAACTGAGGAAATTTCACTGAAAACTGCGATCGATCAATCGAGTTTGTTCGTAGTATATCATATTGAACTTTGTTATTTTGTATTAAACTGCAAACCGTTTTCATCGGTGAAGTGCCCAAAATATTTTGTCACGTGCCATCAATGGCACGCGTGCCAGTGGTTCGCCATCCCTGACCTAGACGTTAAATGATTAAAATATGCAAGCAATGTTTGGCCATTCCTTAAATATAATGAAATTTAATAAATAAAAAGAAATGTCAAAAGATAATCTTTCTTTAACTAGGCTTATGCAAGATACTTCCATTGATTGTCTACTCCAGTGATTCTCAACCTTTTTTCTGTGTTGCAGTACATTTTTAACAAGTTCAAAATTTGGCGGCACACTAACAATAAAATAAGCTTAAAAGAATTTTACTTATCTAAAATATACTATGTAAAATAGCGATTTACGATTGTTAAAACTAAGTTAAAGTGAGTGGCCAAGCTTTTTTTTATGAACAAGCGCAGATTAAATGAATGTATAAATTTCTGTGTGTGTGAGAGAGAGAAGAATGTTTGTTAAAAAAAACACAGTGATTAACCTGGTTTTTTTTTATGTGTGTGTGGTACACACACACTATTAACAATTTCAAAATTGGGTGGCACACTAAAACAATAAAATAAGTCTAAAAGAATTTTACCCACCTATAGTACACAATATGAAGTAGTTTAGAATAATAAGGTTCAATGTTAAATGAAATAATATGTATGAAAAAGACAATAAAATGTTTAGTGAGTAATTAATTATGCGAAATTCGAGCTGAATGATTTTTGATCATTTCGTTTATATCTGGTCGCAAAAATTATAATGTCTCTCTCATTGCGTTATCTATATGTAAAAAAGTCTCGATCTCCTTTTTTCAATTCCTACACTATTAGCTCAAACACTCTATATACTTATCTTGGTGGAATTTTCAATCGTTAATAAAATACACTTCAAAGCGCTCAATTGAGCTGAAATTTTATATACATGATCATTTTGGATGACTCATATAACCACTTAGTGTAACAGATATTCAACGAATCTGCAACAAATGCTACGAATATCTTTAGGAAGTATGCTTTCACTGATAATTTGACTATATAGTAAAAATTGATGAATGGTCAAATTATACACAGAGAACGTAATTTAGACTTTTACTGTGTTGACATACCACAGTTAGTACCATTTCTTAGTTCAATCAAAAAATAAAACTATGAGCATTCTAAGCATTTTTTTATGAGACAATTTCATTTATATAAAAATAAAGAGGATCTTAAGCATATAGTATACAATACTATTTCGAAAGTAATCTAGGTAAAGAATAAAATTCATTCGGGACTTTTGAAAACATTTTTTAGATTCAATAAACAGAAAAACTCTATGTGATTTCCGTCTCTCTCTCTCTCTCATTCATTTTATGTTTATATATGTAATAATTCCCTTTTATAAATTTCTCTCAAGGGATTTTAATTCATAATGCTCTTGAGCCCTTCATGACTTGACGTGATAATTAATTTTTAGCTTATCCGCTAACGGAAACAATTATAACTACTTCCAAAAAAACTGAAGCTTCAACATTTTTAACACAGGATAATGCAACCTTGCATCACCCGAGTATTTGGACCCATCAGAAAAGCCTTTACATGAAAACAATCGTATGATTTTAATAAGTTCTGATTGACCAAGACAAAAAGTTGAGATCTCAGGAGACTAAAAAGAATGCTTTTGTGGCTGTCTTATATGTTTGCGTCCATGTGTAATTTTTTGCAGCGTTTTGTGGCGTCATTTGTATGTTAAAGCAAAACAAATATGGATATTTTAAGTATAAAAGCCTCCTCATCCCTTTCCATTGAAAAAGGATTACATCTATACAAGATGTCTTAAATCAAGTCCGTAATATTTCATATATATATAATCAGTAATCATAAACTAAATTGCCATAAATCGTATAGATGTGTGGGTGTTAGGTATCTATAAATATACGTACCATTTTCTCCGAAAATAAAGCTCCGTCTTGTATTATTTTTTGCTGCCAAAGATTTATCAGGACTTATTTTCAGGGGATGTCTTCTACTTGAAATTTTATTCATTATTTATTTATTTTGACATTCAAATTGACATTGATTCCAACTTCTGAACCTCATCTCACTGAAGGAAGCCCTCCAGTGTTTTGAATTCAGGGGATTTCGATGGGTTCAAATGGGAATGCTGACGAACTCTTTGCTCTTCTGTCTATTTATAGATCATGTCTTGCTACTGAGAAATGGTTTTCCAGACCTCATCTATACTCGCTCTTAGCAATTCTTTGTCCACTTGATGGGTTAAGATGATCATACTTTAATAACTCTTTGCAGACCATTCTGAGATCCAACTTCTCTTTGCAGAAAACTTTGTATCTTACCTGTACAATTCCCTTCTTAGACTCAACGGGACCTTTGTAATCTTTCACAAGTATTTTCTTGTTATCGATTGAATAGCTCTTTTTTCTTTTACATTCCTTTTACAGTTATTTTATATGAAGATAAAAACATCACACACTTTCCTTAAATTTATCACTCATTCAATTAACAATCATTTGAAACACTTGATAGATTGAATAGCGAAGATTCTAATTGATTGCAGCCAAGTTGCTATAAAGCAGGCTCATGTGGGTTGTATCTGAACTTGAATTGAATATTTGTCAATGAGAGAGATTGTGTTGGGCTCACAGTGTTAACCATGACTTATTTTAAAGTTAGGATTTGTATTGCGAGAATTCTGAAAAACCATACTAGGACTTAGCTTTCAATTAGGTTTTATTTTAGGGGGGAAACGATATATATAAAGAGATACATAGATAGATAGAAAGAATTATCTATGAACATATATATTAGATCCTAAAACGAAACAAAAGATCATAGTAAGAAACTTTTTGATAATATTGTCAAAAAAGCTTATCATTTTATTTAATTCTTTCATATCGTACTAGATATGGAACTGAATGAGCAGGCTGGGGATCAACTTTATCATTTTCAATCGAGTTTAGGACACCTTCACTTGTACTTCATTCGACAAACTTGACGACAGAGTGTCAAGATATTGATACTTAGTTGAATTTTAATGTAAAAAGGATTCTATTTTCCCTCATAGAAGCTAAGTTTATATAAAAGCTTCTAAATTCGGGATTTTGTCATTTTATGCACAATTTCTTGTGTATCATCGGGCTACCGAGGTTCCCACGAATGGTTTTCAGATCATTTAACTAATCATATAATGTATAGAAATTTCGTAAGAAAAAACCTGTTTCGCGTTGCCATCCTTGTCATTTAAATAAAGCTTCAAATTACGATCGTGGGATTGGTATATAATGCGATATTATAACAGACATGATCTGATGATCTCATGATTTATGAGAAGAAAAATAATTTTGTGAGCATTTTTGCTGTAGACTACATAACTGAAGAAATTAGAAAAGCTTGCAATACACACACACACACAAACCACCACGACAAAATTCTACTTTTTTTTTAGATTTTAATAAATTAAAAGTAAACATACGACGAAATGACGAGAGTGACACCTAATATGATACCAAACTCTTTAAAATTTCCGCACCATGCCAATATAATGATTTTTAGACCCATCGTAAATCAGCCTTTCGATTCTGTGGATCTTCTGTAGCAGCAGGGTTCACACCCACAACTTAACAAAAACAATGATGGGCATGGCATGGAAGTTAGAAGAGAGAGAGAGAGTGTTAGTTATTAGTTTAAAATTCTCTCTCCTCCTCGTCATATATCTCATACGACACTAATGGATGAAGTTGATCGCCTTCGAGCTTAGGGTGATGTTAATTTTAACCAATCAATTGTCCATTTATTAAATTATTGGTATTAATTTATAAATTTATTTATAAGAAAAATTATTTAAAGGTATTGAAAAGTTTCTTAAACCTTTTTGCACTTTTTAAGGCGTTTTATATGTGATTTTAAGCAATTTTTATGTCATTATTATCCGGGCGTTATAGTGATATGATCCATTAAACTCGATAACACATCTTCGTTACCTTTTTTTCGGGGATAAATTTTGAAGAGACCTATAATGATTTATAATGAGAATTCCATGACATTTGGCTCAGTCTATTTTCGTTTAACCATCTGTGAGCGCTACTCCATCGGGACGCGTTCTTTTTCCCCCCTTCTTTTTTTAATATCAGAACAATCTTATTAGTATTTTAACTTATAAAGTAATCAAATCGTTCAAATAAATATATTAATGTAAAACTGCAGAAGCTCAAATTCTTCACTTATTTCTTTTATGGATATCTACCGTTATCCTCTCAGAACACCTCGTAACATAACGATTATATATATATATATATATATATATATATATATATATATATATAATCAAATATAAAAAGAATTTTTTCAATATATAATCATATACATATACATACACATATATATAAATTTATACACACATATACATATACATAAACAAAAATATAAAAATAATCATATAGTTATATACCTAAGATAACTAAAAGTAGGAAGGAGGCACATAGTATAAAGACAAATTCCTGGCCTTAGGAACCAGGATTGCAGGTTTAAACAAGTTTTGCGGCGCCAACCTTCACCTGTAATTTGTCATACTATGTACCAAGAGGAAAGGAAAGAGTTATATATGTGTAGAATTTAAATATTAAATCATTAAACTAAAGAACATATGAACATAAACATAACCTACTAAAACGTATTTATAACGATGGCCAGGAGTGCAGTATCGTGTTCCCGCCAAATAGGGAGGGCAGAACCGCATAAAGTTAATTGCGATACGATATAAGAAACGATTAATTGCGATACGATATACGATAATAAGAAATATATATATATATACTTTTAAAAATCATAAAAAATAAAAATAAATATCAAAAAATTAGCGTAAAATATAAAGAAACTCAGAAAAATATATATATTAAGAATTTTTAAAAAAAAAAAAACATGTGGCGCCATCTATATAATAATTGTAGGATAAATTAGATGTTGTCTAAATTTAAAAAAAACATTACAAAACATAATAACAGTAAATAATTACATTAATACAAATTGTGTGTGTGTGTATCATAAAAAACTATTATAAATATAATTACAAAGAAAATTAGCAGGGTATCCATGTTCAATACAGTGATTAAAAAAAATTTTAAGATTTAAAAAAATATTAGCTTTATCGCTAACTAATACTTTATTGCGATAAATATAGTTAAAAATAATATTTCTATATATAGATATTGATAAATTAGAATTCCAGTAAGGCACTTTGATGATATTAAAATTAAAGGCATCTCTTTTATCATAAATATTAGAATGTAGTTTCAAATCCTTAATATACAGTGATACATCTAGGTAATTTGTTTTGATTGGATTATTATTAATTTTAACTAAGTTTAAGTAGGACGGATAGAAATTAATAATAGGATTTAAATTATCATTTTTGCCAAAAATAATTAAATCATCAATATATCTAAAAATGTAGTAGTCATTATTAATAACATAATATATATATATATATATATATATATATATATATATATATAATCGTGAATTATTTTTAAAGGTCCCGCATTTCAATGGTTCGAGCTGCACGTGGAATGGAGAGAGGGCTTACGCATCTAATGAGGAAGCCCTGATTAGGTGAACGTCCTGGCTCGGCGGAAAATTGAGCTTGGATCTCAGTTCTACTAAATCTATTATTCACGACGACATGATTGTCTCTTTTCCGAGTACTCTTCACTCCCACGCAATTTGGGCATGAAAAGCGCATACAAAGTATGACGTCTTAGGAAAGAGCTTTCCTCGGGGTCAACACTAGCTACTCATTGGCCATTCTTATTGACTCCGATTCAGAAGAGGGGAGGATTTATGGAGGATTGGAAAAGAAAGAATTGTAGATACATTTTCTTTTTTATTAGGAGACTTACTTACACTAGCACGAGTTCGAAAGTTGCGTTTACTGTTCTTGTTTACCTTTCTCCGCGGGATTGTTATTGGGTATGCAGTTGATAATCTCAAACATAGCCCATTATTTACTACTTATTTATACATTTATTCGTTTGTTTATTTGTTAAATTAACTCCATACACCAAAATAACTTAACAGACGATAATCTTCATCATTCTGAGTTTCAATGAATTACCAACGACGCTTGAATTGGCGTTTTCTTTCTAAACTTATACTCCACATGAGAACATTTTTTTTTTGTATTTGATAGTTTTATTTGATAGATAAAATTCTCGAACCACTGCTGACCATTCAGATTGCCTTTCCATAATTAGAGGCAAGCTCTATAAAAATCTGTATTGTATTTTTTTAGGCTCTATATTTTACTAATTTTTTTTAACTTTTTATTGTCATAGATTGTGTGTATATATATATATATATATATATATATATATATATATATATATATATTGTTCTTCCAATTTTTTAAAAAAAATTATTTCCCTTCGCTTTCATTTCTACTCCTCTCTGCTCTATAATCTTACTTGAAAGAAGGGATAGTTTGAAACATACCAAATGATGAGCAAAAAAGTTGTATTTAAGTTAAATTTTTAACTCTGAATGTCAATGATTGGGTTTAGAGTAATCAACAATGCACCTTACACTTGTAGCTCTCAAACAGAGATAGCATACTTTTAGGATATGTGAATAATCTTGTGGGGGGGAGGTACGACTGCAGTCGTTACAAATAATTTTTGATTAATAACCTTATATAAGCATCTTAAAATTATGCTTAAAAAACAGTATACAAATTTGCTGAATGAAATTCTTATTAACAGTTAAGATAGGTCCAAAATGACTGTGTGTGAAAGAAAATGCCTTATTTAAGTAAATTTCTTATGAACTATATAGTATCCGACTCTATAACTGAAAAAAATATGGTTGTTGTTTTTCTATACTATCTGAATGGAGTTGTATCAGAAAGAATTTAGAATAGAAGTAGAGTGTGTATTTTTTTAATATTACGAAATTCAAACGATGTGTTTGCATTAGAATTCTTTCTTTTTTTTGTGTGAATAGAGTCCTATAATTTTTTTTTTCAGAGTTAAAGGAATGAAAACAGCCTCATCGCAACAGTGATATGATAAATAAAATAAAAATCTAGAAGGCTTTAATATAAAACTCAACCTACGAAGCCTAACTTAAGAACATTTTACTTACAAAATACAAGGGAATCCCAAATAGAGCCCAACTAACTTTCTGGTCGGATTGAAATTGTTTTACTCAACATAAAAGTTTTCAGTGTACGGAAATGAGAACTATCCGAAAACCATTATATTCAAAGGCTTACAGAAATAAATGTTATGTTGAAAAATATTGATATTTAAATGGTTGATGAAAAAAGCGTGAAAAAATTTCTCGCTAGACATTCTAATGCACTATTAGTGAGAATCTGTTTTCAGAATAAAATGCAGATCACGAAGACGACACCGGATCACTGGCGCACACAAGGGGGGGGGGTCATGGGGTCCGGACCCCCCCAAAGCTCTTGATTTTTTTCCGATTGATTATAATTCTAAGTATATAGTACGTAAAATTTAATGAAGTATTTGTTATTAATGATTAATTTTATTAATGAATGCTAATTATTGATTCACTAATTAGTTTTTACTGTGTTTTGTTCCCGAAAATCCAAAGGAGCCTGATACAAGAAGGGTGACCTTTCGACCTCCCCTTGAAAAATCGCTGTGCGCGCTACACTGCACCGGACTTGAAATCTTCTGCCCTGCCCGCACTCTAGTACATCGAACATGAAGATGCTCCCTTGAATATACAAGACGATATCAGAAATAAATTCGAGTCTCGAACTTGTAATCCTAGTATTTTTAAGAAACATTCTGAAACGAGAATTGGCGGTATTTCAAAGAATGTTTGCTTATCTATGTGAGTATGTGTTTACTGAACACGAATAAAGCAAATTGTTTTTAATTGCTAAATAAGAGGTTGAACGTTCCTCGTTATTCATAAAATGTCGAGGTCATTATGGCTGAGGCCTAAAGGCTTCGCAAAGAGACTTGGACTTAATATTTTCCTGATTGAAATGGACTGGAAAGAACTAAAAATACCTGAAAGTCTAGAACCTCTTTCAAGTACAAATATCTGAAATTGAATATTTGCTTACATGGTTTGGCATCAAATATCAAGATAAAACATTTGCTGGAGAAAAATTAAGTAAAGTTCCCGTTTCTGAAATTCCTCTGACGTCAAAGGAGTTATTTGATCGAGGCAATCAAGTGAAATGGATGATGATAAAAGGAAATCCACTTGAAGCTTACGCGCAATTAGCGTAATTAAAAAGGCACTAAATTTGGAACTAGCAAACGAGAGGAGTTTTACAGGGACGACGAGCAAGCGACAGGGAAGGTTCTGATCTTGCTGAAATAATGAATACTTATATAGTACTGATGATAAAGTTGGAAAGCATACAAAATGTGTGTGAATTGCTTGCATTATCTATATGTGCGCGTTGCTTATATAACAACATGCGGATTACTTCGTCTCATATGAAAGTTAATATTTTGTATGCATAGAAGGAAACACACACACACAATCATTACTATTCATTAATTAATTGTATTTCGGTTTTTTCATTGCATATAGCTTTTCTCAACTGCTTTGATTTCTTATGATTCACGCGATTGGGTTATTTTATCGTAATATTGATATTTATAGAATTCTTTAAATACATTGATTTTATTCGTGCATTTTCTAACTAAATCTAAGTCTTAGGAAAAGTTATAAATACGCTATATTTGTCCACATTTTGACCATTATTTACAATACATTGGTCATATGAAACATACTTTTTTATGAAAAGTTTTTGTGTGACACTTTCTGTAATATATATATATAAAGAAGTAGAAATAGAGGTCAGAGAAAGGGGATTGTTAAATATATTTTTATTTCTCCAACGTTAACTTTATGAGTAACATATTTACATTTTCACACCCTTTGAGAAATACATATATATATATATATATATATATATATATATATATATATATATATATACAGTGGCGCACACAGGAATTTTTCAAGGGGGGTCTGGGGTTGAAAGTTAACCATTCTTGTGTATCATGCTCCTTTTGATTTTGTCGATTTTCGGTAACAAAACACAGTAAAAAACTAGTTTTTGAATAAATAATTAGCATTAATTAATAAAATGAATCATTAATAGCAAGTAATTAATTAAATTTTATGTACTACTCAATCGGGAAAAAAATCAAGGGCTTTGGGGGGGTCCGGATCCCAGGACCCTCCCCCTTGTTTGCGCCACTGTATATATATATATATATATATATATGTGACATGCAGCCAAAAGCAACGCAGTCTTCGCGCGCAGGCGCATTGAAATGAAACTGAAACTGTTGGAGATTAGAGCAGAAAAAGAGAGAAGCAGCGAGAGAAAACGCGAGAGGTGCGCGAGCAGGCGTTACCTTCTGAAAATGATCGTCAATCTTATCTGTAAAAACTTTTCTACCTTTTTAATTAACTTTTGTTTAATGTTAAAATAAAATAGAAGATAGACCAACGTCTTGGACCCCTTGTTGTCTCCCACAAATTATGGGGGCTCGGCCGCGATCAAGTGATCGATAAACTTTCGATTTTGAACCAAAGTCTGGACAATGAACAACAGCGTCCGTGAAGGAGACGCTCCGCCATTTTTCGAAAACTTCGTTCAACCTGTGTAGAGGTTTGAACTCAGCATGAAAATTCCGCCTGTGTAGAGGCGATTGAAAAAAAAATTTCGATTTTGATCAAAATTTGGAACGAAAAAAAAAAAAAAAAGCCGTCCGTGCAGGAGACGCGCCGCCATTTTTCGGAAACTTCGTTCAACCTGTGTAGAGGTTGCATTCTTCATTTGAATCCAGCGTGAAAATTCCGCCTGTGTAGAGGTTGGAACCATCGACAAATATTCCGCCTGTGTAGAGGTTGGAACCATCGACAAAAATCCCGCCTGTGTAGAGGTTGGAACTAACTCAGTGTGAATAATCCGCCTGTGTAGAGGCCGGAACTACAATTTCAACTATATTACCTGCGAAGAGGTGAAATCAGTGGAATCGAAATTTTTTCTTCATTGGATACATCGTACGTGCGAGCAACAAGGGAGCCAGAAAAAAAAGGTAGGATCTTTCAAAATTTTCTAAAATGTATAAAAACGCTCGTAAAGAGGATTTCATAAGAGTTGTTGAGAAGCTAAACGGTATTGTGGAGAATACTGACACTATAGTTAAACTAAAGACTAAAATTGAGAACAGTAGTACATTTGAAAGTGATCCAGATTTCGTTAAAACTTTAATTCAAAACTGTATAGATGAGAGGGTATCGCGAAACAAAAGAGAAGTAACTTCAGGAAAACAGAAAATTGAGCTCGCGAAACTACAGTTAGCACAGTTAGAAAAAGAAGTCGAACTTCAATTAGCTAAAAATAAAGCATTAAGTTTAAATCCTGCAGCTAAATTCGAAGAGAAACAGTTCAAAACTTTAAATAAGGAAACCGCAACTCATATTGGCATTCGAGAAGCAGAAGATTGGTTTAGGCCTATTGATTTAGCTAAAGAGTGTGATATTTATATTTCATCTAGAAGCGGATCACATAAAGAAACTCCTATTACTTATGGATATACCCAAGACCCCTTTAAAAATAGATCACAAAACTTTAAACCAAAGAGTAAAGAGAACTATCCCCAATATCTTGAAAGAGAAAATAAAAATTGCTTTATATGCGGTGATTCATCTCATTGCGCAAGAGACTGTGAGAAGCGTTTTAAACCTAAAGAATCTAATGATCACATCCATAATAAAACAAACGTGAATACTTTGAAAATCGAGAGCGAAAAACAAAATAGCGATGAATGCTCAAATCTTAAATACGTAAACATTTTTGTGGAAAATCAGCCCGTAACAGCATTGATTGATTCAGGTTGCCAGATCCCAGTTTTAAATTCCTCACTAATTAGAGTGCAAACACCTTCCGAAGAAATCATAACATTAAGCTCATGTTTTGGCGAACAGCGTATGGTAGAAGTTAAACCCATAAATATTTCTCTTAATCAACAGTCTCCTAGCCTAAGTGTACGAACGGCGATATCACCGACCTTGACCGAAGAATTTATTATACATCCCAGTGTATATTCTGAAATAGAGAAACTAGGCCACGCAAAGAGCGATGTTTTATTGAATGAAAGTGAATCCTCTTTAGGTTCCCATGCTTATGCTTATTCAAGTGTTTCTTTTCCAAATGTTTCTGTTTCAAATGTGATAAAAAACTGTAGTTATGATTTGCCACATGTTAAGAACTTTAATACTAGGAATGATTTGAGTTCTCTAATTAAGGATTATAAATGTAATAAAATTAAGAGTACTAAGTTAAAAATGAATATTAAATTGAAAAATGATATTCCTGTGTGTCAGAGAGCCAGACGTTTATCTTGTTCTGAGAAATTACAGGTAAACAATCAAATTGATGATTGGTTACGACAAGGTATTATAAAAGAGAGTGTTTTTGATTATTGTTCTGATATAGTATTGTGTAAGAAAGCCAATGGTGCCATGAAAACGAGTTCCGTGGAATTCATCTCCCGCTCACCTAACCCTTTACCTATGAATAGTAATTATCGACGGTTTGTGTTGTTCCGGAAAATCTTTCAACCTTGGCAGTGGAAGCGAAGGAAAAAAAGAGAAATCGTTTGAACAGACGTCCAGAACTCTACAGAGGAAAATATCGATGCGTTCAACCAAAGATCAACTTGTTGAAAAGATGTTCTTATGCCGGTGAAACACAATGTTTTCCTGTGGAATCTTCCGGATGTCGAAGAGGTGCCTTCACATGATGGAGAAACTGTCTAGTTCAAAAAAAAAATTATGATATGTTTAATCTCTATATATTTGTCGTATAGTCCTTGTCTGTTCCGTTTTTTTTTGTATGTTTCAGATTCTCCTCTGGTCTCCATGGAAATACCGCTGCGGACAGCGTACGGTCAGGCTGGCCGTTGTGACATGCAGCCAAAAGCAACGCAGTCTTCGCGCGCAGGCGCATTGAAATGAAACTGAAACTGTTGGAGATTAGAGCAGAAAAAGAGAGAAGCAGCGAGAGAAAACGCGAGAGGTGCGCGAGCAGGCGTTACCTTCTGAAAATGATCGTCAATCTTATCTGTAAAAACTTTTCTACCTTTTTAATTAACTTTTGTTTAATGTTAAAATAAAATAGAAGATAGACCAACGTCTTGGACCCCTTGTTGTCTCCCACATATATATATATATATATATATATATATATATATATATATATATATATATATATATATATATATATATATATATGAGCCAAAGTGAATCAAAAATAGAGTTTGCGATTTAAAATCTATAATTCAGATTTTCATTTAAGTTTGAAAAGTATAGAAAAGTAGGAAAGTATGGAGAAGCCTGAATTCTATTATAGTTCGGGCTTTTATTGAAGATATATATAAGTTCCACATCTTATCTTAAAAATATATTTCATTATGCCTCAATTTCAAAACTCGTCTTAAAGAATCCAAATTCAATTAATTTAACACGTTTTTGTTCCGTATTCATTTTCTCTTGATATATTTCCTTATATATCTCGTTTGATATATTCAGCTGTAAAGAGATATCTTCAATGAGATTTCTATTACAGAAGTTACCTTTTAGAAAAAGAATCATTTCTTTAAAGGCAAGAAAGAAACTTCGAACCCTCATCGCCTGTAGGGAAAAAAAATCGAACTTAATCAAGCACATTTAGACATTTTATAGTTAAAAACTTTGCACTTTTATTTTATTTTACTCCCCTCACTTTAAAATAATTTTTTTTATTTAGCATTACGTTACAACAATATTCGAAATTCTAACTGGTTTGTTGTTTATTAACAACATAAACTTTGAGTAAAAATCAAGTGATACAATGAAAAAAAATAGTATCTATCCACTAATCGATTATTCATTAGCTTCGCCCTTAGAAGCAACACGTAAGCAATTGACGATCAATTTCTTATTTTCTTATCTTGTATTTACTGACATTTTGGGATCAATCGATGAGAATGGCACACGAACCAGCTCTTCAAGCTTCCACACGAGACAAACGTGAAGAGTTGGCACATTTAACGTACATAAGCGGTGGATCCGTGTACGATTTGTACACGTGTACGATCCGTGTAAGAATCAGGTTCGCATACACGGCTTTACCGAAGCCATGGTCAAGGGAGCTGGCTCAGCCTCTCCTAACTTCCACACCACACCAACGGGAGGATGTTTGAGCCTCGACAGATTTAATGAGCATCAGTCTACTTTACAAGATGTGTCTTCAGTGGCACTGGGTGGCCGCGGTAGCCGAGTGGTATAGGTATCGGAGCGTGGCTTGCCTTATCACGAGTTCGAGCCTAGTACCACTAAAGGCCCACCGTGTAGGGCAGCGTTGCGCGTAAAATCTGTCGAGAGCTGAAACGCCCTCCCGTTGGTGTGGTGTGGTAGTTAGGAAAGGGGGTGCCAGATCAGGTGTCGTCCACGTCACTTGACCATGGCTCAAAATTACGTGGTCCGTCGCCAAAAACCCTCGTGTAGCTGAACAGTGCGACGTTAATATTCAATCAATCAATCAATCAGTGGCACTGAGCTCGAACTCATGACACGTCAGGAAATATATCTGAAAATTGTTTGAATTAAACGCAGAAAACCAGTTAAGGGGGTACTAAGCACACACACAAAAAGTCAAATTTAATTTTTAAGTATTATCTTTTTGATTGAAAAAAAAACACTTTATATATAGTTATATACCACATTTACAAGAAAAATATTAAATTTCATGTATAATATTCTCTTGTCATTTTACTGCTAGCGTGTGTCACCCATACGGTATAATGGTTAGCAACGCTGACTACTGTGACGTAGGGCCTGGATTCGAATCCCAGAGAAGACATGGATGTTTGTAAATGTATAGTGCCTTCGCGGCATGGGGGTACTCTAAACAGCCGTCGAGCCGCAAATCCTCTCGTGAGGTTGGTGGCAGGGGAGGAGAGGTGGAGGCCCCTGACCCTCTCCCTGGGTGTTCTCCCTCAAAATTGGGGTGGAACCAAGCTAAATCGTATTGTCACCAGTATGGTGCTCAAGACTACGGCCAACGACAGGCGTACATCTAGTCCCTTGCCATAATCAATCTCGTGGGCCTCGATCTGACTACGTCAGACAGGTGGCATTAGCAATAACAACTGCTTGTGTGTACTGAATACTTTTGAATACATCCATTTTTTTCCACGATGATTTTTTTTTTTTATCGAAAATACCCCATAAGATCCAATTTTTCCTCGAATGTTAAAATATTTTTTAACGAATATTCATTGTGTAGTAAAAAATTATAAAATTGGCTTTTTCAAAACTTTGAAAATTTATTAAAAAAATTCCCAACCGAAAAAGAAGTTTTTTTTTTTCACTCCAAAACAAATTGCATTGCAAAAGTTTAATCCCCCACCACATCTGTTAATGATCTCTGTATTAAATTCCTTATCCTACTTTTAAATATTTGTAGAAATATGAAAATATTTTTTTTTAAAATTTTAATCGTAGAGAGCCATTTTTAAATGCATATGGTAAATTACAAAAACTGTTAGTAATTCAAGATTTAGTTTCATACATACATTAAAAATATTCATGATATATACCTTGCTACTATAAGACAAAAAAAATTAGAGATATTAACACTTTTAGACCCGTATTCTCTTAAGTATGTCTTTAGCTAACCAAACACTAGTATAATTTCACTCTTTCTCTTATTTGTTTAAAAACTGTTAAAAAATATTTATATGTTCTATTTTTAAAAGTTTTAGCAGTTCATCTCTTTCATTTCAAATTTTTTTAAAAAAATTCACGAGTATTATGTTTTGATGAATTTTCATTTTGCAAAACTACGCATCTATATCATTTGTCTATAAAAAATAACTTTTCTGTCCTTAAGTCGGTCGAATTTCCTCGATGGCTTGTTCTTTCGACCGTTTGGAAAAAAACAAGTTTTCACTTGATGCCTTCCGGGAAACGACGCCGTTTCTTAGAACTTACGAGTGAAGCAAATCGATAGTTCAAGATGGTCTTCGCCATGGGTTTCGTCGGACGCACATCGGTACTGAATCAAATATTTTCACCATTTTCTTTCAAAAATGAATAATAAAGTTGAGAGTTTTAATTTTTCTGAACATTTCTCAAATATATTATTCTCTCGAATGGACTTAAATATTCAGGTTTTGAAAAAATGAAGAGAGAGAACATTTTTATTGATTTGCGGATTTAACTATTTTCATGTATATGCATCGAATGTCATTAAATGATAGGATAATGCAAAAAAGTTTTTAAAAAATAAACAATAGTTTTGAGAGAAAAAAAATCTAAAATTTTAAATTAAAAACTTTGTCGAGTTTTTAAAGTTTAATTTTTGTTAGTACAGTTTCAGGTAGTCCTTATTTTCTCTCCTGCTGGTGCATGATTTATATTATTATGTAGATTATTCATTCTTTTATGTATAAATATATTCAGATTACACACACACTTATACATATTGCGTTCATTTTTTCCATCACTTCCTCACTCTCCCGAGTGAATGAGAGCTAGAATATGAATATCACACTGTTCAGCTACTGAGGGCGTTTGGTGACGGACCTCGCCATTTTGAACCATGGTCAAGTGACGAGGACGACACCTGAGCTAGCAACCCCGTCCTAACCACCACACTACACCAAGGAAGGACGTTTGAGCTCTCGACAGATTTAACGTGTATCGCTCCCCTACACTGTGGGTCTTCAACGGTACTAGGCTCGAACTCATGACACGCCGGTCACGAGTTCTTTACCTTGTCCACAAGGTTACCGCGGTTCTTCCGAACGCGTTTCGTTACCGTAGTTGGTGATGACATGATCGCAAACTGTTTCTGTCAAATAGTGCGTTCAAGTCCTGGGTGCAACTAAATACTGAAGGAGGGTGACACATGTTAAATCTGTCCGAAATCCTAACGTAACGAAGAAGTTTAGAAAGAGGGTGCCAGCTCTGGTGTCGTTCTCTTCACATGACCAAGGTTCAAAACGACGAGATCGGTCATCTGCAACCTTTTCTTTTATATACCTTCATATTTGTTCCATTAAAACTTGCCTTCTCATGTGTAAAAAAAAGCTACAAAGGATGAGTAGGGCGGTGGATGTCTCCCGGAGAAGGGTATAAACCCTTTTGGGTGTGCTCCGTTCCCTTGGGCATTCCGTCGATAGTCTTCGTGCAATGAAGCGTAACGTTAATAATCAATCAATTACTTATTACTTCAGTGCTTCTCAAACTTTCAACACACACATTTGGGACCTAATATTCAATCATAATTTTTATCGCGCCCCCGCCATACAATAAAAATGTACTGAATTCAGAAATACTATACATGGAGCTAAAGCTGCAATGCGACTTTAACCTCTTAAGTGCCACCGACGTGTATAAACGCCGTGATCTTTTTCATCCAAAGCTTTAATTGCCCCGGGCGTATATATAGGTCTTTCCGAAGTACGATCTTTTCCATGCATAAATTTATTCCGCAGGACTTGGAATGTTATAAAAAGACATTCCCAGTGTTTGCAAAGGATTTACTACTGATTTCAGATGATTTACTTATTTACTTATTGTGGAAAAGGATGGCATTGGGGGCAGTTAAGGGATTCATTATAAATCGCTTACAAAGATAAGTGTTATTTTTTTATATTACTTTAGCCCAGTGCTTCTCAAACTTTCAATACTGGCGCCCCCCTTTTCGATCACAATTTTTTTCGCGCCCCCCCCTATACATTAATAATGTACTGAATGCAATAATAATGCACTTTGACGCTAAAGCTACAATAAGCGATCTTAATTATGAACCATACAAATTAGTAACATAAGTATTAAAAAAAAAATTTGTATACTACTTTTAAGCAAAATAAATAAATAAATAAAATAATAGGATAATTATTATGTTATTTTTCCTTTCTCTAATTTTTAAATTGAACATATTGCAAAATGTGGTAGCTGCTTAGAAGACAAAATATAGATATCTGCTAAATATAGAAAAAGAACTCAGACGGTCAATTTCTAATCATAAGCATTCCTTATAAAAATTCTGCTTTCCAAGACAAGCTCATGAACGTCATTAATACTTATTAAACTTGTTCTTAATTTAGTATTAATTAATTAGTTATAAAATATTCTGTGCAACACTGATAAAAAAGCCCTCGTGTAGCTGAACAGTGCGACGTTAATATTAAATCAATCAATCAAGCAAGCAAGCAACACTGATAAATTAAAAGTATACCGACTGAACTGCCCGCTCTTTGCACGAGTTCATTTATAAGAAAATAAAACATTATTGATATAATAGCTGAATTGTAAGGGAAACACACAAAGCCAAGTGCACCACAATGTTTGCAAAAAGCGTAAAATGATTTTTTTAAAATGGTCGCTCAATAATTAGTTTTTAAGCGAATTGTAATTTTAAGACTCACAGAATCTGCATTTATAATTGATGTCAAACAGTAGCGCACACAGGAATTTTTCAAATGGGGGGGGTCCGGGGTCGAAAGTTCACCAATCTTATATCAAGTTCCTTTTGATTTTGTCGATTTTCGGGAACAAAACACAGTAAAAAACTAATTCTTGAATAAATAATTAGCATTAATTAATAAAATTAATCATTAATAGCAAGTAATTAATTAAATTTTACGTACTATATACTTAGAATTATAATCAATCGGAAAAATCAAGGGCTTTGGGGGGTCCGACCCCCTCCCTTTTTGGGCCAGTGATGTTAAATAATGATCAATAATATAAAATATCGATGAAGAATAATTGAATTATTTTTAATATTTAAAGCGAAAAGACTTCAACATGTTTTAACCCGGGAGCAGGCGCGCACTCGATACGGTCGGGGTTATTGAGTCACCCCAATCCTTTTTTTATAATTATTTTATTGTACACGATACAAATCATGATTACAGTGAATAATTTAATTAAGAGAAAGTTTACTTACCTACTTTCAAGGACTTTTCAATTTTTCTTTGGTAATAAGTAAACAGTTTTGCCAGAATTAACAATTTCGTGATCTGTGTGTCCCGCGGGACCATTTCCGGGTAAAAAGTGTATTCATTATGATAATATGTATGTTACTGCTAAAAAAATTGTGTGAAACGTTCTTCGTTATGCTTTTTATATGTTGAGAATATTTATAAAAATATGTCTTGGCCAAGTAATCATTCATGTGCTTGTGTGTGTGTGTGTGTGTGCTCTCCGTGGTTTTCCAAATATCATAAAACTCTTTTGCATGGAAAAAAGTGCAACAGAGAACACATAAGAAAGGGGTCATAACTAACTGTACCAATAACTTAGAAGGTTAAACAGATTACAGCTATAATGTGCAGTATTTCAAAAATAATGACAGTGATGAATTTTTTATGTTCCTAAATTCTTTCGATTCTGGGACTGGGATCTGTTTTTTCTCTGAAAGAGTAGTATGTTAGGTTAAAAAAAAAAAGCGTAATAAAAAAAAATCTCTCATCATGGGATTACAGCAAATCAAATAAAAGTTTTTTATTCGGTTATAGGATCAAAGATAACTAATTAGGTATTGAAGAAATTTTTGTTTTTGCTGACTTAATATCGCGCGCGCGCGCCTATAAATTATATCAGAGTAAAAGTGCATTTTTTATTATGTCTGAAAGTATTTTGTTTTAATTCATTCCAGTAAACTAAATATTTTTTAAACCTTTTATTTTCGATATGCTCGCGCCCCCTCGTAAGATCATTGCGCCCCCAGGGGGGCGCGCCCCACAGTTTGAGAAACACTGCTTTAGCCCAATAGGTCCCATGGGGTTACCTTAACATAGTATTGTTAATTTCATTATAAAATACATTGTGCAGTACATTTAGAAGTGTATTATATAAGAGTGTAAATGTGCATTTTATTTTTCATTATGTTAAGATGTATATTGTTTGTTTACTTTCAGTAATTAATAATTTTGTCTTCTATTTGCGACTTTTCAATATGCTAGCGACCCCCTTGTAGAGTTATGACGGCCCCCTACGAGGCGCACCCCACAGTTGGAGAAACGCTGTAATACTTCTTGTTTCAATTGCAGTCCTTGTCCAAAGCATTATATTTCAAACAATTTATAAAGCAAAGCAATTCATAGCAATACAAAATTTCATTTAGCAAGATTAATTCATATTTGTGTGTGTTTCTCTTCAAAACTTGTATCAGCTTCAAGTGAAGCAAAACACAAAAAATATTACCGCTACTGCACTGATTAAATAAATATTTTTTAAACGCGAAAATATGTATAAAATATGAAACAAACTACGTTATAAATAAACATTTTTTTGCAACGTCATTTAGAAAAAAGTGATACAATAAAATTGTTCGCCAATATAATATTGTGAATTCATAATTATCTCTAGCAACACGATAAATGCGTTTATGAATATTTACATTGCTTATGTCTCTCTTGAATTTTTCTCAGATTCCCTAAGGATAAGAATGAATGGGTTAAGTGAAAAGTAAATTCTGAAGGGAATGAAGTATTTCATTTAGAGCAAAACAAGACACAGGTTCAAGTTAAACAAAAGCGAATAAAGATAGTTTCTTAAAATCATAAGAAAATATGTAATACACATATATTTCGCTATACACAGTTCCATTTCTTTTCTTCTTTTTATATTTATTTCTCTAATGGGGCTGCTATTGGTATTTTTTACCTTTGCAGACCTAGTTCATTCCCTAAGAGCTGGTATCACTTTTTATTTCGGCACCATCTATAGGCCATACCAATTGCCGCAAGTCATTTGGACGCCCAGTTTCTTCCCCAGAGGGAGCTACCTGAGCTCTGACGATACGAAATTGAACGAAGGAATTTAATTTTGCACCCACAAGCTAAACGGGAACTCCAATGGATTTTTTACATGCCGCATAATCATACGACATGGGCGCTGTCGATTTTCTGCTTCATCCAAATCTTGGGCCGGGGTTGAACCCGCAACCAGCGACAAACCACAACTCAGTCAGAGGACTTTTTAGAGAGATTTAGGACCATTCCCAGCCAAAAGAGGGATCCATTTTAGCCGGTTTGTTTTGAAAACTTCCGTTAGAAAAAATTTAGTCTTTAAAATTTATTTCTTGATTGATGCTTTTAGGGTTTTTTTAGATTGATTCTAATTCATTATGTAGGGAAAGGCAAACTGTTTTGTGACTTGAAATTACACTGCTGGACAATTGCTAAGGACGGATAACACTATCATCTATAGTAACCACAAAATGAAAGGAAGCAAAATGTGGAAAATTAGAATAAGTGCGGGATATTAATAAGAAGAAGTATGAGTATGCAAATTTTTTTCCCACGTCTGTTCATCACGTGATAGCGTTCATAAGAGCTTTAAAGGTTTTGACGCGTGTGGACAGTTGTTGTTTCAAGTCATAGTTTTACAGGAAAGATTTAATAGACGAACTTAAAATTTTTGGCATGTCTTCCCGACATCACATAGATGATTTTATGCGTGGAAAGATCGAAGAAGGGCGAAAAATAACAGATGTTTCCAGGGAGTTCGACATCGCTCACAGCGTTGTTTCACGGCTGTGGAAGTCATTTAAAACTACTGGAATGTGTAGTAGACGACACGGGGAGGTCGTGTTAGATGTACGACGCCTGCAGAAGACAGATATATCGTCCTATCAGCAAAAAGGAACAGGCGCACCACAGCTCAGCAGGTGGCAAATGAGTTTCTTGCTGCCTCAGGAAAGCAGATCTCCCGAAAAACTGTTGCCAGACGTTTGAGGGGAGGAGGGCTATACGCACGCAGACCTGTTGTGTGTGTCCCATTGACCAGACGGCACCGTACTGCCCGTTTGCAATGGTGTCGTGAGCATCACAATTGGACTGAACAGGACTGGGCATGCGTACTATTCTCAGATGAGAGTAGGTTCAGTCTGTCATCGGATTGTAGACGCCAACTGATCTGGCGCGAGAGTGGTACTGCTTATCGTCCAGAAAATATCCAGGAAAAGGACCGATATCCGACATGCAGTATCATGGTGTGGGCCGGCATCATCATCAATGGCCGCACGCGCCTACATGTGGTTGCGAATGGGACTATGACGGGCCAACGATACATTGATGAAGTTCTACTTCCTCATGTTCTTCTTTTCCGTGGTGCTGTCGGTGATAAATTTGTTTTTATGGACGACAACGCAACATGTCATCGAACACTCGCTGTTCAGGATTGTCTGGACAGCGAGGGTATTCAACGTCTCGTATGGCCAGCGCGTTCTCCAGATCTAAACCCCATTGAAAATGTGTGGGATGCTTTGGGGAGGCAAGTTGCTGGTCGAAACTATCCTCCGACAAACTAGAACACCTTCATCCGTGCACTCACAGAGGAATGGGATAAATTGCCTCAACAGCTGCTGGATAATGTTGTGCAAAGTATGGTACGACGTGTGGAATGTTGCATCACACTCCATGGTGGACATATCCCGTACTGATACCTTTCTTTAAGGTGCCTGCTGATTTTAGATGCATTGTTCCATTTCTCCGTACGCAGATCAAATGAACATGTTTTTTTTCTTTCAGATGTTTCACAGCTTTTGTACTTTCCAGAAAAATAAATATTCTTTATTCTAATGTCTGAACAGTGTGGCAACTATATTTTATCCTACTAGGCCTCATGTCTCGCTTAATGTTATGCTACATAGCAATTTGTGATCCGTCCTTAGCAATTGTCCAGCAGTGTATTTTCATAAAAAAAAAATTAATTTTCTTTTACTGACCCTTTTAAATGAATATTTCTACAAAGAGGCAACACAAACATAATACTCAACGTGAGTAATGTATTAAAAAATAAGCATCTTAAAATGCATTTCAGATTGTTATTTATTTGCATTTTAGATTAATTATTACATTTTCTCATATACAATAGATTTCATGCATTGCAAAATTCCCTACTAGGACAGAGATCGAGATGAGACAAGATGTGGTTTTTGGGTTCCGACCTGGAGAATAGCGCTGCGGAGCATTTGGAACATTTCGTCGCGTTCTTTCAACCCATTCTGGACGTTGGCATATAACACGTGTTGCTGAAAGACTCCATCCTTCTGAAGAAATAGGTTCAACATGTGTGGGTGAACATGATCGGCAACAATAAATACATAAACCAGCCAATCCGCAAAGTGTACCCTTCAACATGTAAGGGAGAACCTAGTCCAGGGATGGTGAATCCGTGGCACGCATGCCATCAATGGCACGTGACACAATATTTTGAACACGCCAGTGATGAAAATATAGTTTGTATTTTATTTCAAAATAACAAAATTCAATGTGAAATATTACGAACAAACGCGAACAATCGGTCGTGGGGAGTGTTTGTTATTGTCTCTTAGTTCTTGCCTTAGTTATGTCTTGAACTACAGTTGCTTGGGATGCAAAATTTGTCTACGCATAGCATTGTCAATTTCGCTGACACAGTTGTGCTTTAAGAGGTGTTGGAAAGCTAAAATCTTATTTTTTGGACAATCAGATTTTTACATTTTCAAAATACACTGCTCAAAATAATTAGAGGATATTGCGGTTTTAAGTGGATCTTGTGGCTGGGAAACTTTTTAGCTGATTGATACATGGTCGACAGACATATTAGGTTATATGAGAATAAATTATACATGTTTGGCAGAAAAAAATGCATTTTATTGAGCATTTGTGTACAAAAGGAAAAAAACACAATTTGTGCATATGAGAAAAAAAGAATAAGAAAAGGTTTTTTCTTCAAAGGAAATCATTTTCAGTAGGGGGTATGGTTTCCACGGACGGCCAGCAACGTTGAGCACCTTTGAGGCATGGAGTCAATGAGGCTATTAATCACGAGTTGGGGTATTCTGTCCCACTCTTCCAGAAGAGCTCTTTCCAGTTCTTGGAGAGTTTGTGGGGGTGGTTGGCGGCCAGCAACTCGTCTTCCTAGAGCATCCCAAACGTGCTCTATTGGATTCATATCTGGAGAACACGCTGGCCATTTCCTTCGTACGATTCCTTCCTCGAAAAGGGAATCCTCCACGAGGTTAGCACGATGTGGCCTGCTGTTATCGTCCATTAAAATGAAGTCATCTCCGATTGCTGCAGCGTAAGGGACTACAATAGGTCTGAGGATCTCATCCCTATATCGGCGAGCAGTCAGAGGTCCATCTCGAATGATGTAGAGGTATGTGCGTCCGTCAATGGAGATGCCACCATACACCAACACTCCTCCACCGCAAAATCTGACACTTTCGTGCACGAACACAGGATTATTCCTACTGCCCCGGTCCCTCCAGATGAAAATACGCCTATCATCCGGATGAACAGATAAATGGGACTCGTCAGAAAAAAGAACATTGCTCCATTCATTTCTCCTCCAGTTCACATGCTCTGTTGCTCACTCCCTGCGGTCGCGACGATGCCTTGATATTAGTCTAACACATACCACCGTTCGTCGAGCATACATACCTACACCATAGAGCCGGTTTCGGACAGTCTGAGTTGAAACTGTGGTGCCAGTAGCCGAGCGAAGGTGTTGTTGGAGAAGAGTAGCTTTCATATTTCGGTGTCTCCGAGCCGTTAGTACTAAAAAACGATCTTCATTGGGCGTTGTTGCCCGTCTACGACCTTGTCCTGGTCTTCGGCCTGCCCTTTCAGTCTCCAAAAAACGGTTCCAGATCCTGGAAATCACACTTTGTGACACTCCAATGGCTTGCGCTACTTCGGCTTGAGTTTGCCCCCTTCTAACCTACCAACAACTCTCCAAGCTTCTGAATCGGTTAAATGACTTCGCTGAGACATCGCACTCATCGAAACAAAGCAGTCACTGAATGCCGATCATCCTTGTCTTCATTTCAGTTGAAAGTCAAATTTCATTCGCTGCCGCTGAAGTGACGTTTTTGACGTCGAACTCAAAATTAGCATACTCCACAGTTTGAAAATCAGAAAAATTTGTATTTGTGATTCTCTTCTTCCATTTTCGGCAAAAAAAAAATTTCGCTTATATCTTTATTTTATATAAAACTTACAATATCCTTTAATTGTTTTGAGCAGTGTATATAGATTTTAACCTTTCTAAAAATATCTTACTTTAACCTCTAGGGTAATTACAAGCCCTTAAAACCTATTGTAAAATAATCGTTGAAACTGGGCCGCACCCATTTGAATCGCGAAAAATGAAAACAAATTACTTCGTATTTGCTTAAAAGTCTGATATAATCCAAAGCATTTATCTTTTATTGTAAATTGAGAGCCTTCTGTTTTTTTTACTTCCTAGCCGTTTAGAAGCCTCACTGTATACATTAAAATCAATTGATCTCAAAATGTAAATTTTGATGTTCGATGTACCTTTTCTGAGAAACTACTGTTCACAGGTATGTACATTTTTCATGATATAGTTATAATGATGGCTAATATATACACAGAAATAAGCTTTTGTAAAAAACTCAAAAATTTATTTTTTACAAATTTTTTTATGTGAAAAATGGATTAAATTGCACTGTTTGATAAATATTTTATAAATTATGAAAAAATTCAAAATTAGCTAAAAGCTCATTTCAGTATAATGAGGAAGGTGTACCTTAATTGTATGAAAAAATTCAAGCATGTGCATATAACAAATTTTGAGAAAAGGTACATCGAAAACAGCCAATTTAACATTGTCGGTATATATATAGAGAGAGAGGTTTCCAATTCTCCCCTTAAAAATTATTTATGTTATATTAAAGATTTTTAACTGTTATTTAATATGGCTAATTCAGCAAAAGAACAAAAAGTGCAAGATAGATAGTATAACAGAAACTGTCTAACTTGTGTGTGGGGTGAATCTAGAAATATGGTATTCTTAGTAAAGGCGACAAAGCAGTGTGTGTTTTATGTTCTGGAGTAGTATTATGCAGAACATAGTCTATAAAACCGCATCTTGAGACAAATCCTCTTGTCAAAAAAAGTGGACCGCAGCAAAAATAATTAATTGCTAAGAAACCATTCAGCAGAAGGCTCCAATTGAGCATACATTCTACTAAAAGTAACATCTTACAATCCTAATATAACAGAAAATGTCTAACTTGTGTGTGGGGTGAATCTAGAAATATGGTATTATTAGTAAAGGCGACAAAGCAGTGTGTGTTTTATGTTCTGGAGTAGTATTATGCAGAACATAGTCTATAAAACCGCACCTTGAGACAAATCCTCTTGTCAAAAAAGTGGACCGCAGCAAAAATAATTAATTGCTAAGAAACCATTCAGAAGAAGGCTCCAATTGAGCATACATTCTACTAAAAGTAACATCTTACAATCCTAATATAACAGAAAATGTCTAACTTGTGTGTGGGGGGTGAATCTAGAAATATGGTATTATTAGTAAAGGCGACAAAGCAGTGTGTGTTTTATGTTCTGGAGTAGTATTATGCAGAACATAGTCTATAAAACCGCATCTTGAAACAAATCCTCTTGTCAAAAAAGTGGACCGCAGCAAAAATAATTAATTGCTAAGAAACCATTCAGCAGAAGGCTCCAATTGAGCATACATTCTACTAAAAGTAACATCTTACAATCCTAATATAACAGAAAATGTCTAACTTGTGTGTGGGATGAATCTAGAAATATGGTATTATTAGTAAAGGCGACAAAGCAGTGTGTGTTTTATGTTTTGGAGTAGTATTATGCAGAACATAGTCTATAAAACCGCATCTTGAGACAAATCCTCTTGTCAAAGAAGTGGACCGCAGCAAAAATAATTAATTGCTAAGAAACCATTCAGCAGAAGGCTCCAATTGAGCATACATTCTACTAAAAGTAACATCTCACAATCCTAATATAACAGAAAATGTCTAACTTGTGTGTGGGGTGAATCTAGAAATATGATATTCTTAGTAAAGGCGACAAAGCAGTGTGTGTTTTATGTTCTGGAGTAGTATTATGCAGAACATAGTCTATAAAACCGCATCTTGAGACAAATCCTCTTGTCAGAAAAGTGGACCGCAGCAAAAATAATTAATTGCTAAGAAACCATTCAGCAGAAGGCTCCAATTGAGCATACATTCTACTAAAAGTAACATCTTACAATCCTAATATAACAGAAAATGTCTAACTTGTGTGTGGGGTGAATCTAGAAATATGGTATTATTAGTAAAGGCGACAAAGCAGTGTGTGTTTTATGTTCTGGAGTAGTATTATGCAGAACATAGTCTATAAAACCGCATCTTGAGACAAATCCTCTTGTCAAAAAAGTGGACCGCAGCAAAAATAGTTAATTGCTAAGAAACCATTCAGCAGAAGGCTCCAATTGAGCATACATTCTACTAAAAGTAACATCTTACAATCCTAATATATGTTATTTGTCATCCACACACACAATATGCAACAACAGAAGTCACATTGCTCCTTTAATTTGAATAACATGTGTTTCTTTCATCAATTTCCGATTCACAGGCCGTTGCACCAATGTTACTATCATCGGTGGTTCAGTTAATCAGTGGTAGAATGCTTTTTTATCAATCAACTTTCATATCATCTCAATCGTTAGACTCAATTAAATTCAATAAATCATCGAAGACACGTGTAAGATTAAATAATAAGTTTAATGGAATATGGAGTGCGTCTGCACTCGGTCACGGACAGAAGATCTCTGATGTAAACAACACATGCTTTTACAAGCAGCGCCCTCTATACTGAGGGGGGTTCTACCAACATGTATCACTAAAACATTTACAACTATACAGTGCAAAAGGTATTTTTCCCATAGTAAATAAAGAGTTTTTAATTTTGTTCGTATTTCCCATTAAAAACAAATCAAAATTATCTCATTAAGCACTTCTTTCGAAAACAAATGGCCCGTTAATCTCTAAAGGTTCGCCCCCCTTGACTTAGGCAATGCTATGAAACACATTACAAAGAATCTGACACTTGAATACATAATGGATTTTTAAATAATCGACTTAATAATGATTACTTTATATAAATTGTGTATTTATCCTCTCTTATTACTATTTTATTTAAGGTTCGTTCGGAGACAAGTTTTCTAAAAGGCCATGCTATTAGTAATTTTATGTTATTTTTTGTTGATGCTTATGACTTACATTATTGAAAAACACCCATCGGGAAATTATATACAGCTTAAATTTATTAAAATGAGGTATTTTAGGTAAAAATTAATGAAAATTATACCGAATTTCAAAATACTCTTCACATGGAATTCAAAGCCATATATCTAAATTATTTTTTACTCAATATACTAAACACAGTTATTAAGGCAATGAACCAAAATATAAAATGTATTCAAATTTTTCAAAAAGTTTTATGGCTAATTGCACATTTTTCATACAGAAAATTTTATAAAATGCCCGGTATTCGCGTAACAATAATCTGTTTAAAAAAATTATTGATGTGTTAGAGCTAAATCTTTATATATAGTTCGTTGCTTTTATTATACTTTAAATAACATGTATACAAAATATGAAGGAAATACATTCATAAGTGTTTGAGATATCAGGTTTTAAGTAACATAACTTTGTTAAAAAAAATACAATTTTCATAACAGTTTTGATTGTTATTTTACCGAAATAATGCTTAATACCAGATGTTTAAAATTCATCCCCACTTTTATAGCGTCTCTTTCTTTATCTTATTAATTTTTTGCTTTCTGCCTCTGCTCGATTATTTTTTTCGTACACAAAAACCCAAGGATAAAAAAAAAAATGTTGAATTTCAGTCAAACATTGATTCTGAAATGTAGGCAGAGATACCTTAAATCTTTTTTAACTTAATGCATTTAGAAGTTAACAGCACTGTAAAAAAAATGTAGTCGTTTCTTAATAAAATTACCTAATGTTAGAATTTTAATGGATGTTCCTGAGTTTTCGTTGTTTTTCAACTTCATCTTTAATTTTATCAAAATCTACTGTTTTTCTTGTAACATAAAAGTGTATTGTCCTTGAAGCAGTTATTAATCCACATGACACAGCAATATTTTATACCTGTCATAAGATAAGTCTTATGGCCGTGCACTGCAGTAACATTATTCAAACCATTCTACAAAATTAAATTCTGTTATGAAATAATATGGATAATATTGGATTATTTTAATAAATTCAGCAACACAGCAATAATTTTTTTAGAATATTACCATTAAATATTAAAAGTCGTAGATAATTCAACTGAAACAAATTCATATAGTATAATTTTTGGGATAACAACTTCTCTCGCAAAAGTTTTTTTCATCTCACCAATTTAAAAATCTAGCTAATGTGCCACCTATTTAATTTCAACTTGTACGAACTTGCCCACACCCTCGGCGATGTTCCAGTCGATTGGCGAGTTCCGGATCTGATTCATCAAAAATTAAAAAACAGGCTTACATGCTCTTAAAATTTTCTAGTGTCGTAGAGTACGATAGAAACAAGAAGTATGAACTCAGGTATCGTCCTCATCACTTGATTGGGGTTCAGAGCTCTCTAGGTCAGGGGTCGACAAACTGAAAACTGTGGTATGCCAAACCAATATATCAATGTGATTCAGAGAGCTTCGCAGTAGGAAATATTTCAAACAATTGGATTTCAGTTTCAATGCATGCAGCGTTAGAGAGAATAGAGTTCAAAAATACAGATTAAGAATTTATTATATATTAATTACGCATCATTTAAAATTATTTATTAACATAAAAATAAGCAATATAAATTATAACTATTCCTTCCTTTCATAAGTAAAAAATTAAAATTGTACATGTATATTATGTATTTTTAAGAATATTTTTTTTATCAAAATAAGAAAAAAAACAACATAAAATGTAAGTATTCTTGCAATATAGTTAAACAGGAAACTAAAATTTTAATGCAGATTTTATCCCTGCAAAACTCTACTTAATACCTACTTATCAGGGGTGTAATTTGTGACTTTCATACAGACGCATGATTCCAAATTTTCAGCTGTTAAATAACTTGTTGTTGACTCAATATATTTCATACCAGCTGCATGGCCTGGCGTTGCACGGGCTTTCTCTTTCCCTCATGCTATTTCACAGAATATATTTCATATGAGAAAAAAAAGGGTTCACATAAATATATATGGAACCAAAATGTGGAAAGCAGAAAACTTTCACATTTCTTTACGCAATTAAATCTCTCCAGCAATGTAGAAATGACATGCAGATATTTAAAATAGTTATCGATTTATTCATATATAGAGTTATATCTTCCACAGATATTTTCATAATTCTGTAAATTTTGCTTTCAGTAATTCTGAAGATTTTTTTCACGACGCAGCAATAAGTGGTGTTTCATTTTACAAGTATTACACAGTCGTTTGGATTAAAATTGAATATATTTAAGCTAAGAAAGAGGCACATATATTTAAGTAGAGGATGTTTTTTATATAAATCACACAAACTACACTCATGCAGATTTAGCAGAATCACTTTATGTCAAAGAATTGAAAGCAAGAAGCAGCGTTTAAATAAAAATACGCCAGGCGCAGAGAGAAGACACACATACACAGAGTGATTTAACTTTATCTCATAACTTGTAGAGTGATGTAGGGTGCTACTGAGAATTGCTCTGCGTGCCACATGTGGCTCACTTGTCATATATATATATATATATATATATATATATATATATATATGGGAGACAACAAGGGGTCCAATACGTTTCTCTTATGGTTTATTTAACATTAAACAAAAATTAATTAAAAAGGTAGATAAGTTTACAGATAAGTTTGACGATGATATTCAGAAGGTAACGCCTGCTCGCGCACCTCTCGCGTTCTCCTTTTTTCTCTCTAATTCTAAGTTTTTTCTCAAGAGTCTCTGTTTTTACAGTTTCAGTTCTGCTTTTACTTTGATGCGCCTGCGCGCGAAGACTGCTTGGTTTTGGCTGCATGCCATAACGGCCATTCTGACTGTACGCTGTCCGCAGCGGTATTTCCATGGAGACCAGAGGAGAATCTGAAACATACAAAAAAAACGGAACAGACAAGGACTATACGACAAATATATAGAGATTAAACATATCATAATTTTTCTGAACTAGACAGTTTCTCCATCATGTGGAGGCATCTCTTCGACATCCGGAAGGTTCCACAGGAAAACACATTGTTTCACAGGAATAAGAACGTCTTTTTTAACAAGTTGATCTTTGGTTGAACGCATCGATATTTTCCTCTGTAGAGTTCTGGACGTCTGTTCAAAACGATTTCTCTTTTTCCTTCGCTTCCACTGCCAAGGCTCAAAAATTTTTTGGAGCAACACAAACCGTCGATGTTCACTCTTCATAGGTAAAGGGTTAGGTGAGCGGGAGATAAATTCCACGGAACTCGTTTTCATGGCACCATTGGCTTTCTTACACAATACTATATCAGAACATTTTTCTCTTACAATACTCAATTTTAACTTAGTACTCTTAATTTTATTACATTTATAATCCTTAATTAGAGAACTCGAATCATTTCTAGTATTAAAGTTTTTAACATGTGATAAATCATAACTAGAGTTTTCTATCACATTTGAAACAGAAACATTTGGAAACGAAACACCACAATCTGCACTCAAAGAGGATCCAGTTTCACTCAATAAAACATCGCTCTTTGCGTGGCCTAGTTTCTCTATTTCAGAATATACACTGGGATGTATAATAAATTCTTCGGTCAAGGTCGGTGATATTGCCGTTCCAACACTTAAGCTAGGAGAGTGTTGATTAAGAGAAATATTTATGGGTTTAACTTCTACCATACGCTGTTCGCCAAAACATGAACTTAATGTTATGATCTCTTCGGAAGGTGTTTGTACTCTAATTAGTGAGGAATTTAAAACTGGGATCTGGCAACCTGAATCAATCAATGCTGTTACGGGCTGATTTTCCACAAAATGTTTACGTATTGAAGATTTGCGCATTCATCGCTATTTTGTTTTTCGCTCTCGACTTTCAAAGTATTCCCGTTTATTTTATTATGGATGTGATCATTAGATTCTTTAGGTTTAAAACGCTTCTCACAGTCTCTTGCGCAATGAGATGAATCACCGCATATATAGCAATTTTTATTTTCTCTTTCATGATATTGGGGATAGTTCTCTTTAATCTTTGTTTTAAAGTTTTGTGATTTATTTTTAAAGGGGTCTTGGGTATATCCATAAGTAATAGGAATTTCTTTATGTGATCCGCTTCTAGATGAAATATAAATATCACACTCTTTAGCTAAATCAATAGGCCTAAACCAATCTTCTGCTTCTCGAATGCCAATATGAGTTGCAGTTTCCTTATTTAAAGTTTCAAATAATTTATCAGAAATTATAAGATCACATAGAGATTCAAAGGAATTAACTTTTCTTAACGAACAATAATATTGGAAGTTTGCCGTCAATCTTGCAGCAAATTGGATGTATGTCTCGCCTGATGATTTTACAGCATTTTTAAATGAGTTTAAACACTCGCGAGGGGTTAATTGGAATTCTCTGAGTACTATAGAGTTTAGTTTTTCATAGTCATTTAATTCCTCTTCTTTAATATACAGTAAGACGTTATAAGCTCTTTCGCCCAGAAGATTTATTAAAATTTCAGATTTATATTCGTCATTTATTTTCTTGGTTAAAAATGCGCGTTCTAATGATTGGAAGAACAGATTAAAAATTTTCAGATCTGGTGGGAACAGGAAGAGATAAAGTTTTTATACTTTTTATCATATTTTCTATGTTAGTTTCGAACTGTTTTTCTTCGACTTTAGCTGCAGGATTTAAACTTAATGCTTTATTTTTAGCTAATTGAAGTTCGATTTCTTTTTCTAATTTTGCCAACTGAAGTTTCGCGAGCTCAATTTTTGTTTTGAAGTTACCTCTCTTTCGTTTTGCGATACTCTCTCATCTATACAGTTTTGAATTAAAGTTTTAACGAAATCTGGATCACTTTCAAATGTACTACTGTTCTCAATTTTAGTCTTTAGTTTAACTATAGTGTCAGTACTTTCGACAGTACCGTCTAGCTCCTCAACAACTCTTATGAGATCCTCTTTAAGAGCGTTTTTATACATTTTAGAAAAATTTAGAAAGATCCTACCTTTTTTTTTTTCTGGCTCCCTTGTTGCTCGCACGTACGATGTATCCAATGAAGAAAAACGTTGTGAATCCACTGATTTCACCTCTTCGCAGGTTATATCGTTAGATGAAAAATAGTTCTTGAAATTGTTCGAATTGTCACCTCTTCGCAGGTGTTTGTGAGTGGTTCCAACCTCTACACAGGCGGAATTTTCGTCGATGGGTTTTCCAACCTCTACACAGGCGGAATATTTGTCGATGGTTCGTTGAAAAATACACCTCTACACAGGTTATTTTGTTATTTGTTCCGACCTCTACACAGGTGGAATATTTGTCGATGGTTCGTTGAAAAATACACCTCTACACAGGTTATTTTGTTATTTGTTCCGACCTCTACACAGGCGGAATGAAGTTGAAAAAAGGTTGAACGAAGTTTCCGAAAAATGGCGGAGCGTCTCCTTCACGGACGCTGTTGTTCATTGTCCAGACTTTGGTTCAAAATCGAAATTTTATCTATCCCGGCCGAGCCCCCATAATTTGTGGGAGACAACAAGGGGTCCAATACGTTTCTCTTATGGTTTATTTAACATTAAACAAAAATTAATTAAAAAGGTAGATAAGTTTACAGATAAGTTTGACGATGATATTCAGAAGGTAACGCCTGCTCGCGCACCTCTCGCGTTCTCCTTTTTTCTCTCTAATTCTAAGTTTTTTCTCAAGAGTCTCTGTTTTTACAGTTTCAGTTCTGCTTTTACTTTGATGCGCCTGCGCGCGAAGACTGCTTGGTTTTGGCTGCATGCCATATATATATATATATATATATATATATATATATATATATATATATATATATATATATATATATATATATATATATATATAGGTTGCCTGCTCTAGATCAAAGATAACCCAGTAGTACTTATGGACCTCTAGAGGCCCTTGTAACTGTTGAGAAGGCAAATTGAAATCAATTGGGTGGTATATGAACAACGTTAAGGGGTCCGCGATAATTTTAAAATCTTTGCGACTCAATGCCATCATTATGAAAATTAAATTAAATTTGTAACGTGTTAAAAATTTTTTAGAGAAAAATATCGATAGGTACATAAAATACAAGTAATGACGCCGCACGAGGGAACTCAGCCCGATTGAAGGCGCGGCCGTTAGTGCAGGTATAAACAGAAACGGAATCTCGCCGTTACATGAAATAATTTGTAAAAAATATATGGTGGTTCAAGAGAGTCTTGCATCTAGTCTTGACGCCGCGCGAGGGAACTCAGCCCGATTGAAGGCGCGGCCGTTAGTGCAGGTATAAACAGAAACGGAATCTCGCCGTTACATGAAATAATTTGTAAAAAATATATGGTGGTTCAAGAGAGTCTTGCATCTAGTCTTGACGCCGCGCGAGGGAACTCAGCCCGATTGAAGGCGCGGCCGTTAGTGCAGGTATAAACAGAAACGGAATCTCGCCGTTACATGAAATAATTTGTAAAAAAATATATGGTGGTTCAAGAGAGTCTTGCATCTAGTCTTGACGCCGCGCGAGGGAACTCAGCCCGATTGAAGGCGCGGCCGTTAGTGCAGGTATAAACAGAAACGGAATCTCGCCGTTACATGAAATAATTTGTAAAAATATATGGTGGTTCAAGAGAGTCTTGCATCTAGTCTTGACGCCGCGCGAGGAACTCAGCCCGATTGAAGGCGCGGCCGTTAGTGCAGGTATAAACAGAAACGGAATCTCGCCGTTACATGAAATAATTTGTAAAAAATATATGGTGGTTCAAGAGAGTCTTGCATCTAGTCTTGACGCCGCGCGAGGGAACTCAGCCCGATTGAAGGCGCGGCCGTTAGTGCAGGTATAAACAGAAACGGAATCTCGCCGTTACATGAAATAATTTGTAAAAAATATATGGTGGTTCAAGAGAGTCTTGCATCTAGTTAAGTGTTTAGTTTTGTTTGTGCATGATCCCAAGATGTTGAGGGGATACAACAAATTTTCCTTAATTTTGAACAGAAAGCAATATTATTCTTAATATTGTTACGAAGATCAAGTGCGCTTCGTAAGTATTTGTGTGAATTCAAATGGTATCTTCTTGCACATAAATTTATTAACAAATGGTACAATTTTATAAAAGTTAAAAAAAAAATCTTACTATACAATGTTCATTAACATTATATTTTGTTATCTATTATCTACGCAATTTATTTAATAATAATTAAACTATTTTTGCTTTTATTGAATAATGAATAATTAAATTAATAAAAAATGCGTACCTACGGAATGTAACATGTGACACTTTAAGATTATATGTTTCTTAAATAAACTACTGTTTGTAAAAAATGTAACACCATGAAGGAATCATAAGAATTAAATGAAATTTAATGCTCAAATGACTTGTATTAGTACAAATAAATGACTAAATTTTCAAAGCAAAAAAACTATATCAAGCGTCCGAAAGCAGTATTTGGTGTAGCCACCACACGCTGCAATAAGTGTTGCTGTACGACCCGGCATGGAGTCAAACAGATTTTGAATGTCTGCTTGTGGAAAAGAATTCCGTATTGCTCGTACGCGGATCACGAGCGAGACGCCGACCAACCTAACCCCACACGTGCTCAATAGGCGACATATCCGGTGAATAAGCAGGCCAAGGAAGAAGTTGCTTCTGATGGGGTGAACAGAAGTCTTGAACAGTCTTTGCAACATATGAGCGTGCATTATCCTGCTGAAAGATAGCTCCAGGGATGCCTTAAAAGAGTGGAACGACTTCGGGCTGTAGCACTTCACGGACGTACCTGTTGCTATTGAGATTACCCTCAATTCGTAGCAAATTGGATCGTCCATGTGTGATACGAAATTGCACCCCAAACCAAAACTCCGGGTGTTAGGCCACTATGTCGTTCAATAAAGCACTCTGGAAGGCAGCGTTCACCGGCATAGCGTCTAACACGAATGCGGCCATCATGGTCCCACAAATTGAAGCGTGATTCATCTGAAAAGACAACTTGGTGCCAATCAGCTTGCCAGGCTCTGTGCTCATGAGCTCATTGCAGACGCAGCTGTCGATGGTTTGTCGTGAGGGGAATCCTGTATAAAGGCGCCCTTGCACTTAATCCGCGGTGCAGCAGACGTCGGCGAATTGACGAAGCCAACATTAGTACCCCTGTAGCAGTAGACCAACCTGCTGCCAACTGTCATTCACCACCATGCGGAGCAGGTGTCGATCGTCGCGCGCTGACGTCACCTTCCGTCGTCCACTTCCAGTTTTTCGAGTTGTTCGGTGCTCGTCGGTCCATTGCTTCAATACTCGCATCACTGTGGAACTGTTCCGCTGCACACACGAGCTTCTATTGCGCGATAGAAAAATCCTCCTTCTCGAAGGCCGATAATCCTCCCCGATCTAACTCCGTAAGTTGTTGGAATTTCTCCTTATTTCGTCGGTGAGGCATACTTAGGTCTCACTAAACGTTTGCCACTAACAAATAACCATTAATTATATTCAACGGCTCCGCTACAGCCCTCTATTTATACACTTTCAGCATCAGCTCAGAAGGCACTGCACACGCCACGCATGCGCGGTAACTCTGAAACTTTACTATTGTACGTAACATCCTATAATTGATATTTGCTGCAAAGTTCATTTAATTCTGATGATTCCTTCATGATATTGCATTTTTTCACGAACAGCAGTGTAGTTAAACGATTGAAAGTAAAAAAAGTAGTAATAAATAATGGGGGGTTGCTAAGAAAAGTCCCCCTTATGTCTTAAATTTGAGTCCTTTCGCTACAAGTAATAATATGAATTTTCCGAAGAAAAAAGTCAAACAGTAAAATATTGATCACTTAAAATACAGCTTTATTCCGTTTTTAGAAAATAGTGTTTTACCTATGAGTCTTCTATGAAATAAAACTTTGTCAAATGAATCATTGAGCCATCTAAGCTAAAGGAACATTTGACGAAAGTCCACAGCGACAAAAAAGATAAAGATTCAGCTTCCGTTGAAAAGCCAAAGAAAAATATGTGTATTTATTTCAGCGAGATGACGATGGAGAGAAAAAAAGAGAGACTCTCCGTGCTTTTTATAATATTTATCTACTGATTGCAAAATCCGGAATTTAGCACACCACTGATGAAAAATTTATTCTACCAGCTGTAAGTAAGGCGTTGCATAAACCAGCTTTCGATATTATAAGAATTTTACTAAGTAATAATATAGCACAAAGAAATCACGAAATGGCTCAGTGCGTAGAAAAATGTTTATGTGAAAATTAAAAAACTCAATTCTCACTCTACATTGTAACGAGTTATTTTTGCCAGGAAACGAAGCTTTGTTTTTAGCTTTTGTAAGATTTATTCAAGAAGAAATATTTTGCCGAGTGTTTGGGGATTGATACAAAAAGTGAAGCAATATAAGAAGAATTCGAAAGATGTTAAGATGTAAATGGTACACGCGGCGTCGGCAACCTATAGCACGCGGTACACACACACAATTCAGTAACCTTCTACATCACTGTAAAAACCTGTCAATTTTTGAGTGGATGGGGACTGATAGTTTGAAATGGAGCTTGTTGAGCTAATATTTTCAGAGCTATATAAGCAAACTCTTTACGGAATTACGAAAAAGTCTCGAAGATAATTATCAATGAATCGACAACTTTTTTAAAATTGTTGGATATCATTGCTGGAAAGCTTTAAGTGTTTGAAGAGAGAGAAAATTGGATGTACTGTGTGTGCTTTCTGCTTTTGGTTCTACATATCTATGTGAAACAATTTTTTCTCATATGAAAAATATTTCGAGTCCACAAAGAAGTTGTTTAACAACAGAATTGTGTCAAATTGAAAGTCACAAATTATTCGACTGATAATGCAATGTGAAGCAGAGTGGTGCAGGGACGAAGTTCGCGTAAAAAAATTATTTATTTTAACTATCTTGTAGGAATATATTTACACTTTACGTAGTTTATATATTTTTAATTTTAATAAGTACGTATATTTAAAAATACACATTTATCAATGCATAATTTTAAATTTTTCTTAAGGGAATAGTTATATTTATGTTAAATATCTTTATAAAAATGAATATATAATTGAAAACTCTAAATGTCCATTCTTGATCTCTAACTCTGCATTCATTGCTACGGGAGTCGAATTGTTTCCTCCTGCGGGGTCGTATTGGTAGATTGGTCTACATCATCACTGCGTTATACCCTTGACTAATATGATTTCCATTTCTAAAGACCATTTCAATGGTAGAATGACACCGAAGTGTCAAACAAATTATACCTATGTATTATTTATACAATGTGTTATTCATACACAACATTTCGTCAATAAAAATCTTAGTGAGCGCTTTAGTGAGTACGATAGGACACATTTGTCTCATAAAACTGATTCCAATATTAAATGTTTTTTGCTATAGACAATGTGAAACGAGCACAATAAATAAATTGAATAATAAATATTTAACTTATATATATTTATTATTTTTTTATAATGAATGCAATCATTTTAAAAAGGTGCAGCCCTCGGGAATCCTCCGCCCCAACAATGCGGTTCGCGAACCAAACCAAGTTGTCCATCTCTGAGTCAGATAAAAAATAGCATCTTTTAATATGAAATTTTCGACTTGACAAATGCGACATCTGGCAACCCTCTGATCTGAGAGCGATAAATGTGCGCTTGGCGACAGTTTGGGACATTTTTATTTTTCAAACGAGGTAACCCTGATCTACGGATACTTTGCTATTGACCGTGATATTCGTTTAGACCGCCGCGATTCAAGGCCAAACAGCGCCGGATTGCTATCACTAACGCCACTGACACTTGCAAAATGACGTAACGGGAAGATGGTATTGATATTCGTCTTTTCATGTTGTTATTTCGAATGAAATTGTTTCGCTTCCTGGATGACGAAAGGCAGGGACTTCTTGTGAATTTTTTAAAAGAACGTCATAAGATTAGATATATGTTATTCACACAACTCTTTTTTTTACACCATTTTTTTTATTCCAGAAGGAATCTCCTCTCCCCAGCCAATTTGTTTTAAAATTCTAACTTCGGCAGTGTAATCAGAAGATGGGCGATTTATGCCCCCACATGTGTGAGTGACTGGATCTACTTCATGCTTGTTTACTTTGTATTCTGAAGTTACGGGGAATACCCGAATTTTATAATCTCTTTTTTTCTTTATTTTATTGTACTTTACCTAGAACACAGGATTTCTTCATTATTATAGCATTTTGTGTTAAAGCCCTTTGGATGAGAACGATTGGATTGAATTGATGACAGTTTATGATTATAAAGAAGTCGATAAGGATAAATTCGAAGTTCAGATATTAATAGCTGATTTAATTCGCGAGGGCTTGAAATTTACTACAAGTTTGGAACACAACATTTTCTTAGTAACTTTCTCTCATTACAGTATAAAAGTTGTAGAAAATGTAAAAAAATTATAGAAAACTTTTCTCCTGATTGTACTATTGAATTTTACATTCTCCGAATAATCTGAGGGGGAATTGTCGACATAGATTACACACGTAATGCAATCCCCTAGAAAGAATAGTTTTCCCCATGAGGAGTTTGAATTTCTCAAATTATTTACAAAGGTTTACTATAACGCATCATTTACTCAATAATACATCATTATTTAAACAATGTGTTTCCGCATTCACTTTCAAATCAAATCAAATTCTATATAAATATTAGTAGCACTTTTGCCAAACTTTATTTAATAACTAAAGTTTGAAAACAGCGATATTTTTTTTACAGTTTGATTTCATTAAAAGATTCTAGATTTTGAGGACACAGTACTCTTAAATTCCAAAAGAAGGAAAAACTCTACACTCGAGTACAAAAAATTCTAAAATCAACAATATATTCTAGAAGAGGACATGGCGTCAAGTGCCATAAGATTCTCAATCGTTTAGTGCTTTTAGCAACGATTAGACTAACCTTTTTCAACACTTCATCAAATTGTTTGGAATGTTCTGAGCTAAGTTCAAAGAATTGTTCGTGCCATTCTAAACTGTATCTACAAATTATGTGACCTTCAGATATTGTTGCCTATTAATTTGAAACAGTAGCTCTCAATTTTTATTTAATGTATCCCTTTGGCTCATTATTTACTTTCTATCATACATCTAACTTACTCAGAAAAAAATGACAAGCGATCCCCCTAACCCGCCTCTAAATAGTGATTTTTTGGGTATTTTTGGTCTGTCTTTCTATGTGCTGAAAGGTTATATCCAAGGTCATCAAGACTACGATTGTTGATTGGTATAACTTTTATAACAATATCTGTTTCATCGGAAAAGCATATTAATACGGTGTCTTGCAAGTGATTCTCTCTCTCTCTCTCTCTTTGTTTACATTATCTTCAATCTAATCCTAAATTTATATTCGTAAGTATAAAGCAGTTGCTGTTTTATTGTTATAACAAAACCATGTACATAGGAAAAAATGTATAATGTGTGTGGAGTATTATATACTTAGTTTCAAATACAGCAGCTGTAATTAATATTGTCCTGCTGCATTCCACACATTTTATAGTTGGATGGCAACAATCTTTATGGTTAGAAAATAATATATTATATCAGCTACCGTTTCCATGTATAATCCAATCTCTGTGTATCTACCTCAATTTTTTGCATTAATTTGGGCTGATTTACTTGAGAAAAATAATTTTAAATTAAATGTAGATACTTTATTTTGCAGCTATTTGTCCAAATTCAATTTTTCGTCAGCAGTGCTCTCGTAATCGTTAATTTAGTGTTGTTGCGAAGCTCTGATTCAAAAAGAGGAGGTCTACTTATTTAAGTGTGAGTTTGCAAAAAATTCTGAAAGAGAACGAAAAAAACGTCTTTCTCTGTACGGAGCTTTAATATTTACCACTACAGAACACAATAATTTTTTTCAGTGTGTTTTTGGATACCTTATATTAAAACGAATATTTTAACTTCATTGTTATATATATATATATGTGTGTGTGTATTTCAAATTGATATTTCTTTTTAATTTTTAAGATTCTTTTTTAAACAAAAGAGCACAACAAAAACTGCACAGTTAAAATACAAAGCAAAAAAACTAAAAAATGCAAAATTTGAATATGATATTGGTAAATTAAAAAATACACCAGCTTGATATTTCGGAAAAATACATTCGTGTGATATTTTTCTTTATTTTTGTTGAATTATTTTGTAGTTTTCGAGATCCGTAAATTGTTGCTGAATGTTTTACTAAATTTTCTTACGTAAAAGTATTTCCTAATCATAAGATATCTCAAAATTCATTATTGCAATGTTTTCTCAGGGTATATGGAAAAGCATTTGATTGAAAATATACGGTTTTTATTTTCAATCTATTTTGTTTAATTCAAGTCTCATTAGAGCAATACAACTGACTAAAGAACGGTCGCTCCTTTCAGGACAGTAGCTATGCTATTAGAACGATATATCAGCTAACATTACGGGGGGGGGGAAATCAAATTTTTTATGTGGGAGTTCTCAAGAATTATTCAAAAAGTAGAATGAGTCTCAATTTTATTAATCATTCTTTGGAATTTTTGAAGTAAATTAAGAATGTTGTGATAGCAACAAATAAGCTAATAAATTAAAAAAAAAAAACATTTTGTCTGACTTGGCACTCGTTTAAGTATCCATAAGAAATGTAAAAACTTTTTCGATTTGAAAGGGAAAATATGCCTCTAAAAGAGAAATAAGTTCGACGAAATATAGAGCATTCATTAAGTGAAACAACATTAATAAAGTTATTAAAATACATTCTATAACAATTGTTTTACATAATACAGTCACTGGAAAACCAGCTCGATGTATTTTCAAGAACAGGAAAAATTGAGTTTTTAAAAATATTTAAGTTTGAAAAATCAATAAATACACAAAAATAGTATTATTTTAAAATTTTCCATACATTTTTTAAAAAAATTTAAAATTGATTGTGAACACTATATATACATTTCATCTCTCATCATTTTTTCAATAGAAACATTATATGAAATGCTAAAATATAATTTTTAAATACATATTTTTAAAAACTGTTTAAAAGGTGTCAAGTATCTTTAAGTACCTATTTCTTTTGTTAATTAGTTTAAAATAAATATTTATGTTTCGATGTCTGTTTTTGTATTACTTGCTCAACATATTCATTTCTTCATTTATTCATTTCTTGCTCAACATGCATAATTCATTATATAAATGCTTTTAATGTCTAAATTATTGATTCGTATAATTAAAATATTCGTATAACTCGGTTCTTGATTTAAAAATGAGAGAACTATTAAATAATAATTTCTAAAATTGAAGTAGGATTATCTTTAAGCTCTCATAACTCAGTCTCAAAGAAGATTTCCGCAAAACCTATTTTTAGTGTATCTCTACTTAAAAAAATAAACGAGCTTGCAAAATTTGAAGTTTAAATCGAGAAGTTTAAAAACGGAATTTTTTTATCAATTCACCTCAGTAAACATCAAAGAGTCAATTTCCGAAAGACCCGATCTTAGCGGATTTCAATTCAACAAAAGAAACATACATACCAAATTTCATTACTGTAGGTCTAGTAGTTAACACCAGCAACTCCCCCCTCGCATCCAAGGAGTCTATTTTCGTAACATCTGTTCTCGTCGGATCTATATTCAACAAAAGAAAAATTCCAGCCAAACTTCAAGTCTGTAGTCTAACTGACCAAAAACAGGAATTTTCATCTATAGCGCCCCTTAAACCCTCGCAACCCTCCTTGAGTGTCGGATTCGGCAAAAATCTGTTCTTAGTGGATGTCTATTCTATGAAAGGGATATGCTTGCCTATTTTCAAGTCTGTACGCCTAATAGTTTCAAAATAGGAATATATTTATCTCCAACTCTTAATCTCTCGCAAATCCCCTTAGGATTCGATTTTTTCAATACTTTTTTGAAGCGAATCTTTATTTCATGAAAATAACCTGTGTACCAAATTTGGAGTCTGTAGGCTTTAAGAGTTCAAAAACGGGAGTATTTTCTCTAGAATACATCTAAACCCCTCACACCCTTCTTAAGGTTAGATGCTCGCAAAAAACCCATTTGTAGCCAGGACCGATCCTAGCAGGTGCACCGCACGTGGGCGGTCAAAGCAAGGGGCGGCCGCATGTATAACTCTATCAATCAAGCAAAATTTTGTGCAATTTCTCTAAATAAAACTTATAATAAGTCGAATACATATGCTGAATTTTAAATATTGAAAAATCAAAATAAGTCTCGATTTCCGGATAGTATAGCATAGTTTAAGAAAAACAGAATGTTAGTGCACAGTGTGTTAGTTCACACGCATTGTCCATTAATGTCTACTTTTTACGTACATCCTTCATTTGATAGAAAAGTTCGTGACAGAGCTGGCTGTATCGTAACACAGTGTTTCTCAAACTGTGGGGCGCGATACCCTTGCGAGGGGGGCGCGAGCATATTGAAAATATAAAAGGCTTAAAAAATTATTTTTTGGAATGAAGTAAAACAAAATGCTTTCTGACAAATTAAAAAATGTACATTTACACTGATATATAATTTATATATATCATCTGGTTTTCCACTTTCAAACGCTCATTAGCTATCTTTGATCCTAAAACCAAATAAAAAAAGATATTTTATTTGCTTTCTTGTAATCCCACGATGAGAGATTTTTTTATTACGTTCCTTTTAACCCTTAGAATACTACTTTTTGATTATCCTCTCTTTGACCTTCAAGCTTACTGGCATGTTTAACTCCGTCTCTTTTTCTTTTAGGAAAGCTGTAAATAATATTTTTCTGTTGCTTTTTTCCCCATGTAAATGAGTTTTATGATATATGGATAAGCATATTGAGCACTTTGAAGGATTATTTGGCCAAGATGTATTTTTTTAGTTGTATGAGATGTATTTTATGAGTTTTAAACTATTTTTTTTAGAAGTGACATCGATGTTTTTGTATCGAATTCACTTTTTATATGGGAGCAGTCGCATGAGGCGTTGAATCACTCCAAATTCTGGTAAAACTGTTTATTCGTTAACAGTGACCTTGACAGTATCCTCCTATTAGACAGTCTTAATGGAAACTCAAATGAATTTGTCACATGTATGCCTCTTTTTTTGAGAGTGGCAAACGATTTTTTACAATCAAGGTACTTGTTTTGATCGAGTTCCCTGCACGACCACTTTTGTTCAAAAATATTTTCTATGAATATGCTATACTTTCCCCTATGATTAATTTTGTGGTTTTGATAGCTGTGTTGTACGACTTATTATGGTTTATAAATGTAAATGAGCAGAATATAAAAAAATGGGCATTTGTGATCTCTTTATTGAAGGAAGATGAAACTGATCAAGCAATTGAAGAACCTGATGAAATAATGCATATTAATCGTGATATAGCGAAAGTAAATATGAGAAAAGCGATAGACATGAAACGTTTGAGTTGAATTCAAATTTTCAAATGCTGCCTAAAGAACTCTATCAAAAAAACTATGAAGCGATAAATGTAGCACTTCGCCTTGTCAAAAAGACGTAAGGAAGAAAAAGTTCAAAATGCTTATTTGTAGATCATCAAATGACAGCAAAACGTGAACAATTAATTATGTCCTTTATTAAGGACACGCACATTTGGAACATTTTCTTTAGTTTTATTGGATTTTTTCTCAAATCATCAAAGAAAAATTAAAAAGTCCTTGAAAGTAGGTAAGTATATTTTCTCTAATTAAATTATTCACTGGAATTGTGATTTTTATCGTGTATAGTAAAAATAATTATAAAACAAGTTATAGTTTAAAAACAAACTAAAAAACAAGCTTTTATAGTGAATCGAACTAAAAAGTAAAACAAAAAAAATAAAAATATATATACTTAAAAGTAACACAGATACAAAATTTAATACTTATCTTGTTAATTTGTACGGTTTATAATTATGATCATATTGTAGCTTTAGCGCCAAAAAATGTATTATTATCGCATTCAATACATTATTATTTTTAGGGGGGCGCGATAAAAATTATGATTGAAAATTGGGTCGCCAGTAGTGAAAGTTTGAGAACCACTGCCGTAACAGAAAAGGGTTTTTATGCTTATAAGCGACACTGGCAACGCACTGTAGATTGTTATTTAACAAAGGCGTCTCAAAACTGATTTTTGCGAAAGATACTTCAGGAAAATATCTAATATGGTTAGTATTACCCAAGACATAGTAGTGTTTAAATTCAATATGCACATTTGGGAAAATTAAAAGTTTTCACTCTTTTTCATTAAATGTACTTTAATAAGCTTAGTTTTGTTGAATATATGTTTTTTTTTTGCAATATCCTTTAACACGAAAAAATATTTCAGTCCCCTTAGTTTCGTGTTAAACGATTTTCACTATGCATAGATCTGCCCGCGTATATGAATACCCCATCTCCTAGTTGAAGAGTAATTTCATGTAATCTTATCACTTAGCCTATTGTTTCTCAAATTTTCAACAATTGCGACCCAATATTTAATCATAATTTTCATCGCCAAAAAATAAATTTCATAACTGTTATTATTTTATCAAGTCGCTTCTGTGTTACTGCAAATCTCTTTTTTTTATATATTGAATTTTATCAAACATAAATCGTGCTCAAACCTAACGCACGAAAATCTGCAACATAAATTACTATACGCGAATGCACATGCATTGAGATCGACTTGCAAAAGCTAAGTGAAAGAGTTGAGAAACAGATATCTCACTGATTAAATAAATTAAAAATTATTTGATCATTGCATTATTATTATACTATCTATGTTTGTATACATGAAAAACAATGAAAACAATAATAATAATATATTAGCCTGTTTTTAAATTTTTACTCCAACAAATGTTTGTAATGGATCCAAATCTGATATAAAGATATATGCTTTTATATGCGGCCCGCAGGATCGTAAAGTTCTTCCGAAGTGGTCCGCGAGGTAATTTGGGTTGGCCAACCCTGTATTAGATGAACAGTTAGGTAAATAATAATAACGAGGCATTACTATAAAATGTGGGGTTTAACGTTATGTTATTAAAAAAAACTTTTAATATTCTTAAGATAATAAAATTTGATAGAATACAAAAATATAAATTTAAACACTAATTTCTCATATAAAATAAAATATCTTAATTTACAAATAATTAGGGATATTGGCATAATGCAGCAGTTTATTCAAAACTAAAAATAAATTCAATAATGACTCAAGAATAAATTATACAATAAATATAAATATATCCTACCTTTCTTTATATCCCTATTGACTTTTTCCTCTTTATATCCATACTCTGAGGACTTTCTATTATATATATTTTTTTTCTATATAAAAAAACGTGGTAACGTGCAGCAATGTCAGAAGCAACAAGCTTTAATGGAAAACTGATAAAGTAATGATCGAACCCTGGGAAAATCCTTTGGTCTCGTGAGGGGGGGGGTCTCTGTCTCGGCATATTAGAATCAACACAACCTTGGTTATGCTTGGTAGAATCCTAGGGCTAGAGGTCATATTGGCGCTGTGAGAAAGCAATGGAAAACCACCAATGTTTTGAGAAACAGAGCAAACAAACGCATTTTTGCACATTTTTTTACAGAAGTAAATGATACGTGCAATTACACACACCTATCTTGTGACGGGGGGAACATCACAATCTTATAAACATCCTGTAAGATCTTGTCATTTCAAAAACATTGGAACCTAAACATTCGTATACATCAGCGCATTTTTCCCACGATCCTTACGTAAACAATATGCCTTTACTTCTATTGAAAAAAAATCTGTGAAAAGGTTTGCTTCTGGTAGCTGTCTTTTGTGAGAAGCAGTTGAGCAGTTACGAGTTTGTAGACTCAGCAAACATTTATGTGACTAATTTCGCACCGTCGAACCATGACGATTTTGCACAGGCAAGAATTTTAGATTCTTAGAAACTAACTATTATTAAAAAATGATGAACGTTTTTTGTTTTACTCTTAACATCAGAGTCGCTTTCTTTTTATTGCTTCACATTAATATTATTTTAATTCTAACGCAATATTTTTTTTATGTCATACATCGAAATTTGAAGCTATATCTTATCTGTGAGAAGGAGAGGAAGATAGAACAATAATTTTACACTAAAAAAAAACGTGTTCGGGCTATAGAGAAGGGAAAGAATCCTGTCTTAAATCAAAAATAAGTGGAATGGAACAAATTTCGAAAAAGGGAAATTTTTTGACACAATTTTAGAAATCACTCAAATTGTGCGCGTACAAACACACACACAGAAATTCTGGTGTCATGAGGAAAAGAGAAAGCCCGAGCAACGCCGGGCTAAGTGGTGGAGGGGGGAAGTCATTTTGAAGAAGAGTATTAGAAGTGCTGATTTTTTTTGTGAAGGAAAGGGAAATTTATAAAAGTAGAGAAAGCCCGTGTAACGCCGGGCCATGCAGCTAGTTATAAAGAGTGTTTTTTTCCAGGTATAGAAGTTTAAGTTGGCATTACTTTCCAAGATGGCGACCGATTTAACAGCTGTCAAGTGATTCATTCTCAGTTTGGTTTGGCAATTCATCAAAACGATCATCAAGCAAGGCGTAGATTCGTCGAATGGGCCCAAAACGAGATTGTCGTTGTTCCCGATTTTCATAAGCGAATTTTGTTTAGCGATGAAGCGCACTTCTGGTTGAATGGCTACGTCAACAAACAAAACTGCCGCATTTGGAGTGAAGCTAATCCACAAGTGTATGTCGAAACACCGTTACATCCAGAAAAACTGACTGTTTGGTGCGCTTTATGGGCTGGTGGAATCATCGGCCCGTACTTCTTCAAAAACGATGAAGGCCACAACGTTACAGTCAATGGTGATCGGTATAGAGCCATGATTACTAACTTTTTCATTCCTGAATTGAACAATCATGATGTCCAGGAGCTGTGGTTCCAACAAGACGGCGTAACATGTCACACAGCTCGTGCCACAATAGATTTATTGAAAGACACGTTTGGTGACCGCCTAATTTCTCGTTTTGGACCTGTGAATTGGCCTCCAAGATCTTGTGATTTAACACCGCTAGACTATTTTCTGTGGGGCTATGTAAAGTCATTGGTCTTTGTGGATAAGCCACAATCGCTTGACCATTTGGAAGACAACATTCGCCGTGTTATTGCCGAAATACGGCCACAAATGTTGGAAAAAGTCATCGAAAATTGGACGTCCAGATTGGACTACATCCAAGCCAGCCGTGGTAGCCATACGCCAGAAATCATATTTAAAATGTAATGCCACAAGATTATCTTTCGAATAAAAAAAATTCATGTCAATCGAATAATAAATCGTTGTTTTATTGCAATTTAAAGTTCTATATCTCTAAAAAAACACCCTTTAGAAAGAAAAATTCTGGTAATGGATAATAAGATGTAAAGGATATACACTGGTGTACCAAGTTAAGAGAATTTTCAATTTTTATTGTTTATCTTCAGAACTACTGAACATATTTTAATGAAATTAGATGTATATAGTTTGATATAATACAAAATCATATGTTGCACACGCATAACCACGCGTGTAGCTTGTAAAAATAGGAAAATCTAAGAAATTAATTACAAGATGAAAAAAAAGTTAACAGATAATATAGTCTCCTCTCTCTTATAGTTTCACAATATAAATTCATGCTGCCAATGAAACAGATGAGTCCTATAGCAGTGCGCTTCATGCCGTTCTTCGTTGTTTTATTGCAATTTAAAGTTCTATACCTCTAATAAAACACCCTTTATAAGAATTTTTAATCCAAATATATATCGCACAAACACATTCTTAATATTACGAGCTATAATCCATTTCAGTATTTGCCAGAAAATATAAAGTCATCAACACGAGATAAATTTTTTACTGCATCAGCACCTATGAATCTTTGATAAAAGAAAAAGAACTCACTTAATATTGTATTCACGTGTGTTGTATTCGGTTGATACATTGAATTTCGTCGTTAATGACGCTGCCAGCTCCATTGGTGAAATTTCGGGGGGTTATATGGTACGAGAGGTATGCAATTACTTTTCTGCGCCCCCATATCGATGGTATTTAACAAAAAAAAAACACGTGAAAAGTCTAACTTGAAAACCGTTAAGGGAAACAAGGAAAGAAGGCTGTATCAATGCTTTAGGCCTATTAAACAAGACCTAAAAATATTATTAACACATTAAATGCCTTAGTTGAAGATACCCCATCAGATACAGGAAAAAACTAATTTAAACCATTTAAATTTTTTTATTATATATAAATTTTCATTGGGCATGATTTATCATCATGAATTGATGTATTGAGTAAAATGATTCAAAATCTTACATTAAATATCGTGGAATGCATTGAAGGCTTAGATAATCTTAAACAATATTTAGTTTCCCAAAGATCTGATGACAACTTACTAGATATCTGTTGATTCAGTAATAACACTTACTGGAGATTGAGGTATTGATCCCGAATTTTCCATCTCAAAGCTCTGGAGAAAGGTCTATTTATTTGTTTATGAGGGAGTGATGAACCAACTTCAATTTCCTTCCCGCAATTCGTGATCTCTTCAGAAAATAGACGATTTACCTTATTATCTGCGTGCTATTCGATGTTCTGCTTTCTGTATGTTTCAGAACATTTCTGATGATGATCTCATGAAAGCCTGAGAAGGACTTGAATGTTAAGTTACAGGTACAGGAGGAAGGAAATATATATATATAAAAGATATAGATGGTATACTACCCTTTAATGAAATCACCTCATTCAAAGATAAATATTTATCCAGATAAAAACAGCCAATTGAGGTATTAGAAATTATAGTCAAGAATGATCTCTCCAAATTTTGCTCAAACAATGAGAATTTTTTTAACCTTATCCATTTCTCTAGCTTCAGGGAAAGAAGTTTTAGAAAATGAAAAATTATTAAAAATTACTCGAGAAATAAATATGACACAAGAAAGGTTTTCTGATTTAGCCATCATCTCTATTGTATCCGAAATCTCAGAAAAAATGGATTTTACCGAAACTATTGACAAACTTGGTTCTTAGAAAGCCAGAAAAGTTATTTTATAGTTAATTATTAGGTAGTCTTTTTGTAGGACTGATTTATATACTTTTCGTTTCACGAGGTTTATGTTTTAGTACTTTTTTTTTTATTGGATTATATTTTCTGTGAGTATAAATACAGTTATTTTGTATATTTCTAATTATAAATCTATTTTTATTTTAAAGGTAGTATTTTTGTTTGTTTGTTGTTTAATTAAAATATTTTGTCGTTATTAAGACATATTATTTTAGCTCATAAAAGGGGGTTTGCACTTATAGAATGTATTTACATTTATTAATGTGTGTTTTACTTTTTACTTTAATACAGGTAGATGAATTTAAAACCTCTAACGTTAAGTATTAGTCAAAATATGAAAAATTCTCTAGAGGGGCGGCACATTAGGACTTTGAACGCGGGCGGCCGACACCTTAGGATCAGCCCTATTTGTAGCGGATCTTTACTTAATGAAAAGAACTTGTGTGCCAAATTTCAAGTCTGTAGGTCTAATAGTTCAAAAACGGGAATATTTGTCTATAGCCCCCCCATATGGTTCGATTTACGTAAAACCCATTATTGGCGGATCTCTGAAGGGGATATTCCTGAAAATTTCAAGTCTGTAGGTCCAATAGTTCGAAAACGGGGATAATTGTCTATTATGCCTCTTTAACCCCTCACAAACTCCTTGGGGGTCAGTTTTCATAAAAACCTCTTTTTCACAAAAACCATAAAAACCTTTCTTCTTAGATCTCTCTCTATGAAAGAAACATGTCTGCCAAATTTCAAGTCTGTAGGTTTAATAGTTTAAAAATGGAAATATAATTATCTATAACACCCTTTAATCCCCACAACGCTACTTGGGGGGGGGGGGAGAATTTCATTAAAAACCATTTTATAGCTGGTGTCTATTCTATAAAATTTATCTGCTTATTAAATTTCAAGACTGTACGTCTAATAGTTTAAAAATGGAAATAATTATCTATAGCGCCCCTTGTAAGCCTCCGCAACGCCACTTGGGCATCTATCGGAACATAGTTTTACTAAATCAGAAACCTTCGCCACTCCCCAAAGTTTCATGGCAATAGGATGAACGGTTTAAGAAAGCATAAGAGACACACAAGCATTCATTTTTATTTATAAATGTCGCAGGGAAAAGTGTTGAGAAAGAAGGGAGCAAAGGGCGGGTAGAAAGCGAAAACATAGTTCTGGAAAAATGCTCATTTCATTACTTCACTAAAACACAGTTCGGGGATTGAATTCATTCACAACAGGGAAAAGACAAAGAGACGGTACTTGACTTGCGTGAATTGATCAGCTCCGTTAGGGACTTGACGGAAGCCCGAATTCCATCGTTTCCCAGCGACATATACTCGATTGATATTGTGCTTCAAAATTTGGGACTCAATATAAGAATTGACCAACTTACACCCTATTAACTTATTCAGTTTTTCCTTTTGAATATTTACTAAAACTAGAAGGTATGAAATGAATTATTCATTTAACAAATTTTTTAAAAATTAAAAGGGATGTTGTTATGCGTTTTTATCCTGGAATATATATAAAATACAAGTGAAAGAACACACAATACAAATGGATGAATAGAGACATTTCTTACAAGTGATGATCCGAGCATAGAACAGAAGGGGTGCGCTGCTTTCCATTCAAAATGCGAATCCATTACAGATGAAAGTCCGATTTCTTTTCCCGAAGAAAATACATTCATGCCTTACTCGGGATTCGAACCCACTCGGTTATAAGCCGGGAGTCATATCCACCCTACTGGCTGGTCGGCATTAAAAGGGATTGATTGTAAGAAGTTCCACACATTTTATCACCAAAATGCCTTTTTCTTTTAATCTTAGTTTGCTGTATGCGCATTTGTGTATTTCGTTTTCAACCGTATAATACAAATTCTGATTTTTAAAATTTGTTATAACATTCCTATAAGTTGCCCTCACGGGTATAAATAATTGTTTTATCGTTTTGCTAAAAGTTACCGACACTCCGTGGTATATTCTCAAATAATTCTTTCAAACCCTCTCTCAGTTATTCATTACAGTTCTGTCTAAATAATTACGCCTGTTTTCATGTACGACGGTTCCTTCACTAGGAAAAGTTCTTATATAGAACAAAGTTATAAAGTAGAACCAAGGATCCATTGAGGGGAACTCGAGTGAGGATTCATTTTAAAACCATGACGCGGGGACATGGGTACAGAAATATCCCTTTTTGTCAATAAAATCCCTGTACAACAGGGGAATGTATATCTTAAAACTATGTTGGCTGACTTTTTGTACTTATTGTGCGTTTGGGAAAAAGGATGAGTGTAAATTTTTACGATGCCCGCGCACACCGTTATCTATTTTAAAATGTTCCCTTTCGGGTGCTAGGGGACTGATATTTGGGGGATCGTATTACCTATTGTTATAAACCATATCTGTTGGGACGCATCTCCCCTGTGCATTATCCCCCCTTTGCCGCTTTTTAGCCAATATCTCGGCACCTGAGCCTCACAGTTCATTCGGACCTGGCTCATTCGATCCCTCTTTATCCACTCTTCCAGTTATTATAGTTTCATGCTCAGAGGGCGATTTCTTCCATGGTTTTTTTTATTGTTTTAAACTTTTTTCAAAGTTTTAAATTTGTCTTTTTAAATTTCCCACACAAAGCTTGGCTCCTGTTTGAGTTTCGGACTTGAGATTTGAACCAAGTGTTGCACTCGTCGAGACCCATACAGCCATCTACTTCATTCCCATTGTGTAGGCAAGGGGAGGGCTTAAGCATTAAAATATCATGCTCCCATGTTAATCCTATGGGGACTGGAAAAAATTTCATCCCCCTAAGGAATAGAGCTTTTGATTCGATTTTTGGAGGCCCACCATATTTTCGTATTAGCGCGAGCTTTACTTGGAATTGGCCCCTTCCGTTGCTTCCCCCTACAGGGCTACCCCAGTAATAACTCCAATCATATGCTACATTGGTCAACCGCACTGGCTGGATTCGATTGTTCCCCCTATGAGTATCCTAGATATATTTTTTCAGGACAATAGACCCATTTCTCTCTCTCTCTCTCCACCCATATTTATATATATGTGACATGCAGTCAAAAGCAACGCAGTCTTCGCGCGCAGGCGCATTGAAATGAAACTGAAACTTGAACTAGTGGAAGAGAAAAAAAAAAACTCTTGGACATTAGAGCAGAGAAAGAGAGAAAGGAGAACGCGAGAGGTGCGCGAGCAGGCGTTACCTTCTGAAAATCATCGTCAATCTTATCTGTAAAAACTTATCTACCTTTTTAATTAATTTTTGTTTAATGTTAAAATAAAATAGAAGAAAGACCAACGTCTTGGACCCCTTGTTGTCTCCCACAAATTATGGGGGCTCGGCCGCGATCGAGAAAATTTCGATTTTGAACCAAAGTCTGGACAATGAACAACAGCGTCCGTGAAGGAGACGCTCCGCCATTTTTCGGAAACTTCGTTCAACCTGTGTAGAGGTTGAATTTTTCAACTTCATTCCGCCTGTGTAGAGGTCGGAACAAATAACAAAATAACCTGTGTAGAGGTATTTTGCAACAAACCATCGACAAATATTCCGCCTGTGTAGAGGTTGGAAAACCCATCGACGAAAATCCCGCCTGTGTAGAGGTTGGAACTAATTCAGTGTGAATAATCCGCCTGTGTAGAGGCCGGAACTACAATTTCAACGATATAACCTGCGAAGAGGTGACATCAGTGGAATCAACGTTTTTATTGGATACATCGTACGTGCGAGCAACAAGGGAGCCAGAGAAAAAAAAAAGGTAGGATCTTTCCAAATTTTTATAAAATGTATAAAAACGCTCTTAAAGAGGATTTCATAAGAGTTGTTGAGAAGCTAGACGGTACTGTGCAAAGTACTGACACTATAGTTAAACTAAAGACTAAAATTGAGAACAGTAGTACATTTGAAAGTGATCCAGATTTCGTTAAAACTTTAATTCAAAACTGTATAGATGAGAGGGTATCGCGAAACAAAAGAGAAGTAACTTCAGGAAAACAGAAAATAGAGCTCGCGAAACTACAGTTAGCACAGTTAGAAAAAGAAGTCGAACTTCAAAGGGTTAAAAATAAAGCATTAAGTTTAAATCCTGCAGCTAAAGTCGAAGAGAAACAATTCGAAACTTTAAATAAGGAAACCGCAACCCATATTGGCATTCGAGAAGCAGAAGATTGGTTTAGGCCTATTGATTTAGCTAAAGAGTGTGATATTTATATTTCATCTAGAAGCGGATCACATAAAGAAACTCCTATTACTTATGGATATACCCAAGACCCCTTTAAAAATAGATCACAAAACTTTAAACCAAAGATTAAAGAGAACTATCCCCAATATCTTGAAAGAGAAAATAAAAATTGCTATATATGCGGTGATTCATCTCATTACGCAAGAGACTGTAAGAAGCGTTTTAAATCTAAAAATCTAACAGCCACATCCGTAATAAAATAAACGTGAATACTTTGAAAGTCGAGAGCGAAAAACAAAATAGCGGTGAAATCGCAAATCTTCAATACGTAAGCATTTTTGTAGAAAATCAGCCCGTCACAGCCTTGATTGATTCAGGTTGCCAGATCCCAGTTTTAAATTCCTCACTAATTAGAGTGCAAACACCTTCCGAAGAAATCATAACATTAAGCTCATGTTTTGGCGAACAGCGTATGGTAGAAGTTAAACCCATAAATATTTCTCTTAATCAACACTATACTAGCTTAAGTGTGCGAACGGCGATATCACCGACCTTGACCGAAGAATTTATTATACATCCCAGTGTATATTCTGAAATAGAGAAACTAGGCCACGCAAAGAGCGATGTTTTATTGAATGAAAGTGAATCCTCTTTAGGTGCTCATGCTTGTGTTCATTTTAATTCAAATGTTTCTGTTTCAAATGTGATAGAAAACTCTAGTTATGATTTGCCATATGTTGAAAACTTTAATGCTGGAAATGATTCGAGTTCTCTAATTAAGGATTATAAGTGTAATAAAATTAAGAGTACTAAGTTAAAATTGAGTATTGTAAGAGAAAAATGTTCTGATATAGTATTGTGTAAGAAAGCCAATGGTGCCATGAAAACGAGTTCCGTGGAATTTATCTCCCAATCTCCTACCCCTTCACCTATGAATAGTAATTATCGACGGTTTGTGTTGCTCCGAAGGATCTTTCAGCCCTGGCAGTGGAAGCGAAGGAAAAAGAGAAATCGTTTTGAACAGACGTCCAGAACTCTACAGAGGAAAATATCGATGCGTTCAACCAAAGATCAACTTGTTGAAAAAGATGTTTTCATGCCCGTGAAACACAATATTTTCCTGTGGAACCTTCCGGATGTCGAAGAGTCCTTGTCTGTTCCGTTTTTTTTTGTATGTTTCAGATTCTCCTCTGGTCTCCATGGAAATGCCGCTGCGGACAGCGTACGGTCAGAATGGCCGTTGTGACATGCAGCCAAAAGTAACGCAGTCTTCGCGCGCAGGCGCATTGAAATGAAACTGAAACTTTAACTAGTGGAAGAGAAAAAAAAAACTCTTGGACATTAGAGCAGAGAAAGAGAGAAAGGAGAACGCGAGAGGTGCGCGAGCAGGCGTTACCTTCTGAAAATCATCGTCAATCTTATCTGTAAAAAACTTATCTACCTTTTTAATTAATTTTTGTTTAATGTTAAAATAAAATAGAAGAAAGACCAACGTCTTGGACCCCTTGTTGTCTCCCACATATATATAACATTTTAAAATTATTTCAAAGTTTTAAATCCCGCGTATCTCCGAGGATTTTTGAGCTTCGTTAATGAAACTCGGAACATGTTCTCCTCGTTAAGCTCTTTCATTTGTTATAATTCATGTGTAGATAGTGGGACTAGGGGGCCCTTATCACTAAAATTAGAATCCCCATGTTATTCCTATAGGGTTCGATCTTTTCATGACGTCACGATATTACAGAGATAGAAGGATGAAACTTTGGGATCACCTACTACTATGTGTATCGTTGGGATGTACGTGACTATTTACGTCACAGTTGCTCCCCCCCCCGGGGGGAGTTAGTTACGTTTTCCTTTCCCGAGCTAGCGCCACCCCATTTGCAACTACAAACTCTGGACCGGTTCGAATGGATTCCTCTTGTTTCCTCACAACCAGGCCGCGTTTCGAGTTGCTGGGTGCTCTGCTTCTATTTTATTTAATTGTTTTAAATGCTTTAATTATTTTAAAAGGCTCTTCAGGTGAATGTCTTAATTTTCTCCGGAACGATTCTTTCCATCGAGACATTCAATATGAGGTCTCGGATGTCACATCAGGTACACCTCATCTCCAGATACAGTCTGCCGACCCCCCCCCCATGTTATTGGTCCTATTGTCCCTGTGCGAGGGTGATTAAATTTATTTAAATCGTGATTATCTCGGGTTTGGCTGATCCGATTGACTCAAGGTTAGTATCGTTCAACTCTGCTCGTGACCACCTTTCGTCCTTGACCCAGCTTGCCCTGCTCAAGATTTTTAGAAAGATTTTAATCTTGCAATGCCAAATAAGTATAACTTCTTACGTGGGTACATTTGTACACACACACACTTTTTAAATATTTCTTATTCAAAATAGAATACTGTTCATCCATTGATATTGTTTTAAAAAAGAGGAGAATCAGAGGCTCTACACGACAGAGCTGCACCTCACGGTAGTACTAAGTTTTCAGAGTACGAACAGTAGGATTGTGCGATTAATCTAGGCATATCACAATTTTAGAATACAGGTAGAGAGAGTGCATTCTAAGAGTGAAAGCATTGCATATTGAGGATTAAAATGTCACATATGGGAGACAGAGACACTAAACTGTGTGGATAATTATTGGCCGTTATGGTTATACAGATATTGCATAATGAGAATAGAAACACCATTCAGTATGAACAGGGAAGCTTCATGATGTATGTAACTTTACCATATTTTAGGGGTAACTCTAAAGCAAAGTGAGAATACTGGTGCCACGTGGTATGCATAAAAAAGAGCCTAATTTTGAATATTGAAACCCATTCAATAAAAATAGAATATAAACAACAAGAAGGAAAGCTACAATAAGTTCTTTACTCGAAAACTACCCACGGAGGTAAGTTAAGGGAAAATACGTGAGGACCAGCTACAAACTCACAAATTAGTTCCTGCTCTGAAATTCTAGATAATGCTTGGCCTTAATACCTATATCCCAATTGGCGAGTGGTAGCATATCGCTTCCACACTACAGGACCGGGTTCTACTCGGGCTGGACAAGGTCGACTCAGCCTTTCATCCCTACTGCAGTGGGTCGAAAAATGATTACTAAAAAGCTTGCTTGGGGACTTAAAAACACTGGTGGTCTCGCTTCAGACTGACTACCTGATCGGTACATCTGCTCAGGCACCTCAGCGCCCAATGGTCACGTATACTGGGACACGTATACTCATGGGCTGCTGCGCCACTGAGTTTGATTTTTACTAACTATATATAAAAGTAAAACACTTGATCCTCATAATTTTCCTAAACATAATTCTTCATAGGTGTAATATTTTATAAGAAATGCATAATTAGCCTGTAGTAATAGTAAAAAGTTTTAATCCTTGTAAATATTAAACAAACTGTAATTACAGATGGAAATAATTCGTTTAAATCAAAAATGCATCTGTTTTTAAGCGCCCAAAAACTAAGTACCGCAAACTTGTTTTTTCATATTTGCAGGTTCCACAACTATTTCCTCAGAGAATCTTAAAATAAGTTGAATTATTGATGAACATTTTGTTCTTATGCTGATTTCTGGAAAAAATGAGAGAATTTGCCTCGAGAAAGAAAAACATTGCCAGAAAGGAGAAGACTAAATCTGATGGAAAATGAAAGATTACACGAAACAGGAGAAATTATTCAAAGTCATTGAACCGTATCGAAGATCACTTCCAAGTTCCAAAACGGAACAGGTCCACCAAGACGACTTATGATGAGTCATACGAAAAGTGAAAGCAATGTTCACTTTTTCTTACCTCACGCTTTGGTCTTTTCAACCTTGGCAGACCTAGTAGAGTTCCTAGGAGAGGGTAGAATTTCTTAGCATGCCACCCTATAGGCCAGGGATGGCGAACCTTTTTGGGTCAACGTGCCATTTTCTCTAAAAAAACGTTTAATGAGTTATATGCGTGCCATCAAATAATTTTGACTGTGATTATTGAAGAACTAATAAAACTAAATACGGACAAATCTAAATTCTTTATTTAATACGAAAAAATACATTTTGCACTGTATAGTAGTAAATGTTTTAGTTACTTGTAATTTAAATTAAAATAACATTAGTGTGATTTCTGCTGTTGTAGATTAGATGATAAATAAATTATAAGATGATAAGATAAATAGATTATAAGATGTTACTTTTAGTAGAATGCATGCTGAATTAGAGTCGTCTGTTAAACGGTTTCTAAGTGAGTCTTTGATGTGATTTTTATCTCTGAAAATAATGACTCGCAGGTATAGGTAGATGAAAATATGGTTAAAATAGCATACGCCAACTTCTTCAAACAGTTAAATGCGTCTGGAATCGAATTCCATGTTTCCAAAATTTCGTTACTGGTATTTTTACTTATATTGCGTGTCAATCTTTCTGCTTCAATCAATTCCAACTTTTTCCTTGTTTCAATAAACTTTTGAATCCATATTGAACTAGACTGGAAATCAATCAGTTGCATTTCAAGTTCTTCAATTTCCAACCAATCGAATTGAGACAAGTTCAGTTTATCAAACGAAATCACATCAGGGTACATAATAAATTTGAACGTTTCCGGTAATTCCTTGAACTGAGAAAATCTCGCTGAAAATTCTTTTCTTAAAGAATCCATTATGGAAATAAAGTCCTCAATAACTTTTTCTTCATTTCCTTTCTCTTGGGCATCTAAATCTTTGATATTTTTTTTGAAGTTTGGGAAGTACTTGAGTTTTTTGTAATAATATCGTTTTTGAAAACATATAGTTTAGCTTCAAAAGCGCGAATGAGATCCATCATGACGATAACTGTTTTATTCGGACCTTGAAGCTTTATGTTCAATTCATTGAAATGTTGGCATATGTCTGTAAAAAACATCAATTTTAAAAGCCACATAATATCCATCAACTGTGGGTATTGTTCAATTTTGCTCTCATTTTGTAGAGAAACAGTCTGATTTCTTCCAAGCAATCAACAAATCTTTGAAGTACGTTCCCACGGCTCAACCAGCGAACATTGTTATACATTATTAAGCCATTATACACCGAATTGACTTCATTCAACAAAGCATCAAACTTTCGTTTATTTAAAGCCTGCGACGATATGAGGTTGACTATTTTTGTGACTAAAGTTATTACATTATCAAGAGATGTTAAACCACTCTTTGCACATAAGGCTTGTTGGTGAATAATGCAGTGGCATTCAAGAATCGAATGTCCTACGTCTGTTTTAAATAAAGAAATGAAACAATTTTTTGCCTACCAGATTTTGAGCACCATCAGTGGTTACTGAAACAATTTTTTTCAAATCAACTCCTTTCTGAGCAAGCGAATTTCTTACTGCCGTACAAATATCTGTGCCCTTTGTAGTTAACAACGATGTTATCGCAATTAATTCTTCCTTAATGATGTTTCCTACACAATATCGAGCAAAGACAGCTAAACGTGCCGATTTAGTAATGTCAATACTTTCGTCAAGACAGCGATATAAAAGGAGCGGAGTTAATGTAATTTTTTTGTTAATCTGTAACATTTTCTGCCAAATTCAAGATTATATCTTTCATTGTGTTTCTAGATAGGGGAACATCTTTGATGCGCTGAATTATCTTATCTTTATTATCAAAATCCTCAAAAAGTGAGGGCGTGTATGCCAACCAAGCTTCCTTCAAAAACTCTCCCTCTTGAAAAGGTTTACCACGCCGAGAGCAATGGCATTTGCACCCGAGTAACTTGCCGCACTTGTGAGTGACAATTTTTGCTTACATATTTAATTATAGACGTCGACTGTTTATTTCTGTCTTTTATTGCACTTGCAATTAATTCTTTTTGCACTGGTTCGCTTTTTTCACAAAAGGATTTGTGATTTGTTTCAAAATGCCGTTTTACAGACGATGTTCTGCATGCCACTGTTCCAGAACATAAAACACACACCGTGTGTGTTACAGTTGTGTCGATGAAATTGACTATTCTATGTGCTCTCGCTTGATTCCTACCCCCCCGCCAAAAAAACCCTTTTTACTGACTGCGCACGACTCTAGGTTCATGGGCAGATTTATTTGTTTTTAAGAAATTGAGTGCTTGTACGAGATTTCTGCAGTGTCTGCTCTTTCGCTTTTGTCTCAGGTCATTAAAATTTTTAAAAATAAAGCAGTGAGAGTTATTTTACCAATTAGACTTACAAGACAAGAATTAGATCACATTAGTAAATTAGATGTATACAAGCTGAACTATTAATGTAAACGTTAGAATATGTTTTTTAAACAACTTGAATATATTTAGAAATAGCTACATACGCACACTATGCGTAGATAAACTTTGCACCATTAGCAATTTATAATATACGAAGTATTTACGCAAGACATAACAAACGAGTCTGCTCCCCAACTTGTCGGCGTCGCGACGGATCACTCACGTTTGTTCATAATACTTCATAGTAAACTTAATTATTTTAAGCTAAAATGCAAATCTTTTTTGATCGATGGCGTGCCCAAAATATTCTGTCGTGTGCCATCATTGGTACGCGTGCCATTGGTTCGCCATCCCTGCTATAGGCGATACCGCAAGTACTTTTCACACCCAGTTTCCACCCCAGATTTCATTTATTATTAACGTCGCACTGTTTAGCTACACGAGGGCTTTTGGCGACGGACCACGTCATTTTGAACCATGGTCAAGTGACGTGGACGACACCTGAGCTGGCACCCCCCTCTCCTAACTACCACACCACACCAACGAGTTTCCTCCCCAGAGAGAGCTCTGATGAGGCGAACCTGCACTAGGATTTTAATTTGGCCGAGAGCACCCAAGCCAAACAGACACTCTAGGAATCTTTTACATGCCGTATAATCAAACGACATGGCCGCTGTCGATGTTCTGCATCATGAAAATCTAACCCGCAATCTTGGGTTCAGAAGGCCAGCGACAAACCAACCGCGCCACCCAGCCAACTAGCAATTTTAACTGTAAGTGTTATAAAAATTGACACAAGATATTTACACAACATCAGAGAACACTGCAAGTGCAATAATTATAATAACTAATTACTTTTCATGAATTACGTTACATGGTTAAATTTCACGCGCAAGAAACTATGTAGCGGATTATCTCCGGAGGTTCAATCTTGTGAAACTAGCCTGAGGTTGTATTCTTTCAAGTTTAAGTTAGAGCTTAGCTGAAACCGCCTTGCAGTGGAAACAATGTGCAGAGATTACTTCTCTAAGGTATAAAATTGAGTTCGAAATTATTATAGTTTTATAATTAATTAATCGGTTTGTAAGTCTTTTTGCCTAAACTCATCCAGTAATTGGCTTTAAGAGAGAAACCCATTTTGGAAAGTTCTCGCAACCATCTCATTGCAGTTCATATTCAAGACATAAAAAAAAACAAAAAGGAATTTTTGTTATTTTGTGGAAGCCACAGTTCTGAGTTTCTGCTAGTATTTCAGATAAATAAATTTTAATTATTTATGTGTTAGCTGTGATTTTCCTCATAACTTTTGTGAGAAGGCGCAATATTGTTGCGTTGATCGTGGATTTATGCTAACAGTTCTTCAAGAGCGATGTAATTGACGAAAACATTCCTTAAAACACAGGATAAATTGCAGTCAAACTCATACAAAAGTCACACTTTCTTATAAGCACTCAGACACAACTGTCAAAGACTAAGAATCGCGGTGGATTGCAATGAAACTCTCCACAGCTCGGTCGCATCGAAGTGAACACTTGAACAGCTGAAGTAGAACTCACTCCTATTGAAGGGTCGGGTGGGACCCTCGAAGTTGGATAGGCAGGCTTTGGAGGGACAATAATTCATATCTTCCTGTAATTTACCTTGTCTTCGGCTAATGTTAAAGAATAGGACCCAAATTCGAAATATTTTTCAGATATAAAAATATTCAAACATTAATACTATATTCTGACTTCACTATCCTGTAGAGAATCCCTTATTTTATCATACTGCTCATTTTTATCTGAGTTGACACATTTTTACTTTTGTAAAATGTGTTTCGCATTTTTTCTCCTATACCGTAATGCTAAATGAGCTATCTCTTTACATGTTAAAAAGAAAAACGTATTATTTATGAAATATTTTGAAAATTTAAAAACACTATGTTATAAACAAATGAAGGGGTTACAATGTCACAAATTTTTATAAAAATAGAGGCACTTTATGTGTCGTAAAATGTGCTGCGCGTTAAGTCCACACTGTTGTACATATGGCGAAAACAGCCTTAAAGCATCATAGCAAAGGTTTGAATCTTTAAATATTTTATTTAGTGTAATAAAAAAAAATGAAATTTTCGGCAAAAATTAAGAATTGAAGGAAGAATTAGTCATAAATATGAAATGAAAGTGTAATTAAATATGGAATTGATTCTCTTACGGTACGTGTGGTTCCTGGAGTCAATTATCAAAATGGTTCAGCCTAACGATTTGGAAAGAAAGTGTTGCCACTAGCTTTGAACAATTGGAATTGTCACGAAGTTTTGATACAAAAGTACGCCAGTTGACTGACTAATTGTTAACGTTGCATTTCGAAGCTGTACGAGAGCTATTAAAGAAAAACCCCTAATTTTGAACTGCAGTCAAGTGACGAAGATAACATCTGAGCTAGAGCCCACTCTCCAAACTTCTGCACCCCTCCAATATGAGGACTTAGAACTTCATCCAATTTAACATGCATCAACTCCTCTACAATACCGATTTTCAGAGGTAGTAAGACTCGAACCCACAATTCGAAAGAAACACTTCCAACCAAGAGTTCGAGATCATGACCAGTCGGTTACCGTTGCCAACAAAAATGAGGCGAAGAACCATTTTGAGTAAGAAAAAAATTTAAAAAACTATCTTGAGAACTGTAATTAATCTCGCATAAGCTTGTAAAAAATAGTGGCAGTTGTGCCCAAAAGTTTCAAAGAGAAATATATTTACTCCTTTTTTTTTTCTTTTTACTTTTATCTGTGTTTTCACTTTACTTTTTCGTCATATAAAACTGAATGAACCTCTTTATAAATTAAATTATTCCTTGTTATATTTTATTCTGATTGAATGTTCATAAGTTATTAAGTTCTACTTGAGAATAAGAGTTCTTAATTCTGTGCATTTATTTTATATCATAAATCATTAATAACATTGAAGTAACACGTTTTATGATAAAAAAGGGCGTTTATTTTCTTATTCTTTTTTCATTAGGAACACGAGTACTTTTGTATGACAAATCAGCATCATGCATTTTAATTCAGATAGTCTTTTGTGGACCTTTTAAGAGATCGGTACAATCGCCATTAAATTAAAGCACACGACGTATTATAACATATTTTAATACACGTTTTCGTAAACTAAAATGAACTAAACAATACTTTAAAATGTTAGAAACAAAAAAACGTAATAACCTATGAAATTAACACTTTCAAAGAAAAAAATCCCTTTTTCTCTTAATGTATGTGATTATACAATATACATATGTTTTCCCACCTCATTCACTTACTTTTAAAGCTTATTGTGCTACAAGAAGATCAAAAGATAATGCAAAATTTACACAAAAAGTATAAATTTTTACCACTGGCGAAAGAAAGTGATAACTCGTATGCGTGAGTACTCCATCGGCATTTCAACAATGCTTTCCACGATGAGTTCGCGTAAAAACACAGAGTTTGATTAGCTGGTGGCCATAATAAAGATGTTTTATAGAACATAAATTATGTACGAAAGCGCATTACTAGGATTTGTTATGTAAGTTAAAAAAATCGAAATAAGTCATTTTGAGTGCAACAATTGTAGTTAGATTCGTTCTCTTAAATTTAAAACGAGATGGTTCAAGCCTTGACTCATTGAATTCAAATGGAATAAGGAGTGAGTGAACATTAACATCGAACTGTTCAGCTACACGAGGGCTTTTGGCGACGGACCACGTCATTTTGAACCGTGGTCAAGTGACGTGGACGACACCTGAGTTGGTACCCCCTCTCCTAACTACCACACCACACCAACGGGGGGGGACGTTTCAGCTCTCGACAGATTTAACGTGCATAGCTGCCCTACACGGCGGGTCTTTAGTGGTACTGGGCTCGAACTCATAACATGCCTGTCATGATCCGATACCTTGACCACTGGGCTACCGCAGCCCTAATGGAATAAGGAACTCTCTTCAGTTCCGGAAATCATTTATCACTTTGTTTGCAGGAAATTTAGTTTTTGGATTATTTATAATAAGTCATGGAAAAATTCCTCGTGTATTTAAAAAAAAGCAGGAATTTCAAGCACAAATTTATTTTTCTCATTATTTTAGCCTTTCAAAAAATTAATACACTTTATTGGAACTCATAACTTGACGCGAATATAGTGAACTCAATAACACGTATCTCTAGGTTCTAATGAGTTATATAAATATTAGAACAAGGACATATCAAACACAAAATAAGATTCAACCCTGAAACTGCTCATACTTAAGTAGGAAAATACATATTTCTCAAATAAAATATACGCTTTTGGACGAAAAATTTCATAAACATTGTGAAGTTTATTATTATTATTAATAGTAGTATTTTTATGCAATAAAAAATTGTCTTCACGTAATATCACGAAAAAGTTTTACCTTTTTTACAATACAAAACATTTGCAGACAAAATGAAATATACTGATATACAAACTCATTTTAAAAAAAAAGCAGGAATTTCAAGCACAATTTTATTTTTCTCATTATTTTACCCTTTCAAAAATTAATACGAAATTTAATAGTTATACATATCCCCATTTTCTGTTCAAAGATGTTAAAAATTTTAAATATTTCATAATTACATCCCTTTTTACTTCAGTAAACAAAATCAAACATCAGTTTAGTGTTACTGTATAGAAGGTGAAGTATGGAGCATAGTTTATGCAGGAAAAATGAACCAATTCAAACAGATTGGTGTTCTAAATGGATTGGTAAAGTCAGAGAGCGTAACATTTTATGTTCAAACAGCTTTATATTTGAAAAAAAAAGTTTCGTGTCATTTTTTAAAATGTGAAAAAGTGCGCAGTTTATTTCCTGTTCTTTAATGTTAGGCGAAGGCAAAGATAACCTAAACACAAAAACTGGAAATCCTACCCTCAAGGTCATTTTTGCCTTAAAGTATTAATATCCAACGAGATTGTGCGCGACTTTTACTTACAGTAGAAATTTTATCTAATTTCAGATGTGTGTACAGTCATGTATACTTTTTTTGATTGGGTGCTGCGGATTCATTCCAGACCTAGTACATTTCCCAGGGGCTGGCATCACTTTTTAGTGTGGCACCATACAGATGGAATACCAATTACCGCTATTTTGACGCCCAATTTCCTCCCCAAAGGGAGGCACCTGAGCTCTGACGATACAAAATGGTACTATGAATAAAATTTTGCCCCAAACCAAACAGGCACTCTAAGGGATCTTTAACATGCCGCATAATCGCACAATATGGACGCTATCGATTTTCTGCATCTTGAAAAATTACTAACTCGGGCCGGGGTCCAACCCTCAAACTTCGGTATACAAACTAACTAAGCCAACAGCCTATCAGTCATACATAAACTCTTCAGTTAATTTGGAGTAGCTTAAAGTAAATATCAACAAAAAATACGAAATTTTTTAAAAATACATTTTTACTAAAATGAAACCTTGCACCAGAGCTTTGAAAAGAGATAAGTTTAAGATATACATATAAAATAAATAGTATAAGCAATCACTAGTGAAAATTTTATTCAATAGTTCCAACATAAAATATAATACATTTTTTTCAATAATAGTTATTCCTAATATTCGCTTTGAGTATAAATCTTCAGCAGCTCGTAAAATATAGCCCAGTCTCTGAGATTAACACTCCAAGCTTCGTTGCTCACACCTGATTTCTGAGTGTTATCCTCTATTTTGACTTAACAGTTAAATGTTCAATTCTGAAAGGATTGCCGCAGAAATAAACTTCATCTTCTAACGCATATTTAAAGGCATTTTTTTTCAAGGAAATTCCTGCATTTCAAAAATTGAAATACTTTAAATTTATGCATTATTATTTAAGAATCTCTAAATTTATATATGTGGCAGCCAAAGCCAAGCAGTCTTCGCGCGCAGGCGCAGCTAAGTGAAACAAAAACTAAAAAACTTTGAGAAGTGTAAAGGACATTAAGAGAACAGGAGAAGAGAACGACAGAGGTGCGCGAGCAGGCGTTACCTTCTGCATATCATTGTCAAACTTATCTACCTTTTTAATTAATTTTTGTTTAATGTTAAATAAACCATAAGAAAGATAAAAGTCTTGGACCCCTTGTTGTCTCCCACAAATTATGGGGGCTCGGCCGCGATCGATAAAATTTCGATTTTGAACCAAAGTCTGGACAATGAACAATGGACAACCGCCATTTTTTGAACTCAGCATGAATACTCCGCCTGTGTAGAGGCCGGGATCGAAAAAATTTCGATTTTGATCAAAGTTTGGACAGTGGGGAAAAAAAGCCGTCCGTAGAGGAGACGCGCCGCCATTTTTCGTAAACTTCGTTCCGCCTGTGTAGAGGTTGGAACCATCGACAAATATTCCGCCTGTGTAGAGGTTGGAACCATCGACAAAAATTCCGCCTGTGTAGAGGTTGGAACCATCGACAAATATTCCGCCTGTGTAGAGGTTGGAACTAACTCAGTGTGAATAATCCGCCTGTGTAGAGGTTGGAACTCTCACATAAACACCTGCGAAGAGGTGTCAATTCGATTATTGGATACATCGTACGTGCGAGCAACAAGGGAGCTAGAAAAAAAAAGGTAGGATCTTTCCATATTTTTCTAAAATGTATAAAAACGCTCTTAAAGAGGATCTCATAAGAGTTGTTGAGGATCTAGACGGTACTGTGGAGAGTACGGACACCATAGCTAAACTAAAGACTAAAATTGAGAACAGTAGTACATTTGAAAGTGATCCAGATTTCGTTAAAACTTTAATTAAAAACTGTATAGATGAGAGGGTATCGCGAAACGAAAGGGATTTAGAAAAACAGAAAATTGAACTTGCTAAACTACAGTTAGCACAATTGGAAAAAGAAGTCGAACTTCAAACGGCTAAAAATAAAGCATTAAGTTTAAATCCTGCAGCTAAAGTCGAAGAGAAACAGTTCGAAACTAACATAGAAAATATGATAAAAAGTATTAAAATTTTATCTCTTCCTGTTCCCACCAGATCTGAAAATTTTAATCTGTTCTTCCAATCATTAGAACGCGCATTTTTAACCAAGAAAATAAATGACGAATATAAATCTGAAATTTTAATAAATCTTCTGGGCGAAAGAGCTCATAACGTCTTACTGTATATTAAAGAAGAGGAATTAAATGACTATGAAAAACTAAAATCTATAGTACTCAGAGAATTCCAATTAACCCCTCGCGAGTGTTTAAACTCATTTAAAAATGCTGTAAAATCATCAGGCGAGACATACATCCAATTTGCTGCAAGATTGACGGCAAACTTCCAATATTATTGTTCGTTAAGAAAAGTTAATTCCTTTGAATCTCTATGTGATCTTATAATTTCTGATAAATTATTTGAAACTTTAAATAAGGAAACCGCAACTCATATTGGCATTCGAGAAGCAGAAGATTGGTTTAGGCCTATTGATTTAGCTAAAGAGTGTGATATTTATATTTCATCTAGAAACGGATCACATAAAGAAACTCCTATTACTTATGGATATACCCAAGACCCCTTTAAAAATAGATCACGAAACTTTAAACCAGAGATTAAAGAGAACTATCCCCAATATCTTGAAAGAGAAAATAAAAATTGCTATATATATATATATATGCGGTGATTCATCTCATTACGCAAAAGACTGTGAGAAGCGTTTTAAACCTAAAGAATCTAACGACCACATCCATAATAGAATAAACGTGAATACTTTGAAAGTCGAGAGCGAAAAACAAAATAGCGATGAATTCGCAAATCTTCAATACGTAAGCATTTTTGTAGAAAATCAGCCCGTAACAGCCTTGATTGATTCAGGTTGCCAGATCCCAGTTTTAAATTCCTCACTAATTAGAGTGAACCAGCCTTCCGAAGAAATCATAACATTAAGTTCATGTTTTGGCGAACAGCGTATGGTAGAAGTTAAACCGATAAATCTTTCTCTTAATCAACTCTCTCCCGGTCTAAGTGTTCGAACGGCAATATTACCGACCTTGACCGAAGAATTTATTATACATCCCAGTGTATATGCTGAAATAAAGAAACTAGGCCACGCAAAGAGCGATGTTTTATTGAGTGAAAGTGGATCCTCTTTGGGTGTTCATTTTAATTCAAATATTTCTGTTTCAAATGTGATAGAAAACTTTAGTTATGATTTGCCACATGTTAAAAACTTTAATACTAGAAATGATTCCAGTTCTCTAATTAAGAATTATAAATGTAATAAAATTAAGAGTACTAAGTTAAAATTGAGTATTATAAGAGAAAAATGTTCTGATATAGTATTGTGTAAGAAAGTAAATGGTGCCATGAAAACGAGTTCCGTGGAATTTATCTCCCGCTCACCTACCCCTTTACCTATGAAGAGTAAACATCGACGGTTTGTGTTGCTCCGAAAAATTTTTGAGCCTTGGCAGTGGAAACGAAGGAAAAGAGAAATCGTTTTGAACAGACGTCCAGAACTCTAGAGAGGAAAATATCGATGCGTTCAACCAAAGATCAACTTGTTAAAAAGGACGTTCTTATGCCTGTGAAACAATGTGTTTTCCTGTGGAACCTTCCGGATGTCGAAGAGGTGCCTTCACATGATGGAGAAACTGTCCAGTTCAGAAAAATTATGATATGTTAAATCTCTATGTATTCGTCGTATAGTCCTTGTCTGTTCCGTCTTTTTTGTATGTTTCAGATTCTCCTCTGGTCTCGATGAAAAAGGAAAAAAGGGAAGTACCGCTGCGGACAGCGGACAGTCAGGCTGGCCGATTGTGGCAGCCAAAGCCAAGCAGTCTTCGCGCGCAGGCACAGCTAAGTGAAACAAAAACTAAAAAACTTTGAGAAGTGTAAAGGACATTAAGAGAACAGGAGAAGAGAGAACGACAGAGGTGCGCGAGCAGGCGTTACCTTCTGCATATCATTGTCAAACTTATCTACCTTTTTAATTAATTTTTGTTTAATGTTAAATAAACCATAAGAAAGATAAAAGTCTTGGACCCCTTGTTGTCTCCCATATATATATATATATATATATATATATATATATAACTGTTCTAGTTATATTTTAAAAATATCTTTGACATTATTCAACAGAAAATTTATTAAATACACATATTAACACACATATGTACACATACACAATGGCTTTTGAGAGTTTTATATAGGGTCTGTAACTCTATTTCCCCAATATTTTTATTCCATTAAAATATTGTTTCCTATTACGATGATTCAATGTGTGTAAACACTCTCTCCCCTCCCTAAAGAAAGTTCTACGGGTGCCATTCATGTATGAGTGAGTTTTATATAGTTTTTTTTTTTAAAGAAACCTGTAAACGAAGAGTTTTTCTAAAACAGTGCAGCACGCGTTACCTACAAAAAGGAAAAAGAAATTTAATTCAATATAAATAAATTATAAGATTTATATCTATAGTAAATATCTTTTATATCTAAGGAATAAAAAAATTTAATCGTAGGTAAGTGTCATTTAGCTGTATATATGCAAAATGTGGCTTGAGTATCAATCTTAAGGCTACAACAGTACCTTCTCCAAAAAAATTTTTGGAGACAATATATATATATATATATATATATATATATATATATATATATATATATATATATATATATATATATATAATAAAAATAATTTATATTTTATATTCAGATTATATTACTAAGTTCATTCTGAAAGTACAAAATCAGTTTGACAAGCCATTATTTTACAACTTTAAAAAATTAAGATTTTTTGAAGTTTTTTCAAACTCTCTTATAAAATTCTCATTTTTTTATAATTTTAGTAATTTTAAGTGATTTATATTTCTTAGATTATTGCAAACAAAAGATAGAATGGATTTGAAAATCTGTGTACCCTTGTTGATTTTTAATAATTATTTCTCTAGCTAAATCTGTAAAGAACACGAAATTTTTTTAAATATTAACTTAAACATTTTTTAAAAAAATAACCAGAGATCTCTCAGACCTAAATCCGTACTAACTTTTATAGAACATACGTTTGGGAGTATATACAAAAAAAATATCAAGATTCCGTTTTGAACAAATAAAAAGTCTTAGGGATAAGAAAACACTTATATCTTCAAAATTAAAAGTCTGAGAAAAACGCATCTCAAGTTTGTAAAGGCATAAAACAAAAACTTTTAATACCCGTAAATCTAATTTTTAAGAAATCTTACTTCCAATGTATGTTCTACATTAAAACATTACTTTAATTAAATATCACAGAAAACATTTTTTTTAATTCAAAATATATTTTTGCATAATATTGACACACAACACTTGTTACGACTATAGGTTATTCAGCTTATAATTTTATTTTAAAGTTTTGAAACACAAGGCAATTATGTACAGAATAATAATGATACTAACCAAGCTATAAACCACCAGGTTTTTACGTCAAATTTAATTTTTTTCAGTTTTAAATTGGAGCAGTTTAGCAAGTTTGAGTTTTTGTTACGCTACTTTAAAATACTAAAATATAGTACTACAATATGTTTATTATAATGTAGTTTGGTACATCATGGAAATATTCAGTTTTATCTGCAATACTTGATTTCAGAATATTTGTATTCGGAAGTCTAATTGCAGGACTAGCCGAAGGCTGATTTTTAGATACATCATTTTCATAGCAATCTGAGAACGATTTGGTCATGGCATTTTCATCGTTCTTCTAAGTTATATATATAAACTATTTTTGAAAACAAAAATTAGTCTTAAAATCAATCAATTAAGAAACTATGAGAACTCAAAAACTCAAAACATAATCAAGTTGAAATGATTTTAGTAACGAAAATTAAAATTGATAACCATTTCCATACTGAAAAAGTTTATTGTGCTCAAAAATATTTTTAATTATTTTAATTTAAGAGTGGAAAAATTCTTTAAGATGAAACTGAAACTAAAAAACCTAAGCTTAGGAAACTTCAAATATCTTAAAAACTAATTTGTTATCAAATCTGAAATTTGGTGGCATGCTTCCCAATAATATAGGCCACAAGAAAATGCAAAATTAAAAAAAATCGGTATTTTTGAAATTTGTAGAGTATTGTGTAGTCTTAAATCATTATTTAAATTGTGTAGATTTTATTTTGGAAATTTTAAAAAAAATGCCAAAAACAGGTTAATTTGAATTAAATTTTCTGTTTGCTTGTGAGCCTTTAATTTCGCTGATTCTATTTAAAATCTATGCTATTTTACATTTCAAAAAAAAGTGATAGGTAATAAAACTCTCATATGAGGTTTCTGAAAGATAAAAAGCAGATAAATATATTGTGGCCAAAAAAGCAAAATACCTTACGATTATTTTTATGAACAATTAAGAATCCTACAACTATCAGTTTCGGCGTAGACTAAAACATGAGAATGGTAAATTATTTAAGATGTCTTTTTTCCTTTAGCTTGTGGAGCAAGAATTTTTTCACCTCGTAAGTGTAATGAATGTGATTACAATAATGAAATCCAAGTTATAGATAAAAGAAGGATACTTGAGACAGCAAAGAGATAATATTTCTCCTGAAATGGACCCAAGCAAGGCTTCCCAAATCTATCCAAAAGCAAAAGAGGAAAGAAAAAAATATCCTCTGGGTTAGCAGCAGCTTTCCGCTTCCAGAATACTAAGCATGAACTCCTGATCTGACAAGATCAAATAGGATGTCCCCAATTTTCGCCCCACATCTTTCCTTATCATTCTTTTTGAGTAATTACTTTTCTTGTTCACTTTTATTGACAAGAAAATTCGGCGATAAATAAAAACTAGTATCCGTTCAAGCCACAGAGAATGTCCTCAGGTTCCAAGCTCGCTTTCGAAACCGGTTTCAAATCTTTTCTTCCGGTGCGAATTGTTCATGCTATAACAGCATCTTATTTTATTTGATCGCACTTTTGGAACAACTGGACTCCCTAACCACCATTTTTGCAATGGAATTCTCTTTAAAACTGAACATGCCCGGGTATGATATTTTATCTACATTTTAATGAACTTTTTAAAACTACACATATGCATTGACGAGAAACAAGGATAATTTCTATTTTTCATTAAATATTTCATCTGCATATGTAGAAAATGTCTCAACATGTAACTTTGCCTGAACACAAGAGGGAGCTGCTCTCTATCATGACGAAATCATTTTAATTATTATAGCCATCACTTTTTTGTTTTTCCTTGTGCAAGCAACATGTAATTCGTATCGGGTCGATTAATCGGCCACATTATGGATTTATATTTATTAAATATTTTTAAACTTAACTGCGTCGTGATTTAATTAGCAGCAGTGTCCGTTCTTTGAACCTTTAGGTATAGTTAATTAGCTTGTTGCTAGGGTTTTTTCTTCATGGTGCATCGGCCGGGAACGGTACTGCACCTCGTCGCCATTGCTAACTGCGCAGTGAATTCCACCATCAGAGATAGTCTTTGTTTAGTCGTTTAATATCGTTTCGTCGTGGACTATAGTCATCAACAACGTTCGATCAGTTATCCCATCGGATATTTTTGTGATAGTGCATCATAAAACTGGATACTCAACACTATAGAAAGTTGGGTGAGTTATTTATTTCCGATTCTATTGTTAGTTAAGATGGATGCTGATAAAATAAAAAACAAACGTAAAACGCTGAAATCTAGCGCAACCAAGTTTGTTAACAATTTAAATACTATTTTATGTAACGAAACTAATGTCCATTCGTTAGAAACAGTGTACAATCAGTTAATTGAGAAAATCGATTGTCTAAAAATCGCTGACAATGAACTTCTTTGTGTCATAGATGTAAAAAACATAGAAAAAGAAGTAGAACAGTGTGAGTCATTTATGGAGAATTTAATTTCCTATAAATGCAAAATTTCACAAAAAAAATAGCTAGCCTAACTCCACCGATTGTACCACCAACTATTGTTAACACCACTAATCTACCTAGTTCTACAATAGATACTGTAACTTCTGAGCTATCTAACTATCTGTATCTTCTAACTATCTTCAATCAAATTGCCAAAACTTACTGTGAATAAATTTTATGGTGATTACAAAAATTGGTTAGAATTTCTCAGTCAATTTGAGAATGCAATAGATTAAAATAGTAGTTTATCTAAAATTAAGAAACTAAAATTTACCTCAAAAGTTTGGTAGGAAGTGTAGCAGCGAAAGCCATTTCCGATTTTGCGTTAACGGAAAGTAATTACGACGCTGCTTTAGAACTATTCAAAACCCGCTTCGGAAAAAAGAATTTACTCATTAACGCGCATTTAGGATCTCTTCTCAACATAACTCCCATAAAAAATACGAGTGACACGAATAGTTTAAGAAAGAAAGTTATACGATCGGGACGAAACGGAAATAAGAAATTTAGAAAGTTTAGGTATAAATTCGGAATCGTACGGTAATCTTTTGACCCCGATATTATTGAAAGTATTACCCTCTAATTTAACTTTAGAATTCAGCAGAAAGAATAAAAGTTATAATTGGGATTTAAAAGCTCTTCTTGAGTTTTTAGGTGAAGAAATTCAGAGTCGCGAGAGAGCCCAATCTTTTTCCATTCGTCAGTAAGAGATAAATAAAGTTCGAATAACTCAAAACAAGAGTGCAATAGTTTCGCTTTCGGCTCAAGGTCTAAAAACAGAAATGCTTATGTTAAACAGAAAGGCAATAATTCCTCAGCATCCGAGCTCTTGGTCAATCAGTCAACTGCTAATAGTAAATGTATGTTTTGCGGCGAAAACTTGCATGATTCATCTTCATGCGATTCGGTGAGCATAGAGATGAAACGAGATCATTTAAAAAGAAATAAACTTTGTTTCGGTTGTTTTTCGGGTCGACACTCAATTGCATTTTGTCCAAAGCTTAAGAAAGAAAAAGGATGTTCGTTTTGTGGTTTAAGATCACATTCTAAAACGCATTGTTATAGGTTTTATCAAAATAATTCGGATAGAACGACCTCCCATTCTCATAAAGAAGAATCTGATGATTCTATTACTAGCCTGTCTTCTTGCCAAACCGAAACTAAATCGCAGAGGGTTTTGTTGCAAACCGCGTTGGTCCTTGCTCGTTATAATAAACAATTTAGAAATTGTCGTTGATTAGCCAACACAGCGGCACAAAGGAGTTTTGTTGAGAGGAAATTTTCGAGATTATTGAAACTCCATGTCATTCGAAAAGAAAAACTATCGATTTATTCCTTTGGAGATAAGTCTCCAGTTGAAAAAACATTTAATGTAGTCAAAATAAGGTTGGAAAATAAAGATGATCCAAATTCTTATTTAGAAATTGAAGCATTAGAAACCGAAAAAATTCGATTTATAACACACATTTGAAAGGCTTGAAATTAGCTGATACAACAAATAGTGATACTAATGTCTCAGTTTTAATCGGTGCTGACAATTATTATGATGTCACGACGGGTAGAATTAAACGTATTAGTCGGAAACTTGTAGTTGCTGAATCTCTTTATGGGTGGTGTTTAATTGGTATATCAGGTACCCCAAATAAAAACTCTAGTGATTTTTCGCTATGAAAGTAGTGGGGTTGAGGAAGTTATTTAAAAACAATTAGAGACGTTTTGGCAGTTAAAAAACCTTGGAATTGAACCAGTTAACGAAAATTTAAATTGTAATGATGACAAAATTCTGCAAGAGAGAGAGTTTGAAGAAAATATCCGAGATGGTAGATATGTAGTTCAACTTCCTTGGAAAGATAATTTGAAAGAGTCGTTATAGATAATAATTATGAAATAGCTTATGAAAGATTATCAAAATTGTGTCATAAGTTTCAAAACCATCAATCTTTATACACCGAGTATAAAAATGTTGTAGATAGTTATGTAGAACAAAACATAGTAGAACATGTTCCTAACACAAATGTAGTTGATGGTGCAGAATTTTATTTACCCCATAGAGCTGTAATTCGGCATGGTAGGTCTTCTAGTAAACTGAGAATTGTTTTTGACGCTTCTTCGCATAAAAGAGGCAAATTTTCATTAAATGACAGTTTGCACATGGGTCCCAATTTGTAACCTGATTTATTTGAACTTTTATTGTCATTTCGAAAGCATCCAATCGCGTTTACAGTCGATATTAAACAAGCATTTTTAAATGTAGAGTTAGATGATTCTGATAAAAATGTAACAAAATTCTTTTGGACTGACAATCCAGAATCCTGTTCAGAATCTTTAGAAGTCTTAAGATTTAATAGAGTTTTATTCGGAATAAATAGCTCACCCTTCCTATTAACTGCAACGATCAAATACCATTTGAAGAAATATTCTTCTCTTTTCCCACAAACTCACGAACTGCTAAACAAATTTGTATACGTAGATGATGTCTTAGGAGGCCAAATTACAGTAGCATCCGCTTATACAACTAGTGTGGAATGTGTCCAGATCTTTAACGAAGCAAATATGCCTGTTCAGTGTTGAATAAATAATTCTTGTAACACCCGCAACAACAAGTACATATTTGTCGCGAGAGGGCGCTAGTGTGTGTAAAAACGGTATGTGTAGACAGAGTAAAAAGAGAGCGCATGGAGAACGCTCTAATAAAATTCCTTTTTTTTATCTTAGTCTCGCCATTTTGTGTGTGTGTGTGGTGTAATTAATCTTTTAGAGATTTTTAATTAATGTGTGTAAATGAATCGGTGCAAACTAAACAATGGTCCGTCGAGCCGGAGATGGCCGGGACTGAAAATAAGGTATTGTAGTGTACTCAACGATCACGAATGAAAAGAAAGGAAGCGTCCTTTTAGTGGAGAGAAAGTTGTCACTTGGTGAGAAGTCAGTCTTCAATTTTCCTATATTTTGTGTTTTGAGAAAATTATATGTGTTTCATAAGTGGTTAAAATAACTTTAATTTGTGATTGAGATAGTTATTTTGTGATTTATAGGTGTCTAATTTGTGTTTGAGATAGTTTTTATGATTTATAAGTGTTTCATTTGTGGTTGAGTTAACTATATTTTGTGTTTTGAGAAAAATATATGTGTTTCATAAGTGGTTAAAATAACTTTAATTTGTGATTGAGATAATTGTGATTTATAAGTGTCTCATGTGTGGTTAAGATAACTTTAATTTGAGGTTGAGTTAACTTTAATTGTGTTTTGAGATAATTATTGTGATTTATATGTGTCTCATGTGTGGTTAAGATAACTTTAATTTGAGGTTGAGTTAACTTTGATTTGTGGCTTAGATAATTAAATTATGGTTTATTTGTTTTCATTGGTGATTGAGATAACTTTACTTTGTGAAAATGAGTATAGGTAAATTTAAAAAGGATGAACTTAGGAGTATTGCGGATGAATTAAAATTAGTTGTTCCAGACAATGCTAAATTTCTAGATTTAAGAGAATTAATACAGGAGAGTGAGATTTATAAAAATGATAAGGAAACGTATCAGGCTATTGTTGATAAATGGAGAGGAGATAAATGATAGGAGAAATGAAAACGAAAATAGACTAGAAATTGAAAAAAATTAAACTGTCACAGTTAGAGAAGGAGTTAGAAATAGCGAAATTACATAATCAATCGGGCAAAAGTTTTCCTTTACAAAATGAAAATCAATTAATTACAACCGAGTGTTATATTGAAAGTTTGATTAAAAGTATCAAAACCTTAACAATCCCGGTACCCCTAAGAGCAGAGTCATTTAATTTATTTTTTCAATCTATAGAAAAGGCATTTAAAACTAAAAATGTTTTTGAAAAATTAAAACCCGAAATTCTTTTGAATATTTTAGAAAAGGCAAATAACTTAATGATTTATCTTCGAGATGAAGATTTAAGTGACTATAATAAGTTGAAGGCAATTGTGTTAAAAGAATTTCAACCGACCCCCTATGAATGTTTAAATCAATTTAAAAAGGCCCAAAAATTACCTAGCGAGAGTTATGTTCAATTCGCGTCTAGATTAAGGGCGAATTTTAATTACTATTGCCAATTACGGGAGGTCAATGATTTCAAGTCAGTTTGTGAGAAGTAATCTCAGATAAGATAATAGAGACATTAAACCGAGAATTAAATACACATATTAGCATTAAGCAGGGCGAAATGTGGTTTAAGCCACAAGATCTAGCTCGCGAGTGTGATATTTTTATATCATCCAAGGGAAAAATTAGAGAACAGAAATTATTTCCTAAGTTTAAACGTAATGAGACCTATAATCATCGTGGAGCAAAAAATATTTCAAGCGTAAATCTGTCTTCTGTTAAAAATGTGAAATGTTTTTGTTGCAAAACACGAGAATTCCACCCAATGTATTCATGCTCAAAATTTAAATCTCTCAGCGTCAGTGAAAGAGTGGATTTCGTAAAAGCTAATCATTTGTGTTTCAAATGCTCTTCCCCTAACTGTAGTGTGAAAAACTGCTGTGCGAAAAATTGTTTTTGTGGGAAACCGCACAATCGCTTGATTCACTTTCCGAAACCGGACAAGGAATCTGTCGCCCTCAACCAAACAGTTCAAAGGTCAGTTCTCAACCCGCTCGCAGATGTGTTCGGGGGACCGGGAGGATCGAATTGCGTCGTTCCTCCCCAAGGTGGAAATGAAGAAAACAAGTCGTTCGTAGCAACGAGCTTTTTAAAGAATAAAACACGAACCGTTTTACTGAGTAGCGTCCAGTGCTTCTTAAGGGACAAATATGGCCTTTTACATGAGATAAGAGCGCTTTTGGACGTAGGGAGTCAGTCCAATTTCATTACGAAGGACTGTGCAGATAGATTACAATTAAAAAATGAGAAAATTAATTTGCTAGTATCTTGTTTAAATGAGTCAACAATGACAATAAATTGAGAAGTTACGACCTCCATATTTAACGGTGATTTAAGTTTCAAAAAGGAGCTAAATTTATTAGTTGTAAGAAGGATAACCGATTTGACTCCGTCACAAATAATAAATGTTTCGCTAGATATGCCAAACGAAATTAAACTAGACGATTATAAATTTAATATTCCTGGTAAAATTGATGTGTTGTTAGGCGCGGAAATATTTTACGAATTACTGAGACCAGGCCAAATTTATTGTGGAGATTCAAGACTACTTTTACAAAATACTGTTTTTCGATATGTAGTTAGCGGAAGTGTAGGAGATGAGGTGAGGGATAACAATATTCATTGTGGATTAATTAGAGATAGTGATTTAAATACAACATTAAGGTCTTTGGGGGAGTTAGAATCGATTGGTGTCAAAACCGAGAATTGTAGTAGTGAGGAGGACGTTAGCCTTTAAGCAGAGAGTACATTTTAAAAATGGTAGATATGAGGTAGAACTCCCGTGGAAAAGAGATAGTAATGAGTTAAGTGATAATTTTAGTTTAGCGAAAAGACGACTTGGAAGTCTTATGAGAAAAATGCAAAGGGATAAGGTGTTGTATTCTGAGTATTGTAAGGTCTTAAAGAATTATTTAGATGAGGGAATAATTGAGAAGGTAACAAATCCCTTTATTCCAACGAATAACCCTGTGTTTTATCTTCCTCACCAAGTGATAATTAAAAACAAATCTCTCACAACGAAACTGCGACTAGTGTTTGACGCTAGTGCCCATGAAGAAAAACAACTTTCATTAAATGACTGCCTTTTCCATGGAGTCAGTTTGAACCCTAATATTTTAGACCTATTGATCTCCTTCCATTCGAACAAAATAGCTGTTTTAGCTGATGTGGAAAAAGCGTTCCTTCAAATTTCTTTGGCTCCAAAAGATAAAGATGTAGTACGGTTCCTTATAGATGACGGCGAAAATGGTGTGCAGGTGTACAGATTTAATCGAGTTCTTTTTGGCGTGAATGCGTCTCCGTTTCTTTTGGCTGCAACGATTAAGACGCATATAGGGAAGTACATGGAAAAGTATCCTGATACTGTGCGGACACTTGATCATTGCTTTTATGTGGACGATCTCGTCACTGGTGAAGATGATGCAAAATCAGCATTCGATTTGTCGAGCAAGGCGGCAAAAATCATGAGTGAAGCAGGAATGAACCTGCGGAAGTGGATTTCAAATGACTGTGAGTTAATGAAGCAATGGCAGTTGGAACATTTTGATCATTTAAATATGAACGATTTCGTGAACCATCCACATCGTGTTTTGGGGGCTTTTATGGCATCCTCAAAAAGAATATCTCAGTCTTCGTCTGACCAGTCTCTTAGACTTCCTTCAAAAAAGAACGAACCCTAAACGATTTTTGTTGATGGCTGCAGGCAGGATATTTGATCCCTTGGGATTTGCGTCCCCCTTCACCATAAGATTTAAAATTTTGTTCCAAGAAATATGGCAGAGAAAAACGGACTGGGACGAAGAGTTGCTGCCTGATATTAGAGAGAAGTTTGAACAATGGTGTTCGGAGGCGTCTTTCTTATGTGAACTTCAGATTCCTCGGTATGCCCTGCAATGTGATAGTGTGAACTGTCCGGAGTGTGAAATACATACGTTCTCAGATGCTAGTATTAAGGCATATGGAGTTGTTTCGTATGTTAGATTGAGAACCTTTGACAAAATCTCGGTACATCTTTTAGCTTCCAAAAGCCGTGTGGCTCCTCTAAAGGTATTAACCCTTCCACGTTTGGAGCTAATGGGAGCGTTGCTTGCTGCGAGGTTGGCGAAAGAAGTCTCACGTGTTCTCAATGAGAAAATATCTACAACCAACTACTTTTGGACAGATTCGACTATAGCCTTGAGTTGGATTCAAGATCCCAGCAACAGATGGAAGGTTTTCGTCGCCAACCGAGTGAAAGAGATACGATCTTTAACAGACAAAGATTCATGGCGTCATTGTCCTGGAAAGGACACAATCCATCAGATCTTCTAACGAGAGGCATCAGTGCTGATTCACTGATAAACTGTGAAAAGTGGTGGAAAGGACCGAGTTTCCTACAAGAAGGAAATACTGTTCCTGTGAGCAACAATGTACTACTTAGTGATAAAGTGCCTATTTGGAGGAATTAAAACCTTCTGAGAGAAAAACTTGGACTGTGATTTTAGACAACAACCTTTTGAACCATATCCTCTCTGTATCTAATAATTTTCAGAAAAATTTGTGTGTTTTCAGTTATATTTACAGGTTCATCAATAATTGCAAAAGGCCTTCCAACAAACAAATTGGGCCACTAAGGATGTGTGAAATTCAACGAGCTGAAATTACCCTTGTGAAGCTGGTCCAGCAAATGGAATTCAACTCGGAAATAGAAGATTTGTCCTGTAAGGGTATGGTTAACCCTCAAAGTAAGATTAGAAATCTCTCACCATTCTTAGATTCCTAAAATGTGCTCCGAGTAGGAGGTAGACTGGCCCACAGTAAATTGTGTTTTGATAAAAAAACACCAGATAATTCTTCCTAATAATCACAGATTAACAAATTTAATTCTTGAAATGACTCACAAGAGACATTTGCATGTTGGTCCACAAACCTTACTGTCTATTGTTAGACAAAGGTTCTGGCCATTAAATGGTCGTAATATGTGTAGAAAACTTGCAAATAACTGTATAATTTGTTTTAAGGCAAAACCCGTTACTTGTTCACAAATTATGGGTCAATTACCAGCCGAGAGAATTTCTCAGAGTTTTCCCTTTAACAAAGTGGTAATAGATTTTTGTGGACATTTCTGGATTAAACATCCTAATCAAAGAAAGGGAGTTTTAAATAAAGTCTATGTGTGCATTTTTGTGTGTATGGTGACAAAGGCGTGTCACCTCGAAATAGTTATTGGTTTATCGAGTGAGGCTTTTATTGCAGCGTTAAAGCGATTTTTTAGTAGACGAGGGAAATCGGAGCGTATATTTTCAGACAACGCTACCAATTTTGTTGGCACACAGTTAGAGTTAAAAAGACTTAGAGAAATTATGAGTAATTGTGTTAGTAATTTGAGTAAATTTTTGTGTGAAGAACGTGTTGAGTGGAGCTTTATTCCCCCAAGAGCTCCAAATCACGGAGGCCTGTGGGAGGCTGGAGTGAAAGCCGTCAAATATCACCTCAGGCGTGTAATGGGTAATTTAAGATTTACATACGAAGAATTTCTAACCACTCTTAACCAAATTGAGGGAGTTCTCAATTCACGTCCCCTCTACCCCTTGTCGTGTGACCCTGGCGATTTTGACGCTTTGACTCCTGGTCATTTCCTAGTTGGTCGTCCCATCACAGCCATTGCGGAGCCAGTTTAACTGAAGTGTCTGATAATAGGTTAAAAGTGTGGAAAAAACAAACAAAAATTGTGCAACATATTTGGAAACGTTGGTCAAATAATTATTTGAGTACACTTCAGAATCGAAATAAATGGTATTTTGAAAAGAATAATGTAAAAATACATGATATGGTAATTCTGAAAGAGGATAATTTACCCGTGGGTAATTGGCCTCTTGGTAGAATTCTTGAAATGTATCATGGTAAAGATAATAAAATTCGAGTAGTGTTAGTGAAAACTAAAAATGGAATTTTTAAACGTCCAATAACTAAATTTTTTATTTTACCTTTTTCAAGTGAATAATGTATGTGAAAAGTTCAAATTTGTGTATTTTTTCAATTCAATTTTGTGTGTTTGAGTACTTTATCTTTTGTGTATTGAACGATATTACCTGTATTGAGTATTAGTGTTTTCTGTATTGTGTATTATTGTCTTTGTATTATGTGTATTATTGTCTTTGTATTATGTGTATTATTGTCTTTGTATTATGTGTATTATTGTCTTTGTATTATGTGTATTATTGTCTTTGTATTATTGTGTTATATGTGAAAGTTGTTGAATGTGTCATTCAATGCCCTTGCACAAATGGACCACTAACTCTTGCCGAATTACGTGAACTGTGGGAGAAAAATGGTTTCTCTACTGAAACTTCATCGAGCTCTATTGGTCAAAATATGATCAATTATAAAGTGCTGGGCATTTCATGGGACACTGCTAGAGATGTGTTTTACTTTGATATAGAAAGTCTGCTATCCTTTATTTCGAAAAGGACTGATACAAAAAGGTTTTCGTTGCAAGTTGTTGGTCGAATCTTTGACCCTCTAGGATTTATAGCTCCCTGTGATTCGTTTGAAGATACTTATTCAAAATATCTGGGAAATGGGTCTTTTTTGGGATCAGGAAATGCCCCTGATTATAAAAAAGCCCTTTAATGAATGGTGTCATGAACTTTAAGACCTTCATTTAGGGTCGATTCCTCGCTTAACGGACTCGAATGCAACAAATATACAACTTCATTGCTTTTCCGACTCATCGAAAAAAGCCTACGGAACTGTAATATATTTTCGAGTCATTAGGACCGATGGTACTATTACAACTAGTTTCGTCACTTCCAAGAGCAGAGTTGCCCCGTTAAAGACTCTTTCTCTGCCGAGATTGGAATTGATGGGGGCACTGCTTTCTTCTAGGTTGTGTTGCAAAGTTTCCAAAAACTTCAAAACACGAAAAGTCTTGTTTTTTTCATACAGATTCCTCTATCGTTTACCACTGGATTCTCTCAGGGGGAACCGTTTCGTTTTAAAGCATTCGTTAAGAATATAGGATAGAAGAGATTCAAAAACTGACTGAACCATCGAAGTGGCATCATAGCCCCGGAAAGGAAAACCCTGCCGACATTATAAAGCAGGGGAATTTCCGTAAGGGAATTGAAAGATAGTGAACTGTGGTGGCATGGACCACCCTGGTTTCAACAAGCAGAACAGTTTGGGCCCAAATTCGAGAAACAAAACGTGATCAATCTAGATCTAGAACTCAAAAGTAAATTTCGGGACATTTCACAAAATGAAATAATTCTCGAAAATCGGGAAAAACTCTTGAGCTTAGATAAATTTAGCAGTTATCTCAAACTATTGCGAATAACTGCCTTTGTATTCAGATTCATAAATAATATTCGAGACACCTTAAAGAAAAGTGGTACTCTCGAAACTGAAGAATTAATAAAGTCGGAAGAAAATAGGATTAAACAAATCCAGAAAGAAACTTACGCATCCGAAATAATAGATTTAGAAAAAGCCCAAAAGGTTAGCGGCTGTTCCAAAATTCGTTCTTTAGTGCCTTGTTTGGATGATAGAAAAATTTTGAGAATAAAAGGGAGATTAGATGAATCAGAACTTTCCCTAGATGAGAAACAACCCATTCTTTTTCCTTCTAACTCAAAGTTTACGGAATTATTAGTTTTGTATGAGCATACAAAGAACTTTCATAGTGGGGTAACAACTACTCTGGTGATGCTTAGAAGGAAGTTTTGGATACCGAAGGGGCGGCAACACGTCAAAAAAGTAACTAAAAAGTGTCTGATTTGTAGGAAATGCAGTTTAAAACCAGCTAACCAAATAACAGCGCAACTCCCGAAAGATAGACTTTTAGAAAATCCTCCCTTTGGAATTTGTGGTCTTGACTTCGCAGGACCCATACCTTACAAATGTGATAAGGAGGTTAAAAAATGTTACTTTGCAATTTTCAGCTGTGCAGTAACTAGAGGTATACATTTAGAACTAGTTTCATCCATGTCTATAAAGCATTTTTTACTCGCCCTCAGAAGATTTATCTCTAGACGAGGCAGTTGTAGCGTTGTTTATTCGGATAACGCTAAGTCATACAAGGCTGCATCTAAGGACTTGATTTACTTCGCCAAAATCTTAAAGAACTCTGAATTTAAAGATTTTATTTCCTCACGTGGGATTACTTGGAAATTCATCGGGGAAAGAGCACCCTGGTGGGGCGGGTTTTACGAACGTCTAGTGAAATCGGTGAAAGATCCACTCAGAAAAATTCTTGGCACAAAGCTCTTCTCACATTCGAAGAACTTGCCACTATCTTAGTTGAAATCGAATATATTGTCAACTCAAGACCATTGACATATGTGACGGATGTGCGATTTTTCTGAACCAAATCCTTTGACACCTCTCGACTTCCTGCAATATGGGAGAAAAAAACCATGATTATCCTCTTCATTTCGCTGAACTAGCAAATAAAGTGTCTAATAGAGAATCCTTAATCAAAAGGAAACAATATCGAACAACTCTTTTAAAACACTTTTGGAATAAGTGGAAAACTCAATATCTTCTTGATTTGAAAACTGTTCATGGTTTCAAATCACCGAACATTCACAAAGATGTTAAAATTAGTGATGTTGTGCTCGTCGAAGGGTCTTCAAAGTCCAAACTTCTCTAGGACTTGGGAACAATTCAAGAAACTCTTATGGGTAGAGATAGACACATAAGAGCCTGTATCGTCAAGACCAAGAAGGGACTTTTCAGGAAACCAGTGCAATTAATGTACCCCTTTGAACTCAGTGAATGAACTGGTTTTTCGTACCCTTTGATGATAAATAAATTGTGAAAAATTTATTGAAAATAATTTGACTTATAATCCTAATTTCGTATTTCAAGTTTTTATTCTCTGTATTACACGAATTTGAACTCTAATTCTCAAATCTTGCTTATTTTGTATGTTTGTGTTTGAAAATTATTTCTACCATTTATAGTTATAGTAATTTTGTTTATCTCAAAGATAATTCAATTTTTAAAAGTTGTAATACTGTTTGTGTATCATAATTGTTTATGTAATTTGTAACTTTCGCATATTAAGCATTCAATAATTCATCTATTATTGTCAATTTGAGTTTAGAATTTCTCCTTGCGTATTATTCTACTGTAGCAATTTTATAAATTTTATTGATGAACTCTTGGAAGAGTTTATGGTGAGGAGCTGTGTAGAAAATGTCTCAACATGTAACCTTGCCTGAACACAAGGGAGCAGCTGCTCTCTATCATGACGAAATCATTTTAATTACTATAGCCATCACTTTTTTGTTTTTCCTTGTGCAAGCAACATGTAATTCGTATCGGGTCGATTAATCGGCCACACATTATTGATTTATATTTATTAAATATTTTTAAACTTAAGGGGTCACAGGGGTGTTAATCTTCTATTTTTTCGAATTTTCGAAAAAAATATATGTTGTTCCTCATTTTCTTTTGAACATTTTGATACCAACCACGTGATAGTACTACAAAAACTTCGAAAGTTATTCGAAAAATTCCAAACAGCAATTTAGTAATAACAATGTTTAAATGGCTACATGCCACACCCACTTTTTCTTGATTTCCGCATACGTTTTATTTTTCTGTTTTTAAAAAGCCTCATGAAATATTTTAAACACTTGCTTAATTGAGAAGGAAACTTGCAACTCAACACACGCTTTTTTAATGTGTTTTGATTCTGTTTTGGTAATGCTAGCACGTTGTTTGCAATAACTTATCGAAATTCAAAACAGCGTTGTTTAAAACCGTTTATCAAAATTGAAAACAATTGAAAATTCTCGATTGAAATGGAAAATACTCATCGTAGACCTTCAGGTAAACGTCCTAATATTTAGAGGGAACCAAATCATGAAGGTATGTTCTCATACATATGTTGCAGAAAGGAGAGATAAAAATGTGTGCTTCCAGTAATAAAATCTCAGGATATCAGACTTCATTAAAGTCAAATCTTGTTAAGGTAAGTGAAAAAAAAAAACTTCAAAGGATATCGTATTTTTGATTTTATTTCAACTTTTAGCTCTATTTTATCAGTATCATGTTGTTTAAAATGTCATAAACCATTAACAATTAATGAAAAGTCCACTCGTGGTTTATGTTCGAATTTTGAAATACGTTGTATAAACTGGGAGTGTTTGTACTTTTTCAAACTGTGAAAACACTGGGAATAAAAATAATGCTCCAGAAATTAACAGAAGATCTATTTTAGCAATGAGATGCATATACCAAGGTCTAGAGTCATTAAAAACCTTTTGTGCTGTAATGAGTCTTCCTAATCCTGTTGAACAAAAATCACATGATGTTATTAATAATAAACTTTCACGTGTTATGAAGGAAGTCGCTGAAGAAAGCATGAAAATGGCAGCTGTCGAAGAATATTCTTCGTCACCTGATAACCTTTTAACGGTAAGTGGTGATGGTACCTGGAAGACGAGAGGACATTCATCGTTGATTGGAGTATGTACTGTAATAGGGGCCGAAACAGGTAAGGTTTTGGATAGGGAAGTGTTGTCCTCATTTTGCAAAGGATGCGACAGTTATAAAGGGGTAAAATTTGGTATCAAGTACAATAAAAATGGCAAAGAGCGCATAAGATTTCATGTGAAAAAAAATTATTCTGGCTCTGCTGGTAAGATGGAGGTTGACGGGATGTTGAGGATTTTTAATCGATCAGAAAAGCTTCACAACCTGAAATATTCGAACTACATAGGAGATGGCGACACAAAAACATTCAATGCCCTTTCTGAAAACAAGCCATACGGCGATGACTATCTTATTCAGAAAATAGAATGTGTAGGCCATGTGCAAAAGAGAATGGGTACAAGACTTAGGAAGCTTATATTAGTATATAGTAAAAGAAATTATCTGATGGTAAAACTATTGGCGGTAAAGGTAGGTTAACTGATAGTT